>JALGPY010000030.1:3527500-4107748 GCA_023055425.1 Linanthus parryae
ATGAAGGTTGAATGAATGATTGACATTTCTAATGACCCTTGGTCCGTATTTATACAAGAGGAGTGATTTACATACAATGTATACAATTAACTAAAATAGAAAAGAGATAATTACAACATAATAACAGATCCCATAAATCATGGAGAATCAGCATAAAATAGAGAGGAGATAATTGGAGATTATCTCATTTCTTAACAATTCGTACACAATCAATAAGGGTAAGATGGTTACAAAAAGTCACTTTTCACCCCTCAACTAACGGATTACAACATAAGGATGGTATATGTCCACCCTCCATAGGGGTGCAAAATGTACTTACCCATAAATCAGGGAGGAAAATATATTTATCCATAATTGGAGGGTGGAAAATGTGTTTTACCCTAATAATAATCGATAAAAAGTTAAGACGTGGATTAGATTAATTTTTTTTTGAGAAACGTGGATTATTAATTCATTAATACTTTGAGGAGGTGAAGCAGTAGAGTTTTAATATCGCCTCGAGTCCAGTTATCAGGCTTTGTCTTCGGCTTCGGGTCTCGTCACTCCGGCAGCAGCCTCGCCTCCGACCCCGGCTGCGTCTGCCTCTGTCCGGTAACTCTCTCACTCTCTCCCTCACGCTCTCGTTTCATTGTGCGCAATTTGTCGTCATCCTCGCGTATGTACTTATTCAAGGATCATCAACGGTAGTTCAATTCAGTCACGCTGCTTCGTTTACTCGTCTAATTTAAAACTGCTAGCTCAAATGCCTGAATTCTGAAATGCGGAATTCGAACTCTACCGGTTGTTTAGAATCGGAAAATTTGGGGTTTCAAATAACTAGGGTTATTAAAAAATTGGGCCTAGACCTAATCTGCATACGGTTTCACGGACGTTGTTAAAAATAATTGGTTGACTAATTTCAGAATACTCCTTCTGCAGGTGGGTTTTTTCGTTATCGAATGAGAAAACACCGGGTTAGATCTTTGTTTATATACATCCTTTCGCACTTTTGTTATGTTGTCAGATGTTACAAACTGGCCGTGATTATCATGAAAATCATCTCCCCATTATATATAGTATTTATTTTGACTGACTGACTTTTGTATTTTCTGTGCTTCTTTGACAGAACTACTCAGATTTGCCTCAAGTCTCTAATTCGAAAGCTTAAGCATCTGGTGTTACAGATTTGGACAGAGACTTTTCGGTTTCACCAGCTTTACACATGCAGCTCCATCTTTAACAACATTACATTGGACTCAAACCTGTAAGTTGCCTTTAGAGTTCATTTGTTATTACAATAGGTGAAAGTGGAACTAATGAATATTCGTCTTCTAGATCCCATTTGTCGATGGCGATTTATGCGACCTAAAAAAAGACCATGTGACAGCTTGATTCAACATCATCAGTGCCTTACGGAAGTGGAAATTATCGGGTATTGTGGAGCTTCGTGTGATTTTGATCTCGCAAATTACCTTATAATAGCTGCTGTCAATCTTGAGAAGATGGTTATTGATTTGCATTTTCAGAGTATGTACAGGTCTCCAGATGAAGTGATGAACTACGCACGCTAGCACTGAGAGTACAAGAGCACACTGAAGAGCTAAACTAGTTGTTCTCCACTTTTAGTGAAGAGCACGGAGGCTGTTAACAGAGCGATACCCTTCCCGATTTTCTGAGCTAAATACAATGAAACAGGCTTGTGGCGGCATATCACCAAGAGTGATCTGCATTTATGTTCGGAGCTTGAACACAAACGATGCACATAAGAAACATGAATACTATTCAATAGAATTCTGGTCCATTCACACCTGCAAGATGCGTAAAACATTGATTACTCGAAGAAATGTGCAGCTTATCCTGTACCTGAGTCAGGACTTGCTAATGGAAGCTTTCTGCGCATAGCCAAAACTGTCCTGCTGATGAAACTTGCAAAATGCTGAGTTGTAAGACACAAGAATCCTAGGGATGCTCTACTTGATCTACTTGGAAGAACCGGAAATGTTAATACATCGACTTTCCTGCGGTAAGTACTCGCTATGGAAATGTTTAATACATGTCAATGATACCTCTCGTGATGGACTGATTTTAATGTTTCTGCACTTCTGACTATGGAAATGTTGATAAGATTTACTCATCGTTTAATAATTGCATTTACTAAAATTGAGCAATGTAGGCTAGCCCAGAAACCTCTTGCATTTATGAGCTCAAGCCAAGGTTTACATTGATCTGAGAGCTTTTGTCCTGGTCGGTCTAGTTTGCAAGTAATATGTGCCTGCACCACCTTTGTAGTAGGAAATAGGAATATTAATATCTTAACAATTATTTTCTTAAACCCCTAGTGGTTCGGGAAGGTGAAGATGAACATTAAGAACACGATATACATGAACTTGAAGAACAGGTTAAATTTGTACTGGCAACTCCAACACAACATTCACCCTTCAAAACGAACCTGTTTTCAAATCCTTCAAACACAAAAAAAACCCAGTAACACTGAAACCCCAAATGAAATTAAATGAAACCGAACCCAACCATTATTAAAACCAAAAAAAAAAAAAAAAAAAAAAAAAAAATCGTCAACGCCATGATCAATCTGCCCCCAGTTCAAATCAGCCTAAACGGGTTTACATACATGTATATTCTGGATTATTGCATGCCCATATACCTTGATACCATAACTGAGAGTCTGAGACAACCCCAGCCCCAGCCTAGAGGTGCTTGGTCTTCTTCAAGGCACCTTCTTTTGTAGCTATCTCAGCTTTCATACAGTCCTGAATTTGTTCCCAGCGTGTCGGAAATCAATTCTCCATCAAGTTCACTGACAATAACTTGTTACAAGATCCAATGCACCACTAGGAACAGTGAATAGACACAACAATAGAGACCAAAGAATTGAAACTGTTGAATAGAAGAAAAATCACCCTTTCCCGAATTGAAGTGTGGGATCGTTGCACAACCCGAGCTCGTCGAATTCCAGCATGTTTGGATCTTTGAACCAGAGCTTCAACCCACACATTTCACAGTATATGGGTGTATAAAAAAATATTGACTTTGTTGGGGGTTTGATTCCTTTTGACAATTGGGGTTGCTGGCTCCTGTGGCTTGGTGGAATGGGGTAAGGGTTCGGTGCTGGTTCCAAAATCATACTGATGAAGAGAGTGAGAGAGACCCGGTTTATAACTTCTGCCCCTCCTCCTCTGTTCCAGAGTTGCCACCTCTCTCTCTTTATTTATTTTTTCTTATTTGTTGAGTTGGGTAATAGGTTTCGGATATATTTTGATAAGTGGAGTAGATTAGACTTTCTTAAAAAGTGTTTTTGACGGATTCCGTTAGTTTAACATAACCAATAAACTAAACCACAGGGGGATTTGCAACACACCCCTAACCATAGGGGAGTCATATACAAATAACCCAAATTGTTATCGGGCTATATACTCTGTCTATAAGATTCTTAATTTAGTAGTTGCAAAATTGAGAATCAATTGAGGACATCCGTATTTAAATGTATGTTTTTTTGGTAGAATTGATGGACAAGTTAGCTACACCAAAGTTAAGAGCTTATTAGTCACTGACGCACACAAGCATATTAAGTGATTGTTTGGCAACCCTATTTTCAAGCAGATTTGTTTTAAAACAGTGTTTTTAATCATATCATGTTTGGTATGCTGTTTCTTTCTAGTTTTATAAAATCAATCCTTCATAGAAATTTCGTGCTTTCTGAGCTGTTCTTTCTGTTCTTAAAAAAATACCTAACAGGCTTTAAGCATCGTATTAATCTGTTGAATATGGTATTGTTTAGTAATATGAACTGTATGGAATTAGTTAATTCAGATTTAGTTTGTTAGTGTCATTTACCATTATTAGTGGCTGTAATCAATTATTCTATATGCTATGAAGCAGCTTTTCTATTATATTGATTAATTTGATAGCAGGCATAACTAACTGATTACATAACGTGTGATAAAGTAATGAGCATATTATTGGCCTTATAAATCTTCTGCACCTTAAAAAGGCCAAGACTTATTCTCCAGATCAAGCTCACTCTATACGGCCCAACACAGTCACGGCCTTTATATTTCTCTTGTATTAAGCCCACATCTATAAGGACCCAATAGGCTAATCCTAGCGGATCTACACCGTACATTCGAACGTTACAATCCTACTGTTGGTAGGGGACTACATATAGTCTTTTCTCTCTGTACTAGGTCAAGTTATGTATATACAATGAATACCTCTTCCGCCTCTCTCTATTGCTTTACCTTCTCTGTGAAACCCTAAACAGTTTCTCTTTCATGGTATCAGAGCTCGATGCTCTTGACACAGTCGCCTTCACCGGCGACCTCTCCGATCTATTTGCTGTCCAACATTCACAACTTACTGCCGTTCAAACTAGATTACCTTGACGCCACCAAATCTCATCTTATGGTGCCACCAGATCTCATCCATTTTTCTCACTCACAGCTTATATGGTTACCTTGACGGTTCCATACCCTGTCCTCCTCAGTTCATCTCCGGCGCCGATGGTGCTACTGTTAACCCTGCCTTCACCTCTTGGCAGTTACAGGACCAAGCGGTCCTCACGATCCTAAATGCCACGCTCACTACTGAGGTGCTTACTCAGGTTATTGGATCTACGGATTCTCGTACAGCTTGGCTCACTCTTGAGCGCCGGTACGCCTCTCTCACCAGATCGAACATCTTGCAACTCAAATCTGACTTGAAAAATTGCCTGAAACGATCTGATTCTATTGATCAGTACATGCAACGCCTTCTCACTCATCGCAATCAACTTGCTGTTTTTGCCATTCAGATCGATGACGAAGACATGCTTCTGTACACCCTCAATGGGCTCCCACCGGAGTTCAACCCTTTCCGATCCTCTCTCCGAACCAGATCTGAGGCTCTTTCCATTGAGGAGCCCCATGTCCTTTTTGAAAGAAGAAGCTATGTTTGAGTCCCAAAATGTTGCTCCAGACCCCGTTGATACCACTGCTTCCATCACCCCTACCTCCTCTTCGTCTCGTGGTGGTCATGGCGGTCGGTTGCACTCCGGCGGTCGTGGAGGTCAAAGAGGCGGTCTGGTCGTGGTTTTCGACCCGGGTCAGGTGGTAGATTTGGATCTGCCAACTGGTCTGGAACCAGATATGGTTCCGGGTATGGAGGTAATGGATCGGGTCACGATACTGGATTGGATATGGTCTAGATCCGATTTCGGGTCAGGGTATGGGTCGGTTCGTGGTTCTTTTGGTTGGTCAAGTGCTCCGAGAGTGAGATCCGGAGGACGAGGTGACGGAGCTCAATTCACTTGTCAAATCTGTGGATTTGATTACCACTCGGCTCTCGACTGTTATCACCGGATGGACTATGCTTATCAAGGCCGCCTGCCTCCTCACAGCTCTCTGCCATGGTTGCAGCTTCTCCATCCTCTGCTCCCTCTCATGAGTATTGGCTTACAGACACCGGAGTTACGAACCTCATTACAGCAGAACTTCGGAATCTCTCAATCTCAGGTCATAATTTTAAGGTATTAAAGAGGCTATAAATTTCACACATAATTATATATGTAGGAATTTATTAGTTTAGACCACAATGTGCTGATGTCAGTCTCCAGATATAAGGGTGGTAAGCAATTTGTAATTGGCTAATTCACTAAGCATTATATGTTTAGTTAAATTATGTCATCTAAATTTATGAAGGAGTAATTAACTAATGAAATAATCTTACGCAAAAAGACGAATTAAATAATCTTATAAGAGTTAACTAAGGAAAATGAGGTTCCTACATGTTTATTTTTCGTCACATGTTTGGAACCCTCAGAAACTAGTGAATGCCGTATCACTGACAGTGGTAGAAATTTCTTTCATACCAATCCATTAATGTAGTTTAATTGTTTGTTGAAGGTTTATTATTTTCTCAACTACTCAAGTAATGCACAAAAATATACCCGTTGCTAATAGATGCCCAGAATAACCTGTAAATTTGGTAAACTAAACTATCGCGTTTCCATACATGCTTTTGCTACATAATTAGGTGAAGTTGCTAAAAAAGTTCTTTTATCTGAACTTAGCTGAGATTGTAGTTGTGGATCTTTCGTCAAGAAAGATACGAGCTCTTCTAAGAGGAAAGACACAAGTCAAATATTAGCCCAATCAAGCTTCTTTTGGTTCATGTTGATTATATGTACACTTTTTTGAAAATGTTAGGTATTGATTTCTGAAGTTAAATTCTTACCAATAGTCAAATTTCATTTATTGAATTGATGACAGTGATACGTAATTCAAAATTTTAATTAACTTATTAGGACCAACATATTATTATGTTTTTATGAATCCCCATCGCATTTAATTAGGCATTAAATTTATTTTATGTCAGAAGTATATAACCTCTACCTCTTTACTAATTTTCTCTGTTTTGTGAACTCACATCACTCACCCAGCCAAAAGAAAAACAGAGATGTACTGGACAACAGCAAGATTAGGGAAAAGAGGTTCACGTGTATGTTGACCGAAAAGCAGGTCCGCTCTCTCAATTCAAAAACTCGTTGGAGCTAAGTTTCTATAAAGGTAAAGCAACCTTAATTTGTTTTTCTAAATAATGTAGGTAAAAGAGTTTCTTGAATTCTATAGTTAAATGTTTGTTTTTCTTAAGTTCAATACGTTTGTGTAAATTTGTTGAAATGGAATCATTTTCCTTCAAATTTCGGCCTTTTCAACTAGTCATGACAGTTAAATCTGGCTTGGCTGCAATATTGAACATGAATGCAATCAATTTGTGAGTTATGGTTTTGTCTAAAACTTATGATCCTTTGTTTTGTATGGGCCGATTGAGAATTGAAAACAGAGCGAGTGTCAAGGAAACTGGCAAGTAAATCCATGAAAGAATCTAGAGAAGTTAAGATGAAATGGACAGCATGCTAAGCTCATAGATGCTGCCTTGGAAGTTGGAACAAGGGGGTGGTGATTGAAGTAATTACTAATCCACTTCTTTTGCTCTGTTATCCATCATCAGTTTTTTTTTTTTTTTTTCTTGTCAACCGGGTTTGAACCCGGGACCTCATGATTTTCTCACATGTAGACATGTGGTCTCCAGCGATCACATGTAGACATGACATCTTCAGGTTCGACGCTTTCCAACAAGTCAGATATATGTAAAATCTGTTCGTTTGGATGATAAAAATGTATATGCATCAAGTTGAATTTGTTTTATCATTATATTAATTCTTTATACATGTACAAAATTGTTTGCATATGTCACTACTGTTCCGCTCTGTTTCATGAACTCATATAAACCGTATTGACCAACAAGCAGAAAAATGCCGGATTAGAAATGCAAGGTTAGAATATGTATATCAGGATTGAAAGAAGAACTCGTCGTTGGCCAATCACAACACAATTTTACTCATTTGTTTGAAAGCAGTTTGGAACTGCAATCATGTAAAGGTACGTGAAAATTAATTTAGACAGTTCTTCTATTTTCTTAAATGATTATTATTTTCCGTGTTTTTTTACTATACTCGTATGTATCTAGATTGCGGCATGCTAATAATTTGCTTCTCTTATTTTATGTTGGTTTGAAAATCTGTAGTCACGGTAGTGAGTTTTTTTAGCTTATTAACTATTTTGAACCATAATTGTTAACACTAACAGTGGTCATATCAACTGTTCTTAAATCAATCCTTGCCTTATCTTTTGATATACATCGAGGATTAAAGGACGTGTTGTCAACTTAATTTCCTCGTCAACGTGAGCCAAAAATAAGAAATGTAAGGAATTATGTGGTGCATTTGAGGAAGTAACTGAAGGAGAAGTCAACCACCCTTCGTACTATGGACTTTGATAGGTGGGGGTATTCTCTACGATGTGTCCAAAACAAATTGAACTCTATCTATGTTTCCGTCATCCTTGGTAACCTGTTTTAATGAACTTCAATCTCACTGTTTTATAAAATAGAAAAAATAATATCTTCGGATGTTCACAATACTAGGATAATATTTTTAAGTATATGACAACCAAAATATGCAAGTGGCGAATATCTAAACATTTTACCACGAGACACAAATTGTTGTAAAAAATATTTACTATCTATAGGATTCGTACACTTAGTGTCGTTTGTAGCTAGAAAGATGTAACAATAAGATGGCTCTAAAGATTCTGCATCACAAATTAGTTTAGTTTCACTAAGAAAAAGTAAATTCAACCCATAATCTAGGCAAATTAGTGCGTTGAGTCGCACACTCTTGCAGTTTTGGCTACCTAGAGTCTTGGCGTCTGCCTTGATTGTAAGTAGACAATAAGGAATTAAGTAGTAATATTTTCATCTGCAAAATAGGAAATCTAGCTTTAAAGGGAGCTAGCCTTCTCAAAGAACCTCATTGTGAGTACTATCCTTATCTACCCTCTTTCTTGTTCTAGCCAGAACAAGAAATTGGATCTTAAAGGCAGCATATATTGTACCCATCGGATTACTTGGAAGAGTGTCGGCTCTTGATCTTGGCAGAAAGCTCTCAAGTCTCTGAAAGCCTCTGTTGCAAGAGAGGATAATGAGCTCGCGCTACATATATGTTTATACTCTGTACTAATAGTCCTTCTCTGAAAGTACTCGTTCCATGACCCAGTTGTTTTATAGCAGCAATGAACTTTGCTTGCAGCTCCTCTGTCCATTTCAGCTTAGGTCATCTAGTTTTTTTCTGGGATTTGCTTGATTCACCGGATTCATAAACACCCCCTCTATTTTCGCTTCTCTGTCCTTTTCCAGAACCAATAGGGCTACTTCTGGAATGTTTTTCTTGTGAAAGCCTTTCTTTCAACACATATTGCCGCAGGCTTTCTACGTCCTTCTCTGCTAGCGGCTTCCCAATGCAAAAAGCAAGCCCCATTCTCTAGGACTTTCTTTTGAGTGACGAAATCTCCTCTGAACATGAGGGCTTGCTTTAAAAGCATTAAAGCAGGCCTTTCTTTCAAGAGGAGACTTCCTTACTCAAAAGAAAGCCCCAGAGAATGGGGCTTGCTTTTGCATTAGAAGGCCGCTAGCAGAGAATGAAGCAGAAAGCCTGTGGCAGTATGTCTTAAAAGAAAGGCTTTCACAAGTAAAACATTCCAGTAGTAGCACTACGGGGATCGATTGTGGAAAAACAAAGAGAAGCGAAAATAGAGGAGGTGTTGATGAATCTGGTGAATCAAGCAAATCCGAGAATAAACTAGAAGGGCTAGGATGACATGGATAGAGGAGCTCGATGAGAAGTTCATGGTTGCCATAGACAGGGCCAGCCCATCCACTAGCCGGTTAGGTGTTCGCCTAGGGCCCCCAATTTTAAGGGGCCACGTAGTATTTTCTCAAGAACAGTGGGTAAGGTTTTATGTCCCCCACATTTTGTTTACGGGTTAAAAACCCAAACTATTAGTAAAATGTGGGGTATATGCCGCCCTACAGCTGAGTATGTTTTTTTATTCACAGTTATACTATGATTAAAGAGGCCTCACTTTCAACTATCGCCTAGGGCCCATGAAAGTCTAGAGCCGGCCCTGGCCATAGAACAACTGGGTGATGGAGCGAGTATGTCTCTTTCATATTTTTTATATTTGTTGCTATCTTTATTTCTTCAATTTACTTGTGGTTACATTTATGTTTTTATTATTTTAATTTGGTAAAATTAAATATCTCCTCATAACCAGAGTTGTCGGCAAAGAGGATACATGGACGTGCCTGGTCTCGTGCGACTTCAAGTCATCTTTAAGTTTTATTCTGTTTATATGGACGTAGACATTTTCCTGTAGGATATATTTTGGTAGGGTGTCTAATTAGTCTGTATGTCTTTGTTTGACAAGGATGTGTCAATCACCCTACACTATAGACATGTCACTCAGACATGTCGATACTGACATATATGACGTGTATAACAAGCTCTATATAAACTGACGGTCCTTATAAAGTTTGTTCATAGACAAAAACTCTATCAAGTTGACATGACGTGATTGCTTTGCCAGGGAAAGCATTGGAGAATAAATTTTGAGTACTTGACAATGGTTACGTAATTACCTAACTTGAAAATATTTTCCTTGTTAAAGATTTTGACAGCCTTTTGCTCTCATTTTCTCAGACGTATATAAAAAAATCCAGAAATTGGTAGTGTAGGATCGTATAGGAAGATTCTCACAGCAGGAAAAGAACCGATAAAGCCAGTCATAATGTATCACATGGTAATTTAAACATGTAAACACGATATGTCTTGAATTTCAGATAGCAGTGTTGTAAATAATGGATCGTTATGTTAAAAAAGCTAGACAAATGTGATTAACTTATCTAATACATTAAACCTGTAAACACGATATTTCATGTTATACTCCCTTGTAACATCAGCCGTTATATGGAATCTAGAGCTATGGCACACATAAATAGTCGTTCAAATGGGTATGACAGACTTCCTTGTTCTGAGCATTCATCATTAACAATTGAAATTAATTTGTTGACCATGCCTCTCTCCAGTCTAAGGGATACGAGTGAACACGTGTTAACGGTCAGTAAAAAGAAGTGGTGAATCTTTGCTATTACCTTGACATTTACAAAAGGTTGAATACACCAAAGTTTTAAAGACAAGGGATCATTTCTTTTTATAAGCTAGCCAATGTCTTTCTTATGTACTTTTATGCACATCACGACCTGGAGAGGATTTGTGTATGCTTGACATCATTTTGCATTAATGCCCACAATAACCATAGAATTGGAAAGAACATGTTTAGGTCTTGTTTTGGAAAAAATCGGCAGGCTACCGAGTGATGAGATCGACATTTGTCAGTAGAGTGTTCATTCGACTTGAATGAGAAGATTGAAGAGGACGAGGAGGATGGGCATTTCATTCAAGATCTCGTATAGGTGATTAGGATGATAAACTAGAGAATGTGAAAGTCTAAAACTTTTTTCTCTTTGCTATTCCAAAATCAATAAGAATCTGGTCTTCCTTTGTTTTCCTTCTCCATCTCGTAGGTACAAATCTTTTTGAAAGAAAAGTATTTATATCTGTTAAAGAAAAACGTAATTGAACAAAAAATTAGAAATCTAAGTGTAAAAGGACTCGCTTAAAGTGAGCGAGACTTGTTGTGGAGAAACTTCTAATTATTCATTTCCTAATCTACCTTTTTCCTATTATATAGCCAAAATGGTATCCAATGTGCAGTAGTCCTTAAAGGTGGCATATATTGTTGAAGTGCCGGTGAAATCGGGACCAGTAGCTTAAAGTTTCTCTCTGGATTCCTCGTTGATCCTGATTTATTTGTTCCGGTCTGAAATTTCTGCTTTTTAATATTGGCAGATAGCAAACCGTCTCTTAAAACCTCTGATGTAAGAGAGGATCTTGCATTCAATATAAATCCATGCTCATAGTCTTGTATGCTGATAGTCTTGTTACTTATTATCATTTCCAAGGGATTAAGCACTTAGGTTACAAGGATGTCTCTCCCCTTTCTGGGATGTTGTGGAGAAGTTGTTGGCTGGTTTAGTTTTTTTTATGTTGTCAACTTGTGTAGGTGAGCGATGTCTCTACCTCATACAGGGCGGAGAGTGCCGCCACTGTTCATACTTATTTGACTTTTTTTAATGAACTTCATATATTTACAAAACGAGAATGTTGTTCAACCAAAATATTCAAGTGCCCTGTATGTAGACGTGTCAAGTACGAAAACAAAATGTTGTAAAAGAATGTTTACAATCCAAATGACCCGATTGGCCACTAGGCATGAAGCTATCCAAACTGTAGGGTTGGAGCCCTGGTTCTTGGGCGACCCGTTTTATGAATCGACCCGGTTCATGTTTTGTTACGACCCGAAAAGGGAGACATGATTCGTGGAGCCAAGTCTTGGGCCGGTAGGCCCAATCCGTAGCGATCACGAACATGTCTCTCGGCCCCCGAAAAAAATATTTTGACCGGTTTTGACCCGTTTGGGCTTGGATCCGGCCCGGTTTAATAGGTCGTCTATTTGTCTTAGGGTTCGTAGCATGTTATGTTGAGCGTTCTGATTTCGCTTGTAATTCTATCTGAGACGATTCGGCTGTATTAGTGAAATCTCTGCAACTCCGTGGACGTAGGCTGTTTTGCCGAACCACGTAAATCTGTGTGTTTGGTTCTTTCTTTCTTTCTGCATATTTCGTTTTTTCACAACAACTGGTATCAGAGCCAGGTTCACTAGGGTTTGGGAAAAACGATGGCAGATGAGATGAAGGGGTCTGGAATTGAAAAGTTCGACGGCACATATTATGCGTAATAGAAGATGCAGATAGAGGACTATCTGTATGGGAAGAAACTGCATGCTCCACTGGAGGGGGTAAAGCCTGAAGCCATGAAGGAGCAAGATTGGAAAGTTATGGATCGACAGGTTCTGGGCATTGTTCGATTGACGCTGTCAAGGTCGGTTGCGCACAACGTTATTAAGGAGACTACTACAGCTTCGCAGATAAAGGTGTTGTCAGGAATGTAGGAGACTCCGTCTGCTAATAACAAGGTGTACTTGATGAAGCGTCTGTTCAATCTGAAGATGACAGAAGGTATGTTGGTTGCTCAACATCTTACTGATTTCAATACAATTACGAATCAGTTGTCTGCTGGTGATATTGATTTTGATGATGAGGTTAGGGCTTTGATACTGTTAGCGTCATTACCTAATAGTTGGGAATCTATGCGAACTGATGTTAGTAATTCTGCTGGAAAAGAAAAGTTAAAGTATGATAACATACGTGATTTAATTCTGGCTGAGGAAGTGCGTCGTAGAGATTCTGGTGAACCTTCGGGTTCAGCCTATAATATTGATAATCGTGGCAGAATTAATGAAAGGAATGATAACAATAATCAGGGAAGATCAAAATCTAAGCATAGAGGTACCAGTCGTGGAAAAATCGCAGAGAAGGGATGGAAACACGGGTAATTGCTAGAATTGTGGTAAATCTGGTCACTTTAAGAGTGATTGTAAGGCACCGAAGAAATACAGAGGAAAGGCTGAAAATTCGGTGAATGCAGTCAGTGATGAAATTCAAGATGCTTTACTTCTTGCTGTGTATAGTCCCGTTGATGATTGGATATTAGATTCGGGTGTTTCTTTCCATACTACCTCGCACCGTGAAATTATGCATAACTATACTGATGGGGATTTCGGAAAGGTGTACTTGGCAGATGGGGAGCCGCTGAATATTGTTGGTCAGGGTGATATTGATGTCAAGCTTGCAAGTGGTTCTGTATGGACTTTGCGGAAGGTTAGACATTTTCCTGAACTGAGAAGAATTTGATATCGGTAGGACAGCTTGATGATGATGGTAACTTTGTGGTCTTCTCAAGTGGTGCATGAAAGGTTTTGAAAGGTTCCATGATACTTGCTCGTGGTAAGAAAACAGGAATTTTGTACATGACTTCGGGACCGAGTGATATAGTAGTTGTTGCTGAAGCTGAGCAAGACGCTGATTTGTGGCATCGCAGACTTGGTCATATGAGTCATAGAGGTATGAAGATATTGCAGTCCCAAGGTAAGCTCTCAAAGCTGAAGTCTGTTGATTTGGGTATTTGTGAGAGCTGTATTATGGGAAAGCAGAAGAGTTTCTTGAAAGGCGGTCGTGCCTTGAGATCAAGCAAGCTGGATCTCGTGCACACAGATGTGTTGGGTCCTTCACCAGTAGCGTCACTAGGAGGATCTCAATTACTATGTCCTTTTCATTGATGATTTCAGCCTATGTTACCTGGACTCGGGTACGGGTGTCATGTCGGGTGTGTATCCGAGGATCGCGTTTGCCTTTTTGTTAAAATTTAAGATTCGGGGACTCGGCTGAAAAGTACCCAAAATTTGGATACGGGTGCGGGGATATGTGTATTCCTCTATTTTATGTGTATGTCATTGTGCCATTTTAGTACAGATAAGTAATTCAATGACATTTTCTATCATGTCAAGGACCATTCTGAAATAAAAATAACTATATAAGGAGCTTATCATCAATAATAATGTTTTCTTGGGCTTGGACAGGATGAATAATAAGGGCCCTGTTAATATATATTACATTTAGGCTATTTAACATAAGAAGCCCAACAAAGTTATTATACAGATGAAGCCCAGCCCAAGTTATATCATATAATCATAACCCAAAAGAAACTAGGGTTCGAAGTATAACGTCTGTACGTGGAAGAAGACGACGACCTGCAGAAAAGAGATGGTGCAGACATGGATGGAAGTTCGACGCGATGGTCGATTGAAAGAACATAGTGGTCGTTGGTTGTTTGAGATGAGGATTGACCGAGCCGCGTCCATGAGAAAGCCGACCGGATCGACACGGAATCCATACCCGTACCCGGATCGTATCGACCCGGGTACTTTGGCAAAAGTGACGAGTCCAGGTAACGTAGATTTCAGCAGGAAAGTATGGGTTTATTTTATGAAAAGTAAATCTGATGTGTTTGAAACTTTTAAGAAGTGGAAAGCCATGGTTGAGACTGAAACCGGTTTGAAATTGAAGTGTCTGAGATCTGATAATGGTGGAGAGTAAATTGATGGTGGACTTAAGGATTATTGTGCTACGCATGGAGTTAGACTCGAAAATACTCTTCCAGGGACTCCACAACAGAATGGTGTGGCTGAGTGCATGAATAGGACTATCAATGAGAGAGCTAGAAGCATGATGCTTTGTTCTGGGTTACCGAAGACTTTCTGGGCAGATGCGGTAAGCACAGCGGTTTATTGCATAAACCGTGGACCTTCAGTTCCGTTGGAGTTCAGATTGCCTGGAGAAGTATGGAGCGGAAAAGAGGTTAGTTTTGATCATTTGCAAGTTTTCGGTTGTGTTTCTTATGTTCATATTGATGCTGCCAGACGTAGTAAGCTAGATGCAAAATCCAAGATTTGTTTCTTTATTGGCTATGGAGATGCACAATTTGGTTACAGATTATGGGATGCTGAGAACAGGAAAATTATAAGAAGCAGAGATGTGATCTTCATTGAGAAGATGATGTATAAGGATAGGACGAGTGTTGATATTGATACAGAGGATAAAGTCTCAGTTACTCCTCAGTATGTTTGTCCTGATATTCTTCAGGATGTCACTCCCAGTGATCATGTTCCGCAGGATCAGTCTAGTGTGCCTGACACTACTGAGTCACAGCCAGTTGCAAAGGACAAGAACACTCCTCTAAAGACCTATGTTAGAACTCGGGTGGGGACTAGGAACAAAAAGGTCCCAGAGTGTTACTCCTCTAGTCTTAATTATATATTGTTGACTGATGCTGGTGAGCCTGAGACTTATGCAGAGACTTTGCAGGATGTTAACTCTAGCAAGTGGGAATCAGACATGGGAGTTAACTGAACTTCCAACAGGGAAGAGGGCACTTCATAACAGGTGGGTATATCGTGTGAAGAATGAATCTGATGGAAGTAAACGGTATAAGGCAAGGCTTGTTGTGAAGGAGTACCAGCAGAAGCAGGGAATTGATTATTCTGAGATATTTTCACATGTGGTGAAGCTTACAACTATCAGGTTGGTGCTGAGTATGGTTGCTCAAGAAGACTTACATCTAGAGCAGTTGGATGTAAAGACTGCATTCCTTCATGGTGACTTGGAGGAAGAATTAATATGCATCAGCCAGAGAGTTTTGAGGTACAGGGAAAGGAGAATCTTGTGTGCAGGTTGAAGAAGAGCTTGTATGGTCTGAAACAAGCTCATCGGCAGTGGAACGAGAAATTTGATAGTTTTATGTGCAACTTAAAGTACACGAGATGTCATGCAGACCATTGTTGCTATGTTATTATCTTGTTGTTATACGTTGATGATATGCTGATTGCAGGATCTAGTTTGGATGAGATTAACAACTTGAAGAAGAAATTGTTTACACAGTTTGTCATGAAGGACTTGGGCCCTGCAAGTCAGATTCTTGGCATGAGGATAGTGAGAGATAGAGCCAGAGGTACTCTGCATTTGTCCCAGGCAGAGTATGTGAAGAAGGTACTAAGCAGATTCAGCATGGATCAGGCTAAGCCTGTGAACACTCCGTTGGGGGGTCATTTTAGATTGAGTAAAGATGATTCACCAAAGACAGTTGAAGAACGGGAACACATGGGTATGTGAAGAAGCTATTGGTTCGTTGATGTATGCTATGGTTTGTACTAGGCATATATTTCCCATGCAGTGGGAGTTGTGAGCAGGTACATGAGTAATCCAGGAAAGCAACATTGGGAGGCAGTTAAATGGATCTTAAGATACTTGAGAGGTTCTTCAGACACGTGCTTATGTTTCGGTGGAGATGTTTTGAAACTTAAGGGTTTTGTTGATGCTGATCTTGCTGGTGATCTTGATAAAAGGAAGAGTACTACAGGGTATGTGTTCACCTTGGGTGGTACGGCAGTGTCATGGGGTTCTTGCAGAAGGTTGTTGCTCTTTCAATAACGGAAGCTGGGTATATTGCTATCACGGAAGCTGCAAAGGAGATGGTATGGTTGCAGAGGTTCTTAGGAGAGTTGGGGAAGATACACGAGAATGGCACGCTTCACAGTGACAGTCAGAGTGCTATTTTTTTTGCTAAAAATCCAGCGTTCCATTCTAAGACCAAGCATATTGAGACAAAGTAGCATTTCATCCGTGAGTTACTTGATGATGGGCAGGTACAGCTTGAGAAGATTTGTGGAAGTGAGAACCCAGCAGACATGTTCACAAGGTTGTTACTGTTGAGAAATTGAAGTTGTGCGCAGCTTCAGTGGGTCTTCTTTCTTGAAGAAGATGAGTTGAGTTGCAGGGATGGAGCTTGATTATGTTAGGGGATGTGGTTCTGGTACGTGATGTTGAACCAGTCTCCGAGTGTGAGAATTGTTAGGTTGGAGCCCTGGTTCATGGGCGACCCGTTTTATGAATCGCCCCGGTTCATATTTTGCTACGACCCGAAAAGTGAGACATGATTCGTGGAGCGAAGTCTCGGGCCGGTAGGCCCAATCCGTAGCGATCACGAACATGTCTCCCGGGGGTTCGGGGGCAGCGCCCCCGGAAAAAAACATTTTGACCCGTTTTGACCCGTTTGGGCTTGGATCCGGCCCGGTTTAATAGGTCGTCTTTTTATAGAGTTCTGAGGGTTCGTAGCATGTTATGTTGAGCGTTCTGATTGCGCTTGTAATTCTCTGTGAGACGATTCGTCTGTTTTAGTGAAATCTCTGCAACTCCGTGGACGTAGGCTGTTTTGCCGAACCACGTAAATCTGTGTGTTTGGTTCTTTCTTTCTGCATATTTCGTTTTTTCACAACACAAACTGCAGAAACATGCAAATTTCGAAGCCAAGAGTTTTACGAAATTTGAGACTTACAAATTTTGTTTTTCATTGAATTCGTGGTTCATCGTTCGACCTTTCAATGAATCCGAGACACAAGTTATTGAAAGTTCAACGAATGAAACCGAGTGGTCATCTCTTGGTTTCATACAGTTAACAAAGCAATCATTGTTATCAATCAAAAACAAATTGAGAAATCCACAGTTGCCGAAGAAAAAGATTGAAAGCAAAAACCAAATCATTTTTAAAAGGAGTTGTATAGAGAAAGTATTTTACTTATCAATTCACATTTGATTAGCAAATTGCACAGTGAGAGCTACTGTATAGCTAGACATTCAACATGTGGTTAGTGTGGGGAGATCGGCACCAACTAGAGGGAACATCATAGAATTATTTGGAGTACCACTTATTCATTATTGCTCCCAGCTTGTTCACCATTGTTGAGAGATATCCTGTGTACTTATATAAAACTCCCAACACTCCCACTTTTTGTGGGACATCTTCAACGGGCTGCCCTTCAACCGGAAGCCCTCCTTGTTTGAATGTACTTGTCTAGCATGTTTTTGCAGTTTTGGCTCAGGCACGACTAGCTTCATGCTTGGTGGCCAAACGGGCTGCCCTTCAACCGGAAGCCCTCCTTGTTTGAATGTACTTGTCTAGCATGTTTTTGCAGTTTTGGCTCAGGCACGACTAGCTTCATGCTTGGTGGCCAAACGGATCATTTGGATTGTAAACATTTTTTTTTCAGCATTTCATTTTTCGTAGTCAAAACGTTTACATATTCTCCACTTGAACATTTTGGTTATCTATTTTCCAACATTCCCGTGTTGTAAACTTTTAAAGACGTTCACTTTTTTTATAGTAAGATAGAAGCTTATTTAAAGAGGTCAACCAGAACGTCAGAAGCATCGATAGAGCTAAGTATGAACAGTGGTGGCACTCCTCACGCTGTATGAGGTAGAGACATCGCTGATCTACACAATTTGACAGTATAGAAAAACAAAACCTACCAACAACTTCTCCACAATGTTCCGATAGAGGGGAGGGGGCGTCCTTGTAACCCAAGTGCCTAATCCCTCAGAAACAAATTAAGTAAGAAAACTATCAGTATAGACATACAATATATTGAATACAAGCTCATATCCTCTCTCATGTCAGAGGTTTAAGAGATGGATTGCTTTCTGCCAAGATTAAAAGGCGACAATCTCGCGGAACACTCTTGCTGGACAAATAGAACGGGATTATGAAGAATTCAGACAACAAATCTGAGCTAGTGATTCCGGTACCAGCACTTTAACAATATCTGTGCCTTTCTAAGGACTATACTTTGGACTCGACCATTTTGACTGTATAAAAAGAAAAGAAAAAAGGTAGATGAGGATTTGAATCATTAGGATGTTCTTTTCAAGAAGGCCCGCTCACCTTATGTGACTCCTTTTATCCTTCGATTTTTTATTTTTTTAGTGACGTCACTACTCCTGTCGTCAATGGTGTTTTGTTTTAGTGATATAGATACTTATCTTTTGAAAAGCAATTGTACCGACGAGATGGAGAATGAAAACCAAGTAAGACTGGAATTCTTGTTGATTTCGGAATAACAAAGAGAAAGAAGTTTGGAATTTTACATTCTCTAGTCTATTTTCCTAGTCTCCTATTCAAGATCTTGAACTAAATGCTGATCCTCCTCGTCTTCTTCAATCCTCTCATTCAATTTGAAAGCGTGCTCTACTGACAAATTTCAAGCTCTAAACTCAGTAACCTGTCGATGTTTTCCCAATCAAGAATTACATACATTCTTTTCAATTTTAGGATCACTGCGAGCATTAATGCAAAACGATGTTGACTTAAACTTTAGAGGCACAGACTCAGATCCTCTCCAGCTCAAGCAATGAACGAGAGTTTCAATCTATGTTTTCTTTGGCTTGCACCTTGCTATGTCCCCAGCCATGAATGTGCATAAAAGTACATAGGAACGACTTTGACTAGTATATCAAAACAAAGAAAAAGAACCAGGAATGTGCAGAAATAGAGACACGATCCTTGGAATTAATACATTGGTGTATCTGTTATGTACATGTCAAGGTATACATGTGCATCTGTTATGTTAATAGGCGTAGCCAAGATTAGCAACTTGTATTTATTGGCACATCTGACTGTTTGACACATGTTTACTCGAGAGATTCATGTATTCGTATCCCTTAAACTGAAGAGATTGACCATGGCTCTCTCACCATATAATATTTTATTCGTAGAACTTCTCAGAATGGGTCACACAAAAGCATCCTCTTTGAGCCGGATGATATCTTATTCACCTTCTTAAGGTGAAACATGGGTAAATCTACAAATTCATCAATCTTCATGTGAAAATGAACATCTAAATTAGGTTCAAGCTTTTTGTATGGTCAGAAGCAGTCCAGTAGACTAATAAGGATATCTCATTCGGAAATCTAGTATGAAAAAGTTCGTGGGCATTAGGTTTGCGTTCTGAAAAGTCAATTTAACCATTGTTACTTAATTTTACAGCGGATCGCATCCTTCTGCAATCCCGATAAATTTTTCATTGTTTTGATATGTGTTTGGAATAAAAATAAAACAGTTGCCCTAACTGGAAAGTCTAGTTACACGGTGTTAGAGCATCTCCAATGGGCTAGTTATATGGATGTTGTATGTAATATATAAATTAGTTTGAAAAAAGGTATAGCTCCAATGAGCTAGCTACTTCGCTAGGTATTTTGACGGATAGGTAAATGTCTCGCTACTTCTAGTGAGCTAAATTCACGCTCTTTAAATTGTTTTCTTTTCAAATTTGTTTTAACATACATATTAACCCACGTTCCCTACATTTTCGAAACATTTCATCCATGATCATTGGGCGTTCGGTAGGATCTCCTACTTTTTCTAGTTTTAGCTTTGAGATAAACATTTAAGAGTTTTTGTTTATTCAAAAAACTTTTAATATATTCCTAAAAAACACTTTTAATGCAGGAAGGATCCAAATCAATTCACAGTTCTATCCACTAATTTTTCCTAATAAAAAATAATTTTGTTTGATACCTTCTGAGTTATAAATATTAATGCTTGAAATCACAACACTATTCAACATTATTTCAGTCATTGGTGTATTGGTTCAAATATAGTAGTCCTAAAAAATAGTTGAATTAAGATTTAGCCAACACCCGGCTCCGCACCACTGGAGCAAATCGTAAAAAGATGGCTAGTGAAAATACATAAGCACATTTTTAGGTAAAATATAGCTAACTTTTAACTATCCTTATTGGAGATGTTCTTACTTTGGTTTGCACCAATGAGTTTTTTTCCCGGTTTGCATTGGGAGTTTCAGTTGGAAATAATTTATTTTCCATTATCAAATTTATAGTAATAATGCCAGGTAGCAGCCTTAGAACACTCGAAATCTGAACACCCTCTCTAAATCTTTGCCAGGTGGAAGTCTTTAATTGAAATGGCCATGTAGTCAATTGTTCTATTAAATTACTCATTAAATCCAATGAAGAGAATGCAAATGAAGTAAATTTAATAGAATCTTAATGACAATTAGTAGTTCCTGTAGTCCAATGTGGATTATGAAACTGCTAGAGATAGAATCCAAATGGCTTTTAACCTTTATGTCAGTTCAAATGGCTTGGATTATGAAACTGGTAGAGAGTAATCTAGAATCAAAGTCCAAGATCTACCGGGACTCGGCATTGTGTTCAATGTTTATGATGAACAATGGAATGTACATTGTTCAGAAGGTGAAAGACAGTGAATTGGGTTCACTTTTAAGCGACGACTGGATCCGGAAACACACCGCAAAGATTCGGCAGCACCACGGTAATTATCAGAGCAGTACATGGAATAGGGTCTTGGGGGTGTTGAAGGTTGAGACTAGCTTGTTAGGTACAAATGGTCTGTCAAGAACTGTGAAGGACAAGGTGAAGGCCTTTAACTTGTACTTTGATGAGCAGCTGAGAGAGAAAAATGAGGATTGCTGTGGTGGGGAATTTATTTAACTCCGGCTAATCGGTTCTTTCTTGGAAGGTTTCAAAATCTCCCGGACATTGGGAGGAACGAAAAGCACATCAAGTTCACGGTGGAGGACGTTAAGGCTCGGATAAACGAGTTGTTTGAAGGGAATGGTGTTGACTCAGCTGGTGGCAGCAGGAGGTGAAAGGCCAACTAAGTGAACTCTGGGATTGTTTGCTTATGATTTCTGTGTTGGATTAGGGTGGTGGTGGGTGAGGATTCTTTGAATGGTTCGGTCCACCAATGTGTCCAAGGAGCATCGAAATTATCCCAGGTTTGCCAAGGAGGCTAAACAAGGCTGAGGAGAAGGCTAAAAAGATATCTTATATGTTGTGGATTCTGGTTGCTGTGCTGGTGTTGTTGGTTTTTGTTGGGTTACAACATGACCGGATTGCAAACTAAAGAACCTGACCAAATCGAGTTTAACCAATAAGTCAGTAAATTAGGGCGAGTTGGGGCGGGGCGATTTGGCGGTGTGGGTTGAGTCTGATTTTGATCACCCCTACATAAAGGTAGGCGACATTCCAAATTTGGAAGAAAAAAAAAAAAAAAAAAAAGACAACCATTTCGTTAAGTTCTTTAGGGTATTTTTACAACGCATTTGGTCTTTGACAGAGCAGCTTATCTCATCATATCAATAATCACAGCAATTGGCACAGAATGACAGTTTTCTGCAGTTGGAAAATCTGTTTCACAATCAGTGCGTTCTACCTCTAGGACTGCATCCCCTAAACTGGAGTCTCCCAGACCCCATTTGCCATAACATTTCGTGCGTCAGATGCATGAGACTCTCCCTCGTTGATCCTCAACCAGAAATTTGAAATATGCATGAGGTCTCCAGCCTTTATTACACAGTTGAATTGAAACCACTTGAACTCGGTTAGCATAATTTCGAAGTACACAAACAAGCAGGAACTCCTTGAGCTCATTTCATCATGCAATTTTCCAAATTTTACTTTTTCAATCGTAATCTGGAGACACCTTCACTGAAAAGACAAGCTTACAGTCCTACTAAAAAAATATCCATCAGGCGTAGTTGGCTTTTCATTCTCTTACAGACATTATTTCTTTTTCTATTTACGATAACAAAAAAATGAAGAATTGCAGGTAGCATAAATGGACTGGAAACATAGGTGTTAAAAGGATAAAAACTGTTACCGTATATGAAGAAATGCAGGTAGCATAAATTCGACGCAACCGTTCCTATATAGCTCCTGTAAATTCTTCTGTCCGGTGATGCCAGTAACACAAACCACGGCAGCCACTAGATAAGACAATGAAGAAAAGGGCAGAGGGAGACGCACTTAAGCTCCTTAACTGATGCAATTTTAATAATCCTAGAGCAAAAGATTAACATTTATGCAGATTAAGAACAAATAAGAACATATATTTACCTTGAGTGGAGTCGTGTATCTGGCTGGTAATCAATCCTACAGAAACAAAATAACGATATGAATTACTGCCGCTTACCACATAACCTCCTTCGCTAAGCACTCAGTGGATTTTGAAATCCCTTGAACTTCCTGGATTTAGGAGAGGAGAAGTTTGATCGTCGCATATGAGAAAGATGAGGGAGAGTCGGAGAGATAGATCGGTACGTAGGAGAAGCAGTTAGGTGTTTCGATCGATATAAAACTTCATCCAACGGTGGGAAATGTTTCACCAAAATGTCTTGTTAAAAATTAAAATGTGTCCTTTAAAATGGTGGGCTGGGCTGGGCTGGGCAGGGCAGTAGAACCCATTCTCAAGCCCAACCAATTCATTTGCTGGACAAACTTCTAATCCTAAACCCCTACCCTTTCTCTCTCTGGGAAATCAGAATGATAGTTCATTTCACGTAAATCTCACATTGAAGAATACCTTCTATGTTAGTGCTATGGCGATGGCAAGGAGATTGGAAATTGTTCATAACAATACCTTCTATGTTAGTGCTATGGCGATGGCAAGGAGATTGGAAATTGTTCATAACAATCTTCTGATCTGGATTATGCAATTTGATATGGCATGTACTTGATTTCACGTTAACACTCATAAGTCCGTAAGTGAATCACCCGGTAATGCTTCAATTTATCAGTTGGTAATGCTTCAATTTATCAGTAAAAAGGGTCTTACTGCTGTTGATTATGTCCTTAAATCAGTAATTATGATTACCATTTATTTTATATATGACCAAGAAGAGAATGTAACTGTCATTAGCTAACAATGTTTTTGTGTGACTCCATGTGCTCTCTTCTGATTATACACCTGGAATCAATTAGGCTGATTTCACTTTAAATCTGTATGACACGTATAACTGTTTTTTCTATCCTAAAATTCGGGAGTTGGGATTAACATAAGGTATGTTTGGTCAGATCAGTAATAAAGAACTCTGTTTCTCCCAAATTTCGTTTCCAATCTCTCCCATTCACATGGTGCTACAGTTTTGATTTTGGTGCAACAGGCTCTTTTTATACAACATTCATTAGTCTAATCCTCTGTGGAACTTTGTGTACTGCAGCTTTCATTTGGGAAGCTATGGCAGGATCCACTTTGCGGAAAGTTCAGGTAAAGTCATTGTTGGTTATAATGATGATAATTTGGAGGTTCGGATAAGCCAACTGCCAGGTGATAATCTTTCTGACATATTGTCTCATTTGACAGTTAAAGAAACAGGAGCGAGTTGCGTGCTTTCGAGTAGATGGCGACATTTCTGGAAATTGGAAAGTAATTTTGAAATTTACGAGCCTAAGTTACCAAGGAAATAGAAGGCTCAGATTTTAAAAGGAAGCGAAACATGTTGCGAGGTCCAGTTTTGTGACATTGGTGAATCACATGCATTCTGAAGATGCACGAGTGGTCTACTATAGACGAGTTCAGCTTCAAATTTGACTTGGATGCGAGTGCTGGTGACGACATTGTTGAATGTATAAAGTTCATGATATGCAAGAATGTAAAGAGAATAGTTATTGATTTCACCCAAATCTTTTAGTAAAATGCAGAACTGTCTTCCACAGGAGTGTTGCAAGTTCAAGAGTATGTCAAAATTATCCAACATTATGTGCGTTAGGAGCCTAAATTTTAATCGTGTAAATGTTCACTTGGTAGGGCACGACCGCACAATACTTTGCAGATGACTTGGTTGGAGAGTGGGAGACTAGTAGGCCTATGCGCAGTCCCCACAGGTCGAGTGGGAGATGTTAGAAATTACGTCTAGCGTCCAGGGGGTTGCTCTGTATTTGAATCAAACTCCAAAACTCCAAGAGGGTACGCTACAATTAGTTTGAAGTATGTCTATAAATACAGATAGCTTCACATAAATTAGAGATGAAGAATATACATAAGTAGGAATCATATTTCTCTCTCTCACATTCATCCCAAGGCGGTCGTGCCGTGAAACATCGTGTTCGCCCAAGAGGTTTGCACGGATTGCTGGGAGGCATGGAACGTGAATACAAGCACGCCAAAGATTGAGTTATTCGTCGGTGGACGATCACACTGTAAGCGATAAACGATTAAAGCTTCCGCTATGATTATCGTACTATGATTTACCTCTTGTCAAGCAATTTATTCCTTCATAACAGGTAGAATTTTATAACGGATGGCTCATAAGGCTTCACCATCGTAACAGTTAGAATTTTATAACGGATATGCACTTCCCAAAAAAATCACTGTCATTCTGTTGAGCTTCAGCAAGAAACAATCAATCCAGACACTAGTATTAGCTAAACTATGGCCAAAGGCAGTACACCGGTGGGGAAGATTATTTGCCATTATGTGGCACCATCGACTAAGAAACAGTCAAAACTAAGAAGCAAACGTCAACAGTCGTCGAGCACCATTATGTGGCACCTGACCGCCGGCGGAGAGGTCTCCTTCTAAGAATGGAGGAGGCTGCATTGGTTCATAGAATAAGAGGACCTGAGAATTCAGGTAGCGCCATTCAACTTTTGACAAATTTGCATTAGTCAGATGGAACCCACCAAATTTTGCTTGTTTGTCAAAAATTGAATGGTGCGCCCCACCACGCAGGCATGCCACAGTGGTGGGGCTAGCCCCAATGAATACTTTCTGGAGATTGTGCCTGCTCTTCCGAAATTGGGTTCTATGGGACCCGCTCGAGTAGTTTTTATGGACCGCGTGGTTTCTCTGTGATGGACCGCAAGATAGGTGCATGGGTTTGGGTTGGGGGATTCAAGTTGCAACTGGGTGGGCCAAATTGGGCAGTGGGCTTCTGCTTGTTGTTGGCTAAATGAGAAAGAAAGGGAGCCCCATTTGTAGAAGCATCTTTGGAGATTAAAGAGGCATGCGATTTGGAATTTTATTTCCAAAGGGGGTTAATGGAAATACGAATAGATTGCAGGGACAGTCTCGACCAATCATTTTTCCTCAATGTTGTAAAAAGGTTGGATTCTTGCTTCTGCACAAGGGCGGTGCTTGATTTGAAGATTCAGAAGCAAAATTGGGTGAAGAGTTGCGACCTTTCAGGTAATTCTTCAAAATACTGAGTGCTAGATCTTGCTTCGTTGTGTGTTATGTGTTACTAGACTTAAATTTCCATATATGTTCGCTTAATTGCTTTGTCCTTTACACGAGGACGAGCTTTTGCTTTTTGGATTTTTCATGACATGATTGAATATAGCCAGTAGAACCCAGTTGAAAGACCAGTAATCGTTATTTGAAGGTCAACAAGGTAACAAGGTGGGTCAACGTGATTCTGAATAGAGAGAATATCATGGAGTAAAAAAAGCAGAGAGAGAAATTCATTAGGGACGATTCTCCAAAAACAGCCCTAGATTTGTAGATTGGATCGAACCCACAAATTTTGTAAGCAATTAAATCCCACCTTCTGGAAAGGGCTGCACTGGTTAAGATCATTAGAATAATATATTTATTTTGGGAAGTTAGTGAATGAATAAATCGAATTCTGAGTATTCCATCAACTGCTCTGTTGGTTCTTCATATATGAACTATACCCATTCCTAGGTTTGAAGCCGGCATCTTCGGTTTTAGGCATGGTGCCATTGACATGGGAACCTTTGGCATCAAGTTATCACATGCGTTTACTATAGAGAGTCGGCCTAATAGAGATATGGGGAAGTGATAACCACATCCGGTAGGGCAGGAAATTTCGGACTCTTGACATATGCCTCCCTCTCTGAACTGTTGAGAAGTTTCACATCGGACATTCAAGAAGAGAACAAAGATTTGATAAGTCTCCTGGCCTACTCCCCTCATTGCCAATTGGTTTTGAGGTGGAACCCCATGGATTCTAACATAAACAAGCCCGACTAGTTCAACAATTCCTTGTGCATTTCTGTTTCCTCGTTCAGACACTGAAGTCCTTATATCAACGAAAGCATATTGTTTATCATATGCATTTGTTTAATCTTACTTTAGTTACCTGGATCCTGCTCTTACTAAGCCTGAGAAAGGTTTGAAAAGGTGGGGCTACATTGGTCAACTAGTTGCATACACTTAGAACCGCTTTGCTTTTGCGATTGTCCTTCACATTCAATGGATCCATAGTTCGCTTTGCACTGACCCAATTCCTAAAGTTCTTGGCCTTAAACGGTAATTTCTCTTTCTCTCTCTCTCTGAACCCTGTCCCAGCCAAGAATTATCAGTTTTCTCCGAGTTTCCTGATCAAAGCTTAAGAAAAAAAGACTGGCTTCGCTATCCTCATAGATGGAAACCTGACTTCCTGCCAAAAGGGATGTGGTTATGTCCGTCATTAAAGCTATGTTCACTAGCAGTGAGAATGAGCTCTCGGCTCTCGCCCTAATCAATTCTGTCTTATTAGTACAGGCTTTGCTGCTTATTGACTTACTTGAAACTTTACCAATACCTGTAGCTATTTCAAAATAGTTTGTATAGTCGCTGCTATGAGTTCGATGTAGTATATTAGCATGTTATTAGTATACCTGATTCCATATGATAGTGAAGACCATGTACCTACTCTACTTGTTTGATCTGGATAGAATAAGTCAAAGTGTTAATTGGGTGATAGTGAAGTGATGTTTATTTATAATTTTAGTTGACTGAAGCTTTGTTTCTGATTCTCTATCTCATATACATATAGTTGCTACTCTTCACCTGTTCAAGTATTTCAAACGCTTGAGTTCAATTTTTAGTTAACCTCTTTCTAAAATCCAAGACTGAAACAAAGGTGCCCAACTATTACAGAAAGTCGAATGATAAAACAGACTATATGTTAAATGGTACTGAACGTCAAATATTTCAATTTATGTGAAGTAGTACTATATATACTGTTGGAGATGTTCTTACTTCTCAAAGCTGAGATGTAATTGCAATGCTGCTAATAGATTCCAATTATTAAGAATTAAATTACCAAAGCCAGATCATTAATTTGATAATTCTATGTGCAACAGGCTCTTTTTTCATGAATAGTGCAACAGACTAATTGATTTGTCTAATCCTCTGCAGAACTTTGTGATTTGTAGTTGTCATTTGGCAAGGCTATGGCAGGATCCACTTTGCGCAAAATTCAGGTAAAGCTTTGTCTCCATAAACATCCATTGCGCTCAGTTGGTTTTTTGAAGTTACAATCTGTGTTTCTTTTTGTTGCTGACGTGGAATATATTTCTATTCAATTACTTTGGTGGATAGATTGATGATAATTTGGAGGATCGGATAAGCCAACTCCCACGTGATATTCTTTCTGACATATTGTCTCATCTGACGGTTAAAGAAGCAGGAGCGAGCTGCGTGCTGTCAAGTAGATGGCGAGATTTGTGGAAATTGACAAGCAATTTAAATTTTTATGAGCCAAAGCTACTAAGTAAGATCGAAGGTTCGAATTTCAAAACGAATCTAAACATGGTTCGTCCTGCGAGGTCCAGTTTTGTGACATGGGTGAATAACATTCTGAAGGTGCACGAGCGGTCTACTATAGATGAGTTCAGCATCAAATTTGACTTGGATGCAAGTGCCAGTGGTGACATTGATGAATGGATAAAGTTCATGATACGCAAGAGTGTAAAGAGAATAGTCATTGATTTCACCCGGATTTCTAGTAAAAGACACTACTGTCTTTCACAGGAGTGTTATCAGGTGTTCAAGAGTATGTCGAACTTGCCCAACATCATGTGCCTCAGAAGCCTATTTCTTAGTCGTGTAAATGTAGATGGAGATCTTCTTGAGTACTTGTTATCCAAGTGCCCCCATCTGGAGAAGTTATCTATCCATTACTCAGAGCATCTAATAAGTTTAAAAGTGGCTGGTCCTTCCATCCCACTGAAGTATCTCAACATTCTCAGATGCAATGCATTAGAGAGTATTAAGCTTTGTGCTCCCAAGCTCGAGACCTTTAGCTACTATGGTGGAAAAGTGAAGTTTGATATTGGCAGCAATCCCTGTCTTACGAACTTAAGTATCGAAGCAGGAGTTCAGGAGAAGGTCGCTTATGCTTTTGCCCAATTTTCAAGCCACTTCTCACAGTTAGAGTCCCTTACAATGCGAATGTACCTGGAGGTCAGTGAATTTTCTTACAACCTCAAGTGTCTGGCATTTGCTAGCCGTCCATAGTTTTACTTCACTTATTAACATGTTTTTCTTTGTTTTGTTTGGTTTTGCTGGTTTTACAGGACGACATGGATGTGCCACAAGTTTGTGGGCTTGCAAAACTTAAGCATCTGGTACTGAAGATTTGGGTTGATATTGATAGAAGCCTTATTTTATTTAATAGGTTTATACTAGCAGCTCCGTCGCTGGTTACATTCTCATTCCAGGTACATCTATGCACTACTAGTAGTATCTTTTGAAGTTCATTGCTGGTTTATGGTACGCGGAGAATGACATAGTTGTTTCTTTTGGTGTCTCCTGTTATAGTTGCAAATGTATGCGACATGTAAGTTTTGGACTCGAGAGCCTTTGATTGAACATCATCAGTGCCTCAAAGAAGTGGAATTTCTTGGTTACTGTGGAGGATCTGGTGATTTCGAGTTTGCAAGGTACCTTGTGAAAACTGCAACAAATCTCGAGAAGATGGTGATTGATCCATATCATCCAGAGATGTTCAAGCGCCAACCCGAACTTCAAAGGCAAGCACAAAAATTACGTGAGCATGCTCAAGAGCTGAAGAAAAGTTTACCTCCGAGGGCGAAACTAGTTGTGCCATCGTCTTGAGATAAATGGTTGTTGGACTAATGTTTTTATTTACTTAGCTTTTCATTTCATCGTCCAGAGCAGAGGGCTCTTGAGGCTGTAGAATATGCTGTACACTAGATTGTGTGTATTTCGGATGAGATTGAAATCTCAAAGGCTTCAATGATGTTGGAAACGAGATATGCAAGAATAGCATTTTTAGGAAGGTCTGGTCATCAAGACCTTTGAATGCAGTGGGTATTTAAAGGGCAATGAATGTTGTGTGGTACGAGCCGAAAGAGTTCAAAGTGAGTCCAATTGGCAAAGAGGTGTACCAGTTTGCCTTTGGCTGTGTTGATGAGTTGGATAAGGTCATGGCGGAGCAACCACGGCTGATCAACAATAATCTAGTAGTCTTCGAGAATTGGGTTGTAGGGTTGGAGATGAAAACTCGAGTACAGTAAAGGGTTTTTTTGTAACCAAGCACCTGATGGCCTAACGGAGGTTGTTGGGAGGGATATTGGGCAAGCAATTGGGACGTTTCTCGAAGTGGGAATACCGGACAGAGGAATCCTCAGGAAGATGTCTTAGATTACAGGTCATGCTAACCTGGAGAAACCTTTGAGGAGAGGAGCAAAAGTTCGGCTTTCAGGGAATAAGGTTCCTTGGGTGGATTTTCGTTATGAAAAGGTTCCCTTTATGTGCGAAGGTTGTGGTGTGGGGGGTCATGATCTGCTTCAGTGTTCAAAGAAAACAGAGTAATCTACAAAAGGGAACATAAACATGAAGGCATATATAGATTGGTAAGAGCTTCAACAGCAACGGAAGTAGTTCGCAAAACAAGCTTAAACTTATGAATTTGGATGGTTTTGAATTGTTTGGTGGGGTTCAACAAGGAGAAAAGTGGACATTAAAGGAGGTGATGCAGCCACAGAAGCAGAGCAAAATCACAAGGAACAAAGAGATGGAAGAATCCAACAAGGAACAAAAAAATGGGGCCAAGGACAGTGCAGTACTAAAGAGTAAAGCTAAAGAGATAGTATTGGCAAGAGAGAACACCGAGTGGAGAACTGTGGTACCGGGGGAGGGTACAGACAAGGTGCTGAAGCTTCAGGTAAAGAATGATGATGACATAAGCGCACAAAAGGAGCAAAGCAACTGTTGTGCAGACGACGAGGTCAGGGATTAGTCTGAAGACAGGAAGGCCCTTTTTGAATGAGGCGGATGATGATTTATCCACGGCGGAAGGTAACCTGGAACGTAACCCTTGTACGTTCAACACTCTTTCACTGTTGGGTGAAGAGAAAAATGTCTTCTTCAATTTCTTTCGTCAGAAACTAAGTTATGTAAAAACGATGGAGAAATGCTAAGGCTAAAACAAGGCTACCAAGGTGCTTTGTGTGTGCCTAGAAGATGTCTAGCTGGAGGTCTAGCATTGCTTTGGTGTATTAATCTTGATGTTTCAATTTTATCTTTTAGCTGCTTTCACATTCATGGTTAGACCCAAGATGTGTCTGATGGGAGGGTGGTTTTTTCTTGACTGGATTTTATGGTAACTGAGATGTGAATCAAAGGCACAAGTCTTGGGAACCGTTGAGAAGACTTTAAGACTAGTAACGTGCACCATAGATTGTGCGTGGTGATTTCAGCGAGATATTATCTGTCACTGACTCTGAGTACAGATGAAGGAGCATGCCAGTTATGAATGCCTTTTCCGATGTCCTATATGAATGCATTCTTATAGACTTCGGTTATGAGAGAAGCATACATACCTGGTCTAATAGTGCACAACTGCACATGAACACAATGTGGAATAAAATTTAGAAAGAGCTACTTCCAATGAAGGATGGAAAGAAACCTTTACCCTTACACCTCCGTTAATCACGTCTAATTTTCTGCCTCAGACCTTTGCACACTCTTTGTTGAAGCAACACAAATTGTTAAAGTAAGGAGGGACATGAGAAAGTTCTCCTTTGCAGCTCAATTCGTAAGGGATCAGGAGTATTGCCAAGTTATAACAAATACATGGAGAAGGGTATAAGCACCCTATAATACAAGTAAATTCTTGCAAAATATAAATGCAACAAGCACCCTATAATACAAGTAAATTCTTGTAAAATATAAATGCAACACACACACAACTTTACAAAATGGGAGTAAAGAGAAGGCTATTTATAAGAAGTGCAAAGCAGAAAATTATGGATGAGCTTGTAGATGTCAGAATCCTCTGTTTACTACAGTCTTGTGCAAGTCCGTGTATCAACTTCGGAATCCTTTGTTTGCCACTGTCACATGCGATCCTCGAGTCCGTCTATCAAGTTTCGAGCTAGTCTGGCCGAGTCTTTCCAATAAAAACACAAAGTATTTCACTAAGCAGCTTATACGATTTTTTTTTTTTTTTTTTTTTTTTTTTTACTTCTCAGCTTATACGGATTTTTTTTTTTTTTTTTTTACTTCTCAGCTTATATGGATATTATTTATTTATTTATTTATTATTTTCTTTTATAGGAAATCTTATACGGAATTTGGAATGGTGTAGAATGGAGTATTTTTTATTTTTATTTTTTTAAAAACCTACTCGGTGGTGGGGCGGTATTAACCCGCTTGCATTAAACAGGGCTTCCAATCCTTAATAAACAATTGGGGGACTAGACCTGACCCAATACTTACAAACAAATCAAAGAAGCAAAAACTACCCAACATTACACTTCCAAATCATGGGCTAACAGGCCCACTATGAAACCTGGTGGATCTACGAAATAAGTGGCCCAACGTTTTTCTTGAATCCCATAAGCAGCAGCTGGTGAGCCACTTGGTTGGCCTCCCTTCTCACACCTTTCAGGTTGTTGACTACATATCTTCTCAAACAACTCTTCACCTCGTTCATGTACATGCCTCTCTCTGTCATCTCAATCGATTTCTTCTTCAAACATTGAACCAAGATTTGAGAGTCCGTTTCAAAGTGAATCGTCGCCGACAAAAAGCTTTTAAACCAGTTAACACTCAATTCCAAAGCTTTTGCGTCACACATGGTGCAGTCCGGCGAGAAGGGGATCTGACCAGTCATCGTAGCCACAAACTTTCCCCGGTGGTCTCTCACAATACATCCAGCCCAAGAAATTCGGTTGTTTGAATCCATGGCCACATCGGAGTTGAGTTTTAGTTTGTTCGCCGGCGGTGGAGACCAGCGATGAGGAATCGGTTCTGTAGGACACATGCCCATCTGAAGTCTAGAAAAAGCTAAGTCTACTTCATCCAAATAACGCATTCCATCATCTTGTATAGAAGAAATATCAAATTTTTTGTCTTCCATTACTAATTTATTTCTTCTACTCTAGATCAACAAACACAGAACCGCAAACAACCTTAGATCTTGAAGGTCCAGCAACCTAGCCATGTGGAAGTCTAACTGATTTGATTCTGGGTTATGAAGCTTCAGACCTAACTCAGAGATTGACCAGAGCGCTTTCACAGTCGAACATCCGAGAAAACGATGATGCCTATCTTCAACTGCTTTGCTACAACAAGGGCAAGACACAGGTATGTTCATGCCTCTCTTCCTCAAATTAGCTTTCAGAGGTAGATAGTCCTTGAATAGTCTCCACGTAAAAATTATAATCTTCTCTAGGACTGATAACTTCCAAACCTTTTTGTCGAGACTTTCACTTGGACCACTGCTAGTACTCTCCTGATTTACCTGGTGAGAATGTGAAACACAGAGTGTTGTGGCTGTATGCTATCCAGAGGTCACCGTGTAATTCCCATCTTTAGTGTGCCCCCAAATTAAACTGTCTTGACCTTTGTTGTGGCAGAGAGGATCTGGAGAATACTCTCAGCTTCACAGGTCGCAAATGACTGTAAAATTAAGTCTTCATTCCATTGGCCATCTTCTGTCAGCAGATCAGAGACTTTAGCATCCTCCCCAAGATATGGAAAGCTGTAACTCTTTCTTCCACCTCCCATATGAATCCATTTATGTTTGTAGATGTTTGTACACTGTCCATCCCCAATCATATGCCTCAACCCAGCATAAAGCACTTGGCGACCTAAAAGAATGCTTCTCCAAAAGAAATAGTAGAACCCAGATGAGCTTGTAAAAATTCTGAATCTTTATAATACTTACCTTTAAGAACTTTAGCTGGAAGTGAGTTGGGATTAGACATAATCCTCCAACCCTGTTCTAGTAAAGCTAAGTTGAAAGCTTCTAAACACCTGAATCACATACCCCCTTCTCACTTCTTATAACATAGCTTCTCCCACCTACACCAATGCATTTTCATCTTAGCCTCAGTGCCTCCCCACAAAAAACTGGTGGATTTGGCTTGAATATCAGAAATAAGAGAAGCTGGAAGCATAAAACAGCTCATAACATAACTAGGCATAGCTTGCACCACTGATTTAACCATAACCTCTCTCCCAGCTATACTTAAACCTTTTTCAGACCATCCAAATTTTTTTCCACAAATCTTCTCATTCATTCCCTGGAATAGTGCTTTCTTATCTTTGGCCACACAAGTAGGGAGACCAAGATATTTTGAATGGCCATCCACATCAGCAACCCCCAAAAATGTTTGCAATTTCTTCTTTCCTGGCCTGCACAACTTTAGGACTAAAGCAAAGGGCAGACTAATCATAGTTAATGCATTGTCCTGAAGCTTTCTCATGTGAATCTAAATTTCTCTTCATTTCCAAAGCCTCCCGAGCAAGGGCTTTACCAAAAAAGACACTATCATCTGCAAAGAGCAAGTGTGTAATTGCAGGGCAGGCTCTTGCAGCTTTAACCCCTCTGACTTTACCATTTGCCTTCTTTTATGCATGAGATTTGTAATTCCTTCAGTGCACAAAAGAAAAAAATACGGGAAAATAGGATCTCCCTGTCTTATTCCTATAGTAGGCATAATATCTCCAACTGGTTGATCATTAAGCACAACAGAGAATTTAACAATCTGCACGCACTTCATAATTTTTTGCACAAAAAGCTCATGGAACCCCAACTTTAACATAACATCTTGCAAATAAGGCCATTCAACCCTATCATAAGCCTTTGCCATATCAAGCTTTAGGGAGAAATAACCAACTTTTCCTCTGGCCTTCTTAATAGTGTGCATAGTTTCGAAGGAGACAATGACATTATCTGTGATTAGCCTTCTCGGAATGAAAGCACTTTGTGTAGCATCAATAATCTGATCCAGAATCACCTTAAGTCTGTTTGCAAGCATTTTTTTATATGACTTTATATCACACATTTGTTAGACTTATAGGTCTAAACTCCTTCACATAACAAGGGTTATTGCTTTTAGGAATCAAAACAATATTCGTACGATTAAGTTCAGTCAAATCCATACCTTGGTTCAAAACCATGAGAGCCAACTTAATCAAGTCATGCCCCACTGTGCTCCAATACTGTTGGTAGAATAAAGCAGGTATGCCATCCGGGCCAGGAGCTTTAAGTGGATGCATTTGAAACAGAGTCAATCTGACCTCTTATTCGGTAAAAGGCATCATCAAAGCAGTATTCATATCATGACTGACTTTAATTGGAATAGCTTGTATCACCTCATCCATGTCAATACTTTCAGCAGTGAATAGTTCTGTAAAATAATCAATGAACATATTCTAAATATCTTCTTTCTTATCAACCCAATTACCATGCTTATCTTGCAACTTCTTAATTTTATTTCTTCTCTTTATTTGAGTAGCTTTTCTATGAAAAAAGCCGTGTTCTTGTCTCCCTTTTTGAGCCACAATTGCTTAGAAAGTTGTCTCCATTTTACTTCTTCATCTGCTAATAATGAATTGAACTGACCTTCAAGCTTTCTCAAATGTTTCAGGTTTGCATCTGAAGGAGGGAGCCTTGTAGTGCTACTAATTTGCTTCAACAGATTGTCTTTTGCCACTTTGCAGAAAACTCCTTTCTTCTTGCTCCATTTTTGTAATTCATTCCCTGTTTGTTTAAGCTTTTGTAAAAAGTACTGAGAACTATCCACACTCTGGCCTAAATTCCAGATTTTTGAGATAATTTCATCACACTCCATGTACTTACTCCATTGTGTCGCAAACCGAAAAGGTTTTGTAAATGACTTTGCTGCAGTTTCTGTTGTGGGCTTGGATTAATACCGGGCAATGGTCAGAAACCGAGCTTGTAAGGTGTTTAACGGTTGTTGCAGAGTAATTTTGTAACCAATCATTTGAAGCAACAGCCCTATACAACCTTTTCTTAACATTAGCCCGTCCCTCTCTTCTATTCTGCCAGGTGAACTTATAGCCTTCATATCCCATATCGGTTAAATCACAGTGATGCAAAGTTTGCGCAAATTCAGTCATCAATCTCTGATTTGGGGAACAATATCCTTCATACTCATCAAAAGATAATATTTCATTAAAATCCCCACAAACAATCCAAGATACATCAGTTTGAGGCTTTAACCGACGAAGCACCTCCCAAGACATAAACCTCTGAACAGCCTCGGGTTACCATAAATACCCGTAAAATAAAAACTATTCTCCGGCGAATCGATAACTTTCACCCACGCATGAATGTAAGAGTTATGATAACACAGGATAGTAACATCAACAACATAATTCCAAAGAAGTGCAAGACCCCCTGCTAGCCCTCGTCGTGGTACCCACAAATCACTTTGAAAACCTAGCTTATAGCGAATCTCATCACATTTATTTTGCCCTAACTTAGTGTCAGAAAGAAAAACTAAAACAAGATTATGACTCTTCACAATAAAGCGAAGAGCGTTGAACGTGCACGGATTAGCCAATCCGCGCACGTTCCAACTTAAGAGATTCATAATCCTCGGCGGGGGTGATCTCAATCACCCTCCGCCGCTTCAAAGTGGATGTCTTCATTCGCCACATCCGACTGCGCTCGACCCCTTTTAGCTCCTACAACCAAATCTGTGACGCCGGTACACTTGGCAGTTATCGCCCGTTCTGGCTCTTGAATTTTGATTGCTTTGTTTCTACCACTTTTGATGATAGCCCTAGTCTTTGGCACTTCCTCACCAACCACGATCTCCTTGCCTTTGAGGAAGCAATAGACTTGTGGATGCAAGTCCCTTCTTCCCCATCGACAACACCTTCGTGAACAATCTGTACACCAAAAAGTGCGAACCCATTCTGATCCACACCATTAATCTTCCCCGTCTTCCTTAAGGAATCCATGGCCACCAATGCACGCATCCAATCACCATAGAACTTCGTTGCGTGAGACAAAATTTCATTTAATTTTGGGCACTTCGTAAGATCATGTCCCACTATACCGCATTCTTCACACATGAATGGTAGTTTCTCATATCGAAAATCCACCTAAGGAACTTGGCCCCCTTGTAGCCGGATTTTTCCTCCCCTTCATAAAGGTTTAGATCCAACCACAGCTTGATTTTTAGGCATCGACCTTTTATGATTCCTCTATCAGGGATTGAAGCTTCAACAAACTCGCCAATAGCCTTCCCGATATCCGCCCCCAACGCTACAGTACAACCCTCAGGGGGAAGGCCCCAAACTTGAATTGAAAACAAACCTTTGGTGTAGTCCGCAGCTTTCATGTCCTGGCCTTCTTCCCAGCGTTGCAAGACCACCATGCAATTGTTTATGAGCCACGGTTGTCCGAGCATAACCCTCTCCAGATCTCTGTTGTCCCCAAATGAGAACTGAAATACTCCATCTCCAAGAGGGCTTACAGCAAAGTCTTTTGGTTCATTCCACACAATGTGCATAGCCTTCTGAACCCCTACGGCGTTCATCATATTTTTCGACCAAACCTTGCCAAACAAACTCATCTTACAAAGCTTCACTCCTTCAGCCATGGAAGAATCTGAGATAGTTATCTCATCTTCTTCTAACACATTCAATTTCATGGCTTTGAGTTTAGCCTCCATGGGCTCCATTCCGATCTTTCTGATAACAAAGAGATTATTGTTTGGATAGAGCAAGAAGTAAACAAGAGAAAACACTAACCTTAAACGGTAGTTCAAACCAAGAACTGGTAGTTTACGGCGGAGTACCGGTAGCAGATAAATAAGCAACCTGGTGAACATGGTTGCTAACTGCTGAGAACGTGTAAAAGTGGTGGTCAATTGACTGTAACTACCCACCCTTCCATGACCATCGTGGCTTTTGCTTAAGAGAGAGGAGAGAGCGTTTTTTGTAAGATTTACTTTTTTAATTACAACTTGGTTCGTGTCTGTATTAACATCTTAGTGTAGAATGGAGTATAACTTATACAAAAAGGTTACATAATAATAATAATAATAAGGGTAAAAGACACTAACCACCCCTGAGTTTAGGATAAATTCCACCCCACTACCCTGTGTTTTAGAAAAAGACAGTCTGCACCTTTGTTTGGATGGAAGCTGACAGTTGACTAACAGCACGCCAAAAAAGACCATTTTACCCCTTAAATTTTATAAAATTACCCCCTATATATATTACTCTAACCCACTCTCCTTCATTTATAACCATAATCCTCTCTCTCTCTTCTTTCTTTCTTCTCGTGTAAAACAACAGCCGCCAGCACCTCCTACTTCTTCTGATCTCCGTCTTCTTCACGCCCCTCACCTTCCTTCCCTCAATCTCCCGGCAGATCTGACGACGGACGGAGTCGTCGTGGTTGATGTCAATCTGATTCGATTCGCTTGCCTCTGTTACTTTCCTTAAACATATCTAATCTAACTAAACGGCTACTGTTGTTTCGTCCCATGTTTTGGTCGATTTCGGATTGGATATGAATTGGGTTACTGTTGTTCTTCAGATCAGGACTTGAGATCTGTTGGGTTTGAGCTCAATCGGATCAAATCGATTTCGTTTTATTGATAATTAGCTTCTGGGTTTTTCTCATCGGTTTCGATTTTGACGGATTCAAAATTCGTTTAATTGAAGCAAGCATTGATTTGTCTTCTTCCTTTGTGGTGGGTTATTCAATGTGTGACATTATTGGTTTGGAGTCAGATACGAATTTATCTGCCATGACTTGTTCATCTCATAGTTCCTGTAATTTTTCTATGCGTTTTGTTTCATTTTTCATTTCCTGAGGTCTGTTTCTGATTAAAGATTCGTTTTTTAGGTCTTTTTTCATTGTTTAGCATCTGGGTTTTTGTGGGTTTCGTTTGGATTCTGAGATGTTGGAAGATCGGTCCTGCTTGGTTTCAAGGGTTTATCAGGACTACTCCGTCCATCGTCAGATCACAATCTGTTCCAGTATGCGAAAGTCTAAAGATTTCAAAAATATCACAATTTGTTCTAATTCTAGTTTATGCATTTTGCATACTGGAAGCAACTGGCAACAATGTTTGATTGTTGCTCTTTTATTTTTATTTCCAGACATTTCAATTTCAATGTATCAGCACATTTGTGTGCTAGATCTGCAGTGAATTTTTAATTGGTTTATATTTTGGACAGATTTCTGTTCTGATTCTTGGTTAAAGAAATAAATTCTTGTTAAAAGTTCAATTTAGTACTATGATTTATTGAGAAATTCTTGGTATTCTTGATGCTCTTGGCTTTGATGTTTTAGGTGTTATTGATGATAAATATGGGAAAAAGAGTTCAAAAAATACACAGGGGCAATATGGTCCGAAAAATTCGATCAACCACTTTTCTAACGGAACATCACAGAAGGGTGCTAAGTGTCCACGAAATATTCCGTTAAATGGGTGCAGAATGTTTTTTTTCAAAACACAGGGTAGTGGAGTGGAATTTCTCCTAAACTCAGGGGTGGTCAGTGTCTTTTACCCTAATAATAATAATAATAATAATAATAATAATAATAGTAATAATAATAATAATAATAATAATTCCTCAAAAAAAAAGATCTTTTGAAGGAATATTATTATTGTTACCATAGTTGTTGATCCCGTTCCGTTCCGGACCGGAACGGTCCGTTTCGTAAGCAAAACGGAACGAATCAGGGCTTGATTCGTACCGGCCCAAAATCCGGTCCATTCCGCCCCGATCCGGCGGGATTCGGGAATTTCGCCTTGATCCGGTTGGTTCTGAGGCGTTCCGTTCCGGTACAATTATTGGTTTTCAAAATTAAACCGATTGTGGAGGGAATCGAACTCAGTACCTCCACAATGATTCAGAATTATCTTACCGCTGAGCCATTGACAATTGTTGGAATAAGTTTCACTTATTAATATACAACATATTTAACTGTATTTATTTTATATGTAACTTTTTAATGACATAATCAGTTCTCATATTTATACGTACAAATCTTAGTGATTTCAAAATTTTAATTTCATATTACCTTATTAAGTACAAATCATTTATTCTCTTATCAAATAATCATATTGTTCTACTTTTTCTTGCCATAATTGAGTCACTAGTTTAAAAAAAATTGTTTTCATAACATCATGGATGTTGTTGATGAGTTATTTGATTAAAAGTTTAGTCATATTTAGACTTTATATTCTAATTTAATTAAAACTATAAGAAATTTTATTAAAATACATATTATGATTGTTGTAGACATATAATATATTAAATATTAAAAAAAATACGGTAAATCCGGAACGGATCGCCGTTCCGTCCGGATCCGGGATCGTTCCGTTCCCAAGAGTAAAACGGAACGGCGACCGGAACGGATTTCGCAACTATGATTGTTACGGACTTTTTTCTTTACAACGCTTGAAATTTGTCCTAAAAAACGCTTGAAATTCTTTTCTCCCTTTCAAAAAAAAAAAAAGAAATTCTTTTCTCCCTGGCTTTTTCATCGGCTTCGGGCCCGTCCTCCGTCAGCAGCCGCGCGTCCGACTCCGGCGTCTCGGTTCGTTGGGTAACTCTCGCTCTCTCTCTCGTTTCTTTGTGCGACCCTCGTCCTGCAACGTTGATCTCTCATGTACTTATTCAGAGATCATCAACGATAGTTCAACTCAGTCACGTTGCTTTGTTTACTCGTCTGATTTGAAACTGCTTGTTTTGAGCTATAGGGGGATTCTGAATCGCGAAATTAAAACTATACTCGTCGGTAAGAAGTTGGAAAATCGGGGATTTCGAATAACTAGGGTTTTAAAAATCGAAAATTGGGGCCAGAACAAATCAGGCTAGGGTTTCACGGAGGCTATGAAATATGAACTGTGTGTGTGTGTGTTTTATGTTGGTGTTGCTCTTTGCGGAGTTTTGTGCATTATTGGGAAAGCTATGGCAGAATCTTCCATGGGCAAACACTGGTTTTGACCTTTTTTTTTTATGTGCACCCTTCCACACTGAATTTGTTTTGTTATTGTTAGGTTTCACAAATTGGCCACCAGTGTGCTGCAATTATTGCAAGGGTTTTGTATTTGCAAAAAAAAAAAAAGAAAAAAAAAGGCCTACCTGTTAAAGAAAACACAGGGCGTAGTTCGTCTTGCTAGGTCCAACTCCGTGGCTTTGGATAGATAACGTTTTGACACTGCATGAGGTCTCTAATATAGACAGGTTTACTGTTTACTTGTACTTGAATGCTAATGGCATTGATGAGTGGATAAAGTTTATGATACGAAAGAAAGTGAAGAGAATAGAGGTTAATTTGCACTGGGTTGATGTATACATTTTTTTCACATGAATGCTGTCTTCAGTTCAATTGCGTATCAAATTTGTCAAACGCAACGTGCCACAGAAGTCTATCTCCCGTTCATGTAAATATTGGCTGAGAACTTATATAGTACCACTTGTTATCAATATGCCCCGATGTGGAGAAGTTATATTTTTTCTACTCGGGTACCTTTTAAGTTTAAATGTAGCGCGTTCCTCCCTCCCACAGAAGTACCTCAGCATTGTCAGGTTCAAATTGTTGGAGAGTATTTAGCTTTGTGCACCTAACCTTGAGACACAACTGTGGTGCAAAAGTGAGGTTTCTTATAGGTAGCAATCCACGTCTTGCGGAGTTAAATATTGGAGGTAGATACCGTGAGAAGGTGCCTAATTCTCTTGAACTTATTTCAGGCCACCTTTTACAATTGCAGACTCTTCCTCTGAAAATGTACTTCGAGGTTGGTTTGGTAACTATCATGAGAATCTTCTTCCCCTAATATATACCACTCTGTCTCTTCTCTTTAGCCCCATTTTTAATTTTGTCACTATTCATTGGGTCACTTTGACCCGGTGATTTGGCTATCAAAATAATGCAATTTTTTGAAATTTTTTTCATTGTGTTGTAGAGTAAAAGTTACTCTATTACACGATGAAAAAAGTATTGAAAAATCGCATCGTTTTATTTTCCAAATCACCCGTCCAAATTGACTCAAATACGAGTCAAAAAAGTCAAATGGGGCTAAAGAGAAGAGACAGAGTGGTAGTATCTATTTTGACTGACGTTTGTGTTGTCTGTGCTTCTGTGACAGAATTACTTGGATTTTCCTCAAGTCTCTAATCTTCGAAAGCTTAGACATCTTGTGATAAATATTGGGTGGATATGGACAGAAGTCTCTTTAGTTTCACCACTTTTATGCGTGCAGCTCCATCTTTATCAACATCACATTGGAGGTTAACCTATCAGTTCCCTATAGAGTTCATTTCTTATTACGGTAGGTGAAGGTGGAACTAATGATTATTGGTTTTCCAGCTCCCATCTGTCCTTGGAGACTTATGCGACATAAAAATCACAATGCGGGACTAGCTTTCTGCGCATCACCATAACTGTCCTGCTGAAAAAGGCTGAGTCGTGAGACGCAAGAATCCCTGGGGATGTTCAACTTGATCTGTTTAGAAGAATCGGAAGTGTCAATACAGCAACATTGCAGTAAGTATTCACTATCAAATTAGATGAAGGTAATGTTGATTATGTCAATGATACATCCTGATGGAGTGATTTTAATGTTTCTGCACTTCTAACTATGGAAATTTTGATACGAGATTCAATTTTCGTATTATAATTGCAGTTAGTAATATTGAGCAATGTATGCTAGCCCAGATACCTCTTGCATGTTGAGCACAACCTACATTTTACAAGTAAATGTGCCTGGACCACCTTTGTTGTAAGAATATAAATTTTTGATTATTTGCTTATACCCCTTGTGGTTAGAGAATTTAGAAAAAAAGGCTCTTGTGGTATGAAATGGTGCACGATACTAATTCCTTTAAAAAAAAGGGGCGGAGTGGGAAACTCTGTTAATAAGCCCTTATTGGTCCATAAACAAATAAGAAAATAAATGATGAAGATGAAGAACACGATGAAGGTGAAAAACGAAGCTGAAGATGAACATTATGAAAATTTACATAAACTTGAAGAACAAGTTAAATTTGTACCAGCAACACCAACGCAACATCCACCCTTCACATCAAATCCGTTTTCAAATCCTTCAACAAAATCAACAACCACTAACACTGAAACCAAATAAAATGAAACCCAAATCTAACCTATATTGAAACAAAAAAGGCATCACCAACAATGTATTTCCTATTTTGTTCTTGATTAATGACAATGATTGCATTGGTAAGAGTTTGAAGCTGAGAGATGATCACTTTGGTTTCATTGGTTGACATTTCAATCGATGATCTCCCGAATTCATTGAAAGGTTAAATGATGAACCCCGAGTTCATTGATAAACCAAATTTAGAAATCTCAAATTCCTTGACAATCCGAGTGATCAGATCTCTTCAAATATGCATATTTTTGCAGTTTGGGCTTCGGCACAACTAGCTTCATGCTTGTTGGCCAGAAATGGTAATTGGATTGTAAGCATTTTTTTTACTACATTTTGTATTTCATAGTTTAAGCGTTCGCATAATTGCCCCTTTAATGATTTGGTTGCCATTTCTCAACATTGTCATGTTGTAAACATTTGAAGAGGCTATTTTTTAAATTATGATATAGTTCATTAAAAAGGGTACATCAGAAAGTCATAAGCATTGTTAAAGTTAAGTATGAACGGTGGCGGTACTCCTGAACATACCAACAACTTCTCCTCAAAGTTCCAAAAAAGGGGACGAAGCATGTATAGGCATAGATGAAATGCAAGCTCATTGTTCTCTCTTACATAAGAGGATTTCAGAGATAAATATATTTCTGCCAAGATTTAAAACCGGCAATCTCCTCAAACACTCCAATGGGAACAGCTAGAGCGGGCTATCAGAAAATCGGACCGCAAAATGCGAGGTAATGGTTCCGGTCCCACTCCCACTTCAAAAATATATGTTAACTCTAAGGACTGCACCTTGGACTCAGCAATTTTGGGTATAAAAAGAAAAAGGGTAGATGAGGATTTTGATCACCAGGAGGTTGCAAGGAGGGCTGCTCACCTGAAGTGACTATTTTTTACTTTGCTGATGGCATCACTACTCTTTTAGCCGCGGTTAATTATCTCAATATAAGCAAGACAATAACCATGATCCTAGGTAGTTATCGACAGGCCGGCCTAGATTATGGTTGAATCTACTTTTCCTTGGTGAAGCTAAATTTAGTTTCTGAAGAAGATCTTTGAAGCCATCTCATGAATTTGTTTTTGGCGTCTTTCAGTTGCAATCCATAACTGTTAATGTATCCTATTAATTTATCTTGGACAAATTGTAGAAAACACCATCAACTTCTAAAGTCCATAAAAAGCAGCTGACTTCTTATTTAGCTAACTTCTCCCGGCAGAAAGCACCACATAACTAGTTACATTTCTAATTTTTCCTCACTTTGACTAGGATAATTAATTTGACAAATATGCCCCTAGATCTTCGATATGTATATTAAGAGACCCTTTGTCATTTTATTGTCTTTTTCAGTATAGTGATTTGACAATGTTTGAGGATTGGACGTGTTGATGCACATTTGATTAGGTAACGATTTATCAGAGTGCATATATAAAGGAAATGTGTTGATGAGACTGTGCAATAAACATGTGTATTTCTAAACTTAACTGATATTATAATTAATGGGACCTCAAGTATTATCATGGGCGATGGAATGAGTGGCCATCAAGAATTATCATGGGATCTCGAGAGTTTTCAGAGAATGTGGTTTACCGCTAACCGTTTGGTGTCACTAATGTGGCAGCAAATTTACTCTTTCTTTCATTATATACACTTTCATTTTACAAGATATAGTTTTCGTTGCTAATCTTCTCATCAACAATGATTTTCTTTTAATGATATGAATACTTTTTTTTTGGAAAAAGAGTACCGACTATATGGCGAAAGAAAACAAAGCAAGACTAGAACCCTTATTGATTTTGGAATAACAGAGAGAAAGTTGTTTGGACTTTTGCATCCTCTTCTCTATCTTTCTAATCTCCTGTGGAAGATCTTGAACGAAATGCTCATCCGCCTCATCCTCTTCAATCTTCTCATTCAATTCGAATTCATGCTCTGCTGCAAAGTTTCAATCTCTAAACTCGGTAGTCTGTTGATTCTTTCCAAAACAAGAATTAGATACGTTCTTTCCGATTCTAAGGGTATTGTTAGCACTAATGCAAAATGATGTCGGCTTAAAATTCAGAGGTACAGTCTTAGATCCTTTCCAGCTCATGCAATGAATGCGATTGAAATGGGATTTTCAATCTAACTTCTTTGGTTTGCACCTGGATGTACCAGCTCTGAATGTGCATAAAAGTACACATGAAAGACTTTGACTAGTAGATCAAAGTCAAGGAAAATATGCATAAATGTATTTCATAAGGAGACGCGATCCCCTGTATTTAATACATTGGTGTATTTGAACTATGGCACATGTCAAGATATACATGTGCATCTGCTATGTTAACAGGCATTTGCCAAGATTCTTAACTTATGTTTATGGTCACATATGCTTTGAGACATGTTTACACATATTTGACTTGCGGAGAATCATGTACTCATATCCCTTAAACTGAAGAGATCCATGTAATGCGAATAGTTAATGATGAATTCTCAGCAAGTCAATTTAAACAGTCATGTGGTTCATTGGAACAAGCAAGTCTGTCATGGCTATTTGACGGCCAGTTATGTTTGTACAAATAGGCATGAAAGGCTTGTTTGTTCAAATGAACAACATGACTGTTCAAATTGACTTTCTAAGTATTCATCATTAACTATTGTCATTACTCTATTAACCATGTACCTCTTCATCTTAAGGGATACAGAGTACATGAATCTCAGCATGTCAAAAATGTTTAAGTATGCCATAAAGTAGATGTGACAGTAAACACAAGTTTCGAATCTTGCCTATGCCAATTATCATTGCATGTGCACACGTTTACCTTGACATGTAGGATAGGTCGAATACACCAATGTATTAAATACAAGGGATCGTGTCTCCATATGAAATACCATTTGTTCACATTCTAGGTTCTTTTCCTTGACTTTGTCATTCTTGTCAAAGTCTTTCCAAAGTACTTTTATGCACTTTCGCGGCTGGGAACTCAGCCAGGTACAAACCCAAGAAAATAGATTGGAACTCCCATTCAATGCATGAGATGGAGAGAATAAAATGTACCTCTGAAATATAAGTCAACATCTTTATGCATTTATGCTTACGTTAACCCAGGAATTGGAAAGAACGTGTCTAATTCTAGTTTTGGAAAACATCGGCAGGCTCGAGCTTAAAGATCAAAATTTGTTAATAGAGCTTGCATTCGACTTGAATGAGAAGATTGAAGACGAGGATGAGCATCTCTTTCAAGATCTTGAATAGGAGATTAGGAAGATAGAGTAGAGAATGTAAATGTCCAAACTACTTTCTCTTTGTTGTTTCAAACTCAATAAGAATCCTGTCTTGCTTTGATTTCCTTCTCCATCTAGTCGGTACAATTGTTTTCCAAAAGCAAAGTACTTATTTCACTAAAAGAAAATCGTCATTGATGAGAACTTTTGACAATGAAAACTATCTCTTGTCACTAAATGAAAACCTGTCATGAACTCAAGAATGATGTTACTGCCCCATTAACGACGCAAAATGTTAGTCGGGGAAAACCTCATGCTCTTGAAACTTTCGAGTTCCCATGATAGTACTTGGTGGAGTCTCATTGCGTCTCCCACTCATGTCAACAATTAATTATAATATTATTTTAAGACTTTAACTACAGAAAACACTGGGTTTATTCACAGACTCTCATTTAAACATGTCCATTGAAGACAGACTTAGGTAAATTTTTACCTTATCAACGGCTCACTGACTCGTTCAATCCTCAAACATCTTTGAATAACTAGACCAAAAAGACGATAAAATGACAAAGGGTCCCTTAACTATGATATACATATCAAAGATCAATGGACATATTTGTTAGATTAACTATAATCGTCAAAGTTAGGCAAAATTAGAAATGTAATTAGTTATGTGGTGTTTTTTGTGCTTTGAATGGTTAACTAAATAAGAAGTCAACTGCATTTTATGGACTTTGAAAGTTGGTGCTTTTTACAGTTTTTCCAAAACAAATTGATAGGATTCATTCACTTAGGGTGGTTTTGCAACTGAAAGACGTCGCTTTAATGATCTTCACAAATTATATATTACTTTCACTAACAAAAATTCATTAAAACCCATAATCTTGGCCTAACTTGTGGATTAGCTCTCATGGCCCTGCAGTACCAGCTACCTAGAATCATGGTTATTGTATTTCTTATACCGATATAACTAACCATGGATGAAATAGTAGTGCTGTTACCAACAAAGTAAAGAGTCATTTCATGTGAGCGGGCCTTGCGAAGAACCTCCTGATGATTAATATTTTACCCCTGTTTCTTTACATAGCCAAAATGTTCGAGTCCAAGGTGCAGTCCTTAGAGGCAACATATGCTGTTACCAACGTTTGTGGTCCAAGTTTCTCTTCAATCTCTAGATGTTCCCTTCAGAGTGTATAACTGGATTCCGGCTTTAAATCTTGATAGAATGCTAACTGTCTCTGAAAACTGCTGATGTCAGAGAGGATGATAAGCTTGCATTCAATCTATGTTATACCCGCCCCTCCCCTTTTTCGGAACGTTGAAGAGAAGTTGTTGGTACTTTTAGTTTATTTTTCTATCGTCAAATTGTGTAGGTGAGCGGTGTCTCTACCGAATACAGCTCTTAGGAGTGCCGCCACCATTCGTACTTAGCTCTAACAATGTTTCTGATGTTCTTATGGTTCCTTTCTAATGAACGATGTCGAGAATATGGAAAAAATAATATTCAAGTGGGAAAATGCAAACACTTGAACGACAAAGCTCAAAATGCTACAAACCAAATGTTTACAATCCAAATGACCTCTTTTTGGCCACCATGCATGATGCTAATCGTGCCTGAGACGAAACTACAAAAAAAAATAAAAAAAATGAAGCAGATATTTAATCACTCGGATTTTTAAGGAATTTGAGATTTCTAAGAAGTCGAGGCGATCATTCAACCTTTCAATGAATCCGAGAGATCATCGATTGAAACTTCAACTAATGAAAGCAAGTGATCATCTCCAAGCTTCATACTCTTACCAATGCAATCATTGCCATTAACTAAGAGCAAAATGATAAATACATGGTTTCCCAAGAAAACGAAGACTGAGGACGAAGAACAAATCAATTCAGACATAGAAAAATCACAAAGAGGCGGAGAGAGTATTTAACAAATCAATTCACGATTAATTAGCAAATTGTACAACATAAGCTAATTGTATTGCTAGACACCTTGCTGCCCAAAGTTTATGCAATTTGTGGTTAGTGTTAGGGAGGTTGGCACCACATGATGGGAACATCATAGCATTATTTGAAGTACCCACTTATTAAAAAACATCGACTTAATAAGTTACGCTCGACGTCTCCACCATTTTTAAGGGATACACCCCCCCCCCCCCCCTTCCCCCCTTCTTCCTTTGCTGGAACGTTATAAGAAGTTGTTGGTTGATTTAGTTTTTGCTCTGTTGTCAAAGTTTGTAGGTGAGAGTTCGACCACCCTTCGTACTTTGACTCTTAGTGTTCCCCTCGCTCTGATGAACCTTTTTTAAATGAGCTTCTATCTTACTATTAAATAAAAAAGAAATGAACTTCAAATGCTTACAGCAGAGGAATATTGAGAATTAACAAAACCAAAAGAAAACTCAAATGGAATAAGTAAACATTTTAATTACGAACAGACATAATGCTGTTAGAAAAAGTTCACAATATAAAACGTTAGGACACCCAACAGTTAGTAGTTAGGACAATGGCTACGAGGAGATCAGTGAGGAGAGAGGAAGTAAGCAAGCCTAGATCTGATTTTGTGGTTTCTCTGTTGGGTCTTCAAGTGCAAAAACCGAGTCTCTCTCAATTTCTACTGTAGAAGAAATTGAGAATCGAAATCTGGCGTCAGAACAAGTTCTTTCTTGTATATATGTCCTAGAGAGGACTATGATCGTGTTTGCTTACCGAAATAGGTTGAAGCTTCTAAATTGATGATGTGTCTATATCCCAGAACGGAGATTGGCACTAAGCCTCTGACCAACTTGTATCGTGAAATGGGTAAATTTGGATTATGAGCACTCTCTCGTCTCATCTTTAGTGTGTCTATTCGAAACTCGTAAGGAGATTGCAATCATTACCTCCGGTTCGACCTTTGTATATGTCATTTACTATATTTCCCAACCCCTGTTCGCAGTAATACTTACTCGTTGGGATTGTGTATCTGGCGCACAATTACAAAGACATTTAGCATTAAAGAGGTAATATGTTCATGAATTATTTAGGGTATTTAAGGCCTTTGAGAAGAGGCCGAGTTGAACCATCAAAACACTAGATACCGTGGTGGTCCGTAGCTGTTGGTGCCAAATTGGCGACTGTAAAAGACCTCTGATCATATATTCCATATTATGTTTGCTCAACATTTGAGGTTTTCGAATACATATGTAAAGGTTTTTTGAAGTAGTTACCGGAGTAGCGCTAATCCTTGTCGAAGAAGGGCTAGATTGAGTTTCTCTTTCTAGTCCAATAGGTTTTGTTTGGGAATGCATTTCCCTTTGATTGCTGGGTTGATGACACATTATGAGTCTGCTGATGTAACATATGCTTATCTTAATTATTGGTATCCATAAGACTCCAATTTGTTCGAATACAACTATTTTACTCCCTATTGACTAGAAAGGAAAATAAAGTACTAAACTACCTGTAGAATTTATTGAGTACTTGACAAGCTTACATTGGTAAATTGCTTACTTTGATTTCCTCAGAAGTGTCGTTATGGTGTATGGCATCCGTGGGAAAGCCACAAGTCCCTTCTCCTTCAGTGAATGCTGAAGCTAGAAGGAAAATAACGCGGATGCCTCATTTTAAGCTCCGCCAGTGGCGATCAGCCGTCCGACAATCTTGAAACCAGACAACGAAACAACCGTAGAAGCGCCACGACTGTTCCCTTTGTTTCGTCATCATCCAGACTATGCCTGAGTCAGAAGCTTATCGCTGCTTTGTAGGGAATGTAGTTCAAGGAGACAAAACTTTAAGTAACACAAGGTAATTGTGTATCCAAAATCATGAAATATCAGGAATTCTGCATAGGAATGTTTTAAATACATTGATTGTTTCTTAAAATGTTTGTCTGCAGGTACTTCTACTGCTACACCAAGCAGTCTAAACCTCACACATGTACCTCTCTCGGACCTTCCTGGTACTGCTATTGCTGGAGCAAATGATCATAGGCCTAGTTCTCCTAATCAAATTCCCATCAAAGATGGTTTTTCTTATTTCCCCATTGATGAAGAACTCCAGTACCTATTGGACACCAATCGTGAAGTAGACCCTGAAGATATTTTCTCTAACCAGGTTTGTCTTTCAATTTATATTAATTGGCAGGATGTCGTTTGAACCCTGACTTCTATTTTAGCTGCTCGTTGATCTTAGTTCTTATAGTTATCTGGTGATAACTGCAGCTAGTTTTAGCAAGTCCCAAGTAGGAAACAGTCCCATGATATTATATGGTTGTTAGCAATGTGCAACTTTACTCATAAGAAAAGAGGTATGAATATGTGCAGTGCCTGCTTGCTATAGATATGAAGACTTGAAGAGATATGGAGGTTCTTATGTGAATCGGTGTTTACATGGCTGTTGAAGTAGGGATGATCAATGTTCCTTCAGGTATGATTTCGTATATATAGACGTCTTTCTAGTCAATCTTTACTTGCGCTTCTCAGGTTCGCTTGAGCTGTCGTCATCCTTTCCTTTTGCTTGCCCATTCTGTACACTGTTCATGCTTGAAATAGGTATGCTAACCACAGAAGTCGATGTAAGTCTGCCAAGCATATATGCGCTCATGACTGATCATGGTCTGACTGCCAGCGTACGAATAATCACAGCACTTTGGCATGAGACGAAACTCAACACACAGACAGTTTAGTGTAGTTGAAAATCTGATTCAAGATCAGTGCCTACTTTTACAAGCTTCCAGAAAAGTAGGTACTGTTTTGTGCGTGAGAAGACCCTGGGCCTCGTGTGTTTTTGGTTTAGACATGAGGGATTAGCAATACTGGGATTGATAGTGATGGGATTGATAGTACTGGTATTGATAGTGCTGAATGGAATCTAAGAATCATGTTTGTTTGACAGACGGATTGGAGAAGGCTTAGGTATGCACTAGACCAGTTTTCCCTTTTAGCACTCGAGTATTTGAGGGATAAGAAGCAGACATGGGTATTTGAGGGATTTTGGCACTCAATAGTCTGCCTCCTTATTAATACCTAATGGGGGTAGGTATTGAATAGTCCTGCATATGAGTATAGTTGTCAAATTGGGATTCAGAGAGTGAATCAAAATTCAACTTTACTAAATCGTGAATCCAATCTAATCGTGAATCATAAAGATTCACTTACAAAATCCTTAAGCATAAATAATAACATGTTCCATAAAATTATAACATGTGAGAACAGTATACTCATTTCAACATAATCAAGCTCATGTTTTTAGCTAACTTGCAGCTAATTCGACCTATTACGAGTTGTACCCACCTACAAGATAAGAATAATGAAGATATAGAAGTGTATGTGAACTTGTGAAGCAAGGAACTACAAGATACCGATAGAAAGGAAAATAACATGAAGCTATTAGTCATGGAATTAAGAACAATGTAGTAGCAAACAAAAACATATTTTCTTAGGAGACGAAACCGAGGCAAGTATTGGTTTCTTAGAACTGTTACTAAATCAATAAGACCCTCCAGCTAAATCGAGATGACTCGTATGAATCGGTCGGAATCGCAAATGAATCGTAAGATTCGGTCTCTTGAATCGGGATTGATATAAAATTTCGTTCCATTTAAGATTCACCCTCCGATTCGCATCATTTCATGGGTGAACCAAATCGAACTGTAGGATTCAAATCGTGAATCGTAGGATCTGACGACTATGCATATGAGGGTTTGGAGGTGGGCCTGAGATTATTACGAGGTTGCACATATTTGGAACAAACAACAGACTTAGGGAATCTCGGCTTGCTAATCCTATCCCACAAGTCTAAGAGATAAAAAAACATGCCTTTTCTGTTCTCAGCCAGCATTCTGAAATATGCATATGTTCTGCTACCTCATTGCAGAAAAATGAAAGTCATATAAAGCTCAGATAATAGAATTTCAAAGACGAAAAAAAAAAAGAGTCTGGAAACGTACTCGTGCGCAGATGATCTGTTAGATCAAATCATGACGTCTTTTCTTTTTTCAATTAATAAACTGGATTAATTCAAAACAAACTAAGGCACTCTAGCCAAACTGGTGGAGGACAGGCCCCTACAGTCCTCAAACAAGATGTCTTTGATAAACATATAGAGAGACAAAATCCAGAAAGAAGAAACATGGTCTGCAATACTACCCGAGACAAAAGGAGAGATACTTGTATACCTTGCAAGGGGAAGTTGATGCTTATTAGCCTATGTGGCTAGTGCATCAGCACCGCAGTTGGTCTGTTTGGGCTCCTGCTGCACCTCGAAGCTAGTTGACAGGAACTGAATTCATAATAATGGGATCAACAATTTGAGAATTAGAGCAGGAAAAGCTCTTCACAAGCTTAGCACTCTCAGTCACAGCTATCATTGACTTGTAGCTCATAGCTTTGGCCATGAGCAGGCCTACGCAAAGAGCTAGGGACTAAGCAGCATGAGTGGAGAAGGCGTGATATTTTAGGCTAAAACCAGCAATCGACACCCCATTTTCATTTATTAAAAGTCCCCATATTCCCACTTTTTTTTGTGTCCAGGCCTATGTTACCAGAAACGTAAAAGTAGCCGTGTTTCTTGTTCCGAGTCATACGTACCGAACACGGTACGTTTTTTTACCCGAAACGCAGAAAGCATCGACCCGAACGTTTCGTACATTGAGTACATAAGTGACCTGCTATATTACTAATTTTCAGTGGTACTTATTTGCATAAAGTTATGCTATCATGATAATTGGAACTGAGAATGGAGGTACGAAACTACTTAAATTAATAACTGTAGGGAATTTTTTTCTCAAATAGTGTTCCTCGTTCCTTGTAATTGTATTTCGTCCCGGACAACGTTCCGGAGAAGCCTGCTCCAAGCGTACCCCATACCGGCACCTATCGCATTTCCCGTTCCCGTCCCACGTACCGCAGCGTACCACGTTTCTGGTAACATAGGTCCAGGCTGCATCTGTGTTCAGTTTAAACCAACCATCAGGGGGTTTAGACCAGGCAAAGCTTTTGGGCAAGGTAGCTTACTTGGTGCTGTAGTTGTCACTGTAGAACTGCCAGTTTTGTACATCATCCTTAATCAGTTTGGCCTGGACCTGAGCTGTGGTAGGGGCAGTGGAGTTTCTGAAAACGAGGTCATACCTTTTCCAATTCCCTCAATAAGTTTGGCCTGGACCTGAGCTGTGCTAGGGGCAGTAGAGTTTCTAAAGACGAGGTCATTCTTTTTCCAAATCCTCGAGCAGGCAAGGAAGAAAGTAGTTTGCCTGTGGCTCTTAGAGTTTGAACATAAAGACTTAAAGATCCATTATCAAACAACCATTCACTGAGGGTTGTATCTTGGTGAGGTTGAAGCAGGTTTGGGGGTCAAAGAGAGTCCAGAGAGGACCAACCAGGGGCACTCTCTGAGGAGTTGGGATAGAGATTCACTGTGCCTGCCACAGATAGGACAGATGAAAGTGTCGGAAGAATAATAGAACTGTGGGCTTCGTTCGTATGAAGTTTTTGGTGAAGGAGCAGCCAGACAAAGAACCAGATTTTATAGGAGTGTTGAGCTTCCAAACCCAATTCCAGACACCAATGGTGGAAGCAGGCCAGTTGCAGAAGAGGTTAATGCAGGATTTTAGGGAGAAAAAACCATTGTCTTCAACAATCTACATGGGACTATCATGGTTAGTGTTGGAAGTTATGTTGCACCGAAACGAAGAAGGGTACGGGTACGGCAGGACACGGAGACACTGAAATGGCAATTTTCAAAAAACCGGGAAACACGGAAGGACATATACATATATATATATATATGTATATATATATATATATGATATGTATTATACTTCCGCAGAATCAACCGAAGTTGGCACAAAAGCAGACCCCGAAGTTGACATGATTCAACTGTTCATAAAAGTGCCAAATCACCTCTAACACATTCGGTAGCGGCCACATCCCACACCATCTTCACTGTAAGACCAATCTCGCCACTAGTTAGGGAGCCAGAAATCATGCTTCTAAGGGGTTTGGAGCCACACTAAATAAGGTCCACAAGATTGAGTCACCCTTTTTCAGCCTAGTTCCAATGCCTTCAGTGGCAAGCTTTTCACCTTTTCTGATGCTCATCCAGATGAAAGAGCCCCCTGAATGGTTGAAGTTGTACTCGTAGTTCAAGATTTTACACCAGAGGCAGTAAAATCTAAAGCCTAACCCTCCTTTCTCAGTGGGCATAGTAACAATGCTTCACCTTCTGTTATGCAGCTCATTGCCTTCACTAGTACCTTTTGAAAGGAAGTTTCTGCAGATACATTCAATCTCTTTCAGCATATAAGAGTGAAGTACGAAATTCTGCATAGTGTAAATGGGATTGGTGGTCAGGGACAGGGCCGGCTCTAACGCTAAGCCATTAATTGGCTTGCTTAGGGCCGCACATTAATGAGGGGCACCAATTTCGAAAAAAAAAATGGGTGATTCTAGTAATTTCCTAGTAATTAATAGATAACTTAACATTGATTTGAATTCCTAATATGTAGTTTCCATTGTAATTTTCACTAATCCCCTTCTCTCTCCCTCCTATTTTTTTTCTCCTTAGATATCTCAACAATATAAAGTTAAAATTGATTGTCATTCCCTATCACTAAGGTGACTCTCCCCGTTGTTATCTTCATAACCATTAACCACTGCTCTCTTGCTTGATAAAAAAAAAATGCTCTTTTCCTTAAAAAAAAAATGCTCTGTCGGTCCTCCCTCCAATTAACTTACTTTTAGGAAATATCTCTCCAATATTTACCCCTCCAATATGCCATCAAAAATTTACAAAATACAAATAAATTGAATCATTACTAAGATATTCATTAGATCATTTTTATATGTATATTGATTAGAACATGACCCGTGCCCGTAGGGCACTTATAAAATATATCACTCGAATAAAATTTAATTTCATAAAACAATTGAGATTATAAATGAATTTATTTTGTTTGTGTCCTTAGATAATTAGCGAAGATTACATTAAATAATTAATGAGATAAGACATGTAGTTTTGAAATATAGACAAAAATCTTATCTTTTATTCATTTTAACTGTATTTTTAAAATAACTTAGTGCAAGAAAAAGAATGATCAATCAAATCAACGCACCAAAATGTCTCTAGACATTTTTAGCGAATGGATAGCTAGGATCTTCTCGTCGATATTTTTTAGAGGGAAACACCTAGTTGATTTATTGTATAAATGGTATTGATTTTTTTTTTGAGCATCGTAAATAATGGTTAATATGGTACTTGCATATAAAGATTTAATTTTTGTTCAAAAAAATATGAAGATTCAATTCATACATGAACACTTATTCAGAAAAAAACCATAAAATATGTACTAAAAAGGAAAATTTGTAGAAAACGACATTTGTATCTTATCAGTAGAAAGAAAGTTACAATTTTACTTACAGGAAGAAAAAGTTGCAATTTTATATCACTCTCCGGTTAAAGCATATAAAGGGCACCAAATGTGGTGTTGGCTTAGGGCATCACAAAACTTGAGGCCGGCCCTGGTCAGGGAGGACTTTATGAGGGTGGATCTACCAGCAATGGAAAGCTTGCTGGCTTTCCAACCCAAGTTTATGTCTGAGCTTATCAACCATGTTCCGGAAGTCAGCTTTGCAGGGTCTTTTTTGTTGAGAATGGGGCATCCTAGATAGGTGCCAAGGTTGTTGCATTCCTGGATATTCATGATTCTAGACCAGTTGAAAGATGTATTTGGGAGGGTGTTGTAGATGATAGGATCTTGGACTTTCCAAGATTAATCTTTTGACCACAGGGTGCAGAAGTCCTCCGAGATCTCTTTAATGATCTGACTATTACTCTCAGTGGCTATCCCACCCCAAACCGGAGGAGATAATCAGCAAAGAGTAAGTGGGAGGGAGTAGGCTCCCTTTGAGATGTTTTGAGAGGCTGACACACTGTGACTCAATGCTGTTGGAGATTCCATTAGATAGCCACTCCATGCACTTGATAAAAGAGTCAGTGTGCTTCCCATTACTAAGGATGACCATAATAGAAGAGGAAATATAGACAGATGTTGATGAGGGTGGCAGGGAGGTTAGAGGCCGTAGTAGAAGAGGAAATACAGGCCATAAAGTGCTTCCCATGTTGTCTGAACCATAATGAATTCTAGTAAATATTGACATGTTAATTATATTTCTCGATTAATCAGCTCAAGGATTCTGGAAACATTTCAGTGTTGATATGGACGGAAATAACCAGCTTACAATGCTAATGATAATGATCTATCATGCTTTAGGGACTCTTCATCCACTTGGACATTTTATCTTTTTCTTCGTGACATGCTTCCCATTTCAATTTCAATTTTAAACATATAGTTTTACCAGGTAATTGAACCAACACAAAGTAGTAATAACAACATGGATGCCACAGTTTTGTTTGCATGAAGTGTGTCCATGGGTGAACATATATAACTATCCTTAATAACCTTCAACAGTGGGTTATTTAACAGCGTTTCAATATGTATGAATGGAGCCCCTAGAATTTCCATGACAGCAGAAGTTAGGGAACAGAGAGTTTTGACATAATGGCTTTTTTTTACATTCTCGCTGAAAAGAGAATAAAGGCTTTTGGAGATAATTAATTAGGGCATACAGTTACTCCATCAGGAAATACCTCCAGAAGAAGTTAGTGTGTGGTCCATGAACAGCGGTCTTTGATTCATTTGGTTATGCTCCACTTATAGCAGGTAAAGTGGGACTGCAATTGTATGTTAGGTAACCATAGTACTGGCATAGAAGGAAAAGACATAGGCATAAGACACACAACACGTTAGAACAATGTTACTATTAACACAACACATTTAGGGCATGGATCTGCTTCCAAGAGTCCAAAATATAAATACAGTGACATCGCAGTGAATACCCACTGTCAAATGCTCACTACATGGACCAAAGTCAATGGTTCTGACTTCTAAACTTATGCAGAATAGAAAGTCATATTTCATATTCTTGTAAAATTGAACAACTAAGCTTTAGTCACTTCAAGGATCAAACAATTATAAGGTAACAAACAGGTTTTTTTAAATATGAATAAGAAGAGACCTAAATGTCTCATTACAAGGTAATGCCTGAGCTATTTGAGTAGCTATCAAAAATTTCCCTGACAAGGTAGCAAGTCATATTTCATTTCTTGTAAAATTGAACAACTAAGCTTAGTCATTTCAAGGATCAAACGATTATAAGGTAACAAATACATTGTTTAAAATGAATAGGAAGTGACCTAAATTTCTCATTACAAAGTAATGCCTGAGCTATTTGAGCTATCACAAATTTCCCTGATAAGGTAACAAGCCTATTGTTTAGGATTGATTGACGTTGATGTATGTCAAAGGTGTTGCTGTCTTCTTTGATGAAAGACAAGAAGCCGTGCTCGTCCCTTTCCGTTGTTAGAATGTGGTCGGGATCCCATTTCCACACATAAGATGTGAGTTTTCTTCTTCTTCTTCTTTTTTTTTTTTTCCTTTGAGGTAATATGTTCATCGATTATTTAGGGCAGTTAAGGCCTTTTTTGAAAGTGGCCAAGTAGAACCAGCAAAACACTAGCTACTGTGGTCATTACCTTAGGTTAGAGATATTCTCCCAATCTCATTGTAGCCGTGCCAAACCAACGGCTTTAAAAGATGTTAATAAAATATTCAGTCTTATGAGTGTGTATAATAATATATTTTTTCTCAATCAGACAACTGACGGCTTTAAATATGGTAGGTGATTGGAATTAGTTCCTGGAGTAGAACTAATTCTTGCCAAGCACTTGATTTTGTTTCTCCTTCCAGTCCAATAGAGTTTGTATAGGTATCTTTTCCTTATGCTTTTCTCGGCTGATGTCACATATGAGTTCCCCTTATATAATTTATGAGTCTAAATTATGATTCTCTTAGTTGTTGGTTTCCGATACACTCCAATTTGTTCGAATACCAACAAATGAAATTCTATATTTTCAGAGTTGAGGTAATAGTTTTTGAGATTACAGCGGACAAATCTTAGTTATAATTTAGAGTGGAAATTCTGAAACTACTTGACACTGGTTAATTAATTGCTTATTTATAATATTTTTTATTTATCTTTGTAAATAATGATCTTAACACTTTTTCTCTTGGGCTTCATCAGAATTGTAAGTATGGTGCATTGCCTTCCGTAGGAAAGCCACAACTACCTCCTTCAGTGAAAACCAAACCAATGCCTCATTTGGTAAGCTCTTCCAGTGTTCGTCATCTGTTTGACAATCTAGAAAGAAGGGAAACAAACAACCATACAAGCGCTATGACTGTTTCCTCATCATCGTCGTTGCATGTTGGCCGAGAAGACCTCATCCCGGCTATTCACGAGTCAAATGCTTGTCATGGGATGATAGGAAATGTAGGTCAAGGCAACAAAAATGTAAAACAAGGTAATCCTCATTCCTGAAGGTAAAATCATGGTATATCTGGATTCAGCATCTCAATGTTTTCATAATTGGTGATTGTTTCTTATAATGTGTCTGTCTGCAGGTACTTCTACTGCTTCACCAAGCAGTCTAAACCTCACACATGTAGCTAATCATTTTCAGGTTTGTCTCTTTCTGACAAACTAAATGAGTTATAAGCCAAGAATATGTATCTATTATTAGTTTCACTTCAACTGTCAGGTTAATGCCTCCTTAACATTTTAAGAATTTTCTGTGTTAGATTCTCTTGTACCATTGGCCGTAACTCAGATCCTAGATGTAGGGGGCACATAAATGGTCGTTCAAATTTTCAATATCTCTAAACATAAATAAAATAGGCATGACAAAGTTGCTTGTTCAGATGAAGCATACGGTGCTAGCCATTTGCTTTAATGTGTCGGACATGTATCTTTCCAGTTTATGGGACACGAGTACATGAATCTCAGCACGTCGAATTGTGTAGACAGAACTTGTTAATCTTGGCAATGCCTATTGACATAGCAGATGCACATGTATACCTTGACATGTACAATAGGTCCAATACACCAATGCACTTAATTCAGGGGATCATGTCGCCTTAGGAATACCCATATTTATGACCATACCTTACTTGGTTTTGATATACTAGCCAAAGTCTTCCCTATGTACTTTCATCCACATTCTCGGTTGGGAACTCTTGTCAATTGCATGGGCTGGGGAGGATCTGAGTTTGTACCTCTGAATCTTAAGTCGACCTTAATTTGCACTAATGCTCACAATAGCCCTAGAATTGGAAAAATGTATCTAACTCTTCTCTTGGAAAAAATCGACAGGGTACCTAGTTAAGAGATCGTGTTTTTTTTAGTAGAGTGAAGATTCAAGAGGACGAGCGATGATCATTCGTTCAAGACCTTGAATAGGTGATTAGGAATATTAGACTAGAGAATGTAGCAATTATTCCTAAAGGAATAGGAATTCCAAACTAGCGTTGCTTTACATCTCCTCGCATTGGTACAGTTTTCTTTCAAAGGAAAAGTAAAATATATCTTGCAAAGCATGTCAAGCAGCTAAAGAAAATCTGTCTGCGAAGAGAAGTTTAAGCAATGAAAACTATATCTTGTCACTAATCAAAGAGCTATCATGAAAGAAAGAATAATTATGCTGCCATGTTAGCGACTGTAGAAATTTAGCGGCGAACTTATTTCCCGCGCTAGATATTCGGATTGTTTAAGGTCCCATGATACAATTTGGTGGCCTCTCATTTCATCTTTCACTCGTATCATTGCCCATTTATAAAATTAGTTGAAGTATAGAAAATTCTCATGTTTATTGCACACAATCTCATTAACACTCTCTCGTTAAAGAATTACTTACACATGCTTGCCTTATCAGCTGAGCATCGCCTCGTCCAATCCTCTTAAGATTTTCAAAGAGCCCCTTAACTATCGATGCGAATAGCGAAGATCAAGGGACCTATTTGTCAACTTAATTCTCCTCCTCAATGTAAGGAAAAATAGGAAATTTCAGGAGCTAGTGATGCTTTTGGTGCGATGTGAAGTTAACTAAATAAGAACTCCATGATAAAATGTGAGAAATGTGAGAAAAGATTGGAGAATTCAACTGCATTTGACTGAGTTGTTGTGTCTTGAACACTGTCATGTGCAGTTAAAAGTTAAAACAATGTCTGACAAAGTGGAAGAAGGAAGAGAAGAAACATTGTGAGTAACTGAATGAGAACATATCTTGGAAGAAGAATGAGATAAGAACAATGGGGGAATCAAATCCAAGTAGTAGCATAAGTTTGAGGCTTATGTGCAGATTTAGTAGGAGAAGAAGCATAAGGAAAGACATGTTCGTCAAATTGGACATGTCTTCACTCTTGACAAATAGATTGGTAGCCAAATTGAGACACCCCCTTTTGTGTGAGAGCAATAGCCAAGAAAGATACATGGTGCTGATCTTGATTCTAAGTTGTGATGTGTACACTGCCAGAGCAACGAAAAGCATAAACAGCCAATCACTTGGAGAAAACTGTAGTTAGGTGAGGCATTTAAATTTGGTAAAAGGAGAGACACGATGAACCGACACTTTAGCTAGTCTATTGATCAAGAGTTTAGCACTGACAACAACTGCAAGTCAAAACTGAAGTGGGAGATGAGCATGGTCTGGAAGAGAAATGGATGTTTCAATCAAGTGTCTGTGCTTTTTTTTTTTTTTTTATACTACTCCAATTCTCTTAGGAGTATGTGGACATGTAGTTTGATGAGAAGTACCACCAAGCTGAAGATATAGATCAAAAACTTTGTTAACAAATTCTGAACTATCAATTCAAAATGTGTGAACAAGAGAGTGAAACAGAGTAGATTCTAATGCAGCGAAATGAATGTAGGCAACATAAGCCTCACTCTTATATTTGAGAGGATATAGCCAGCATAATTTAGTGAAATCATCAATGTAGTTATCATATTTCTGGAATGAAGAGAGAGGTCCAGGCCCCAAAACTCAGAGTGAACGAAATGAAATGGTGCAGTTGATACAGAAGAACCAGAAAATGACAATTTATGAGACTTTGCACTGCACAACTAGTACATATATTTTTAGTACATGTTTGAATCATATTATATATTTCAAATGATGAAGAATATCAATGCCTTTATGGCCTAATCTCTGATGCCAAATAAGTGACAAAAGATGAAGCATATGATGAATTTGGAGCAGGAGTGAGAGATGTAGTTGCAGTATTGACAGTACGTGAAGAAACTTGACATGAGCTTGGGTAATGAGATCCTGAATCACAAATTGAGGAGTGAATAAGATTGAACAATTGTTATCGCAGACAATGAATTTGCAGAAATTGCAGGAACACGCAAGACATTTTTTAACTGGAACTGTGAGAGTTAGGAGTAGGTAAAAATCATTTACCATATGAGTGATTGGGAGTGAATCACTTCTTCCAACAGTTACTTCCTCAGTTCAGGGTAGGGTTGAATCATCTGTAGGTGAGAGCTGTTTTTGGTGATGTGGGAATTAGCACCACTATCCAGCATCTAAGAAGAAGGTAGTGCATCATGATAAGTAGTAGTGACAAATGTGACTGGAGAGTTTCTTGGAGTGAAATTGTTTGTTCTTGGGGGTCTTGTGCTAGCATAAGAAGTTGTGTCAGTCTTGTACAAACAATCAAGTGCAGCATGCCTTGTAGTGCAAATTTGTCACACAAAAGAAGCTGCATATGCATAATTTATGGAAAAACTTGAAGATGAAGAACCAGCAGCAGATACGAAGTCTTGGTAAGATGCCTTTTCCATTGTACCGAGAAGAGAAGTTTTCTGATTGAGAATATGATCCAGAATTGCCAGAATAAAGCTTGTTGGAGGTTGAAGATGACCTCAATGCTGCATAAGCTGCATGCACATCAGGTGTTTGTGGAAATGTCACAGAGGAGTTTGAAGATGATACTGAACCAGTGTTGATAGACGAATTTTGCATTGACAAATGCAGATTCTCATTGATAAGCCGAGAGTTCATTCACACTCCAAGGAGCACCATGAACACGAATGCTGGCCTTGAAAAACTCACATTCCATTGGTAATCCATGGAAAATGTGAAGAATAAGATCCTCATTAGCTACGTATCCATTGATTTGTAACAGTTGATCACTTATAGATTTAACCAAATCAAGATACGCTATCATTGATAAAGAACATTTAGCAACCGTATTCAGACGCATTTTGAAATGATGAACATAGAAACAAGAGAGAGAAGTGAATCGATTCTGTAGTGTTTTACGAGACAAACAACGAATCAATTCACATATCCACAGACCACAATGAGGAGGAGAGCGTATACAACAAATCAATTCACAATAATTGAGCAAATCGTAAAACTCCAGTTGTATAGCTAGTAACAACCGTTGCTCCTCAAACTATATGCATCTCTTGTATTATAGCTAGTAGCAAATTGTACAACTCGGGCTGGCTGGACGGGTAGACACCGTTGTCCGGGCCTGAGCCCGAGTTCTGTGTAGGCTGCCGAAGCCCAGCCCAAGTTAGAAACATGGCAAGCCTGTCCAAGCCCAGCCCAAATTGATCAGTTCTAAAATAAAATTGTTTCCCTTACCGAAAAGTCTAGTCATACGGTGTTACTTTTGTTTGCATAAATGATTTTTTGTTTTGCATTGAGCGTTTTCCTTTGAATTCATTTATTTTTACGGTTCGTTTGGATGCACTTGGATTTGAGCCCGGATTTGGAATTGGGGGAATTTGTTGCCAAATCCACCGTTTGGATGTTAACAACGAGGGCGAATTTGATTTGGCCCAAATTCACCCGAAATTTCGCCTTCATTAAACTGAGTATTTCAATTCCCATCAAACACCCAGTCATTTCAATTCCGCGAGCGAAGAAAAGTCGCAAATGTCACTGTCTTCGCTGAGCACGAGCCCAGGTGCGCCACTCTCTATCTCTCTATGATGACTCTCACGAGGAGACGACGAACACCTTCAGCTCTACGCCGGAGACCGGCCAGCCTCACCTCGCTGCCACCCTCGAGAGTTCCGGGAAGGCTTCCGGTGAGAGCTCTGGTAGAAAAAAAGGGTCGGAAAAATGGGTTTTATGTGCTTGAAGAGGAGGGTCTTCTTGATGGTGATGATTCAGAAAGGTCACCGTCAAGGTCGAAGAAAGATATACTACTTGTAGATCTGGGGGAGAGAAATATGAGATGAGCGAGAGAGAGTTGGAGGATGAACTTGGTATGTTTGCTGGGGATTAAAGATATAGAAGAGGATAGGTTATTGTGTATTCACAATTTTTATTTTTTTTTTTTTATTTATTTTTTTTTTGGGAAAAAGAATCACAATTTAACACTTCAGTTACTGCACAGTGTTTGGATGGATTTTTGTAGAAAAAGTTGATTGCTACTACCTTCTTTTATTCTCTTTCACACATGTTTGACTTTTGTCATTATTTACTGGGTCACTTTGACCCGGCAATTTGTGTAGCAAAACGATGCATTTTTTTGATATTTTTTTCATGGTGTTATAGAGTAGAAGTTGTTCTATAACAGGGTGAAAAAATTATCAAAAAGTCGCATCGTTTTGCTACACAAATCACCGGGTCAAAGTGACCCAGTAAATAGTGACAAAAGTCAAACCGGAGTGATAGGAAATAAACGGAGGGAGTACATATTTTGGAACTGGGTAGGCAAAGAAGAGTACAAGACAGATTCAAAATTCAAATGTTTCTTTGAGTTTGATATCCAAACAAAAGATTTCAAATTTAAGATTTCAAAGTCCATGTATTAATACAATCCAAACGATGGAATTGATATCTATAGATATTTCAAATTCTAGAATTTGAAATTTTTGAATTTGAAATCCAAATTCAAATCCAAATCTAGGTATCCAAACGCAACCTTAATAACTTTCAAATTTATTGCAATAATGTCATGTGGCAGCCTAAGAACACTCAAATGTAAACACCCATTCTAATATCTTTGCAATATTGAAGTCTAACTAGAGACACATGTAGTCAATGCGTTCTATTAATGCAGTAATCAAGTCCAACGAAGAGGTCATAGACTTATTATAGTTTCTTCCATGAAGTAAATGCTAACGAAGTAAATTTAATAGAATCATAAATCTTTAACGACAATTAATAGACCCTTTAAATGATTTGCTTCCGTTAAAGTTGTTTTTATCTCAAACATTAATATCATCATTGACTACCATTTACCATAATTTTAAGTGATATCTTTTCATTCAGATGACAATGAACATGTTGTCTTTATACTGGCTCGACCTCAAGTACTATCCATTAGTAAAGAACCTCTGAAGTCCAGGCTTGCTTGTGGAAGCAGGAGATAGCACTAGCACAAGGACCTTGGTCGATTGACTGATCGAGAAAAAAGACTTTGGGGCGATTGGGACAAACTCATTAGTAAGTGAAGTTCTGTTATAGCTTTTTGTTTATGAGCATTGTATCTTAAGTTTGTGCAATTATCAATTTTGTCCAAACTTTCTCTGCAAAGTTACTATTGGACTGCATGATTCATTTGACTAATATATTCATCCTTCTTGGTGAATTTCACTTAGATAGTACTTGTAGATCCATTGAAAAGACAAACAAGCTTGATGAATTAGCCAGAAAATGGTCCGTGTTTACTATCAGTATTTAGTACATAAAGAAATGTGACACTTTTATTGTTGTAGTCCACATTTTTGAGAAATCTTGGACATTTATATATTTTCAACTTAAATCTCACCAATCAGTAACCCCGTGTTTTTTTAATGTGAACGAGATCATGGGTGTTCAATGATTTAAACGAGCTAGACTTGAATTTCAATGTGAGTTAATAGTTCCATTGCTCCCACTTGTTAGTTGTACCGCTGTACGTATGCTTCACTTGCCCACACTAATAGACCTTCTTAAACTTACGTTTCAGTGAAACATACATTGACTGCATAATGACTTGTATTTTTATGGCGTAATTGCGTCAAGTTTTAAAAAAAAAAAAAAAAAAAAAAAAAACTATAAATTTTCTCATCAATTTCCTTGTATTGGGCCTTCACATTAATGATTTATCTGTTCTTTATCTCTAACCCTCTTAATTGTCTTCTAGGCTTAATTTTGACCAATCAATAATTTTGTTCAAATAGAATTAATTAAATTGAATGAAAATATACTTAACTAATTTCTTAATTTATCACAACCAGCGGGCATTTAATGCTCTTCTATCTGTTTTTAACATCCCTCTCTGTTTCTTGAACTCATCATTTCAATTTACATGCTAGCCATCAGCAAACAATTTGTTAAGAGGTCAATGGCAAGTCTGGGTGACTATCATCAAGCGTTGGGAAAAAGAGTTCATGTCTTGTTGGCCGAGTATAATACCGTTTCACTCTTTCACTGGAAAGAACAGTTGGAGCTCCATTCCTATGAAGGTGACAAAACATGAATCTTCACTTCTTTTTTCCGCTAAAGAATGTATCAATATATGTTTTTGTTAAGCATTTCGTTAAATTACATTGTTAAATGCCGTTTTATTTATTTATTTTATATATTTTTTCTTTCACACGTGTATAATTTTCTTGCATGCAAGGATATGCTTCTCATTTCTTATGTTTTTTTTTTACATTTTCAGTGACAACAGTCTCTTCGGGATTGGCTGCTTTAGAAGTGCTTGCAGACGAGAAGGAGAAGGTCGACCTTCTTCTTGCAGACGTCGATTTACCTGACCATAACGGGCTTTCACTTCTACAAGATGCCATAAAACTTGGTTTACCAACAATTTGTGAGTAATTTAGTGTTCTAATGACAGTTGTTATTTTGTGTTGTACAATTGCTGATAATCTTATGTAATTAAAATAACTTTTGTTTAATTTATATTGTAGTGATGACGCACAGGGGTGATTTCCTCACTCAAAAGAAAGCCCTAGAGAATGGGGCTTGCTTTTGCATTGGGAAGCCCCTAGCGAAGAAGGATGTTGAGAGCCTGTGGCAGTATGTCCTGAAAGAAAGGCGTCCACTAGAAAAACTTTCCAGAATTAGCACTACTGGTTCTGCAAAAAGACAGAGAAGCGTAAATAGAGTGGGTGCTTGTGAATCTGGTGAATCAAGCAGATCCAAGAAAAAAACTAAAAGACCTAGGATGAAATGGACAGAGGAGCTGCAAGCAAACTTCATGGCTGCTATAGAACAACTGGGTCATGGAACAAGTATATATCTTTCTTATTTATTATAATTATTTTTTTCTTATCTTTATTTCTTCAATTTACGGATGCTTACATTTATGTCACTTTCTTTTGTTTGTGTAAATACGTCTCCTCGTAACCAGAGTTGTCTGCAAAGAGGATACATAGGCTCATGGACGTACCAGGTCTAGAGCGAGTTCAAGTCACCAGTCATCTTCAGGTTTGCCGTTTTCGAACAAATTAGATAACTGTAGATTCTCGTTGTATAGGATATTTTTTGGTTGGCTGTTTAATTAATAAGTATGTACGGATGTCTTTGTTTGACAAGGTGTTTATAAACTAATATTCCTTATTAAGTCTTTTTAAGACAGAAACTGTATTAAGTTTTGAGTACTGGATCGTGGTTTATCAAATTTTTATCTTGAATTTTATTTCCTTATTTCCCTTACTAACGATTTGACAGCCTTTTTGGTCTGATTTCCTCAGACATATCTGAAGAAATTGAGGAAAACGGCATTGGACGATCATAATGAATCACAAGGTAATTTTCAACCTGCAATCCTCATTCCTGCAATCTTGAATTTTCGATAGCAATGTTTTTAAAAATGGTGACTGTTTCGTGAAAAAGCCTCTGCAGGTACTGAAGAGGAAATTGAGATTAACCCTTCTCATACAACAAGTAATCCTGCAATCTTCATTCCTGGTGCGGCTAACAGTGGAGCAAATGATCAGCGGACTGCCTCTCATGTACTTGATCTCGGGCATACACAAGCTGCCACTTTTCGTCAGGTTCGAGACTTTCGAACTAGCTACACAAATTTTTGTAGGGTTAAAGACACTTTGCACCCCTATGTTTAGGGAAAAAGACACTCAGCACCCGTGTTTTGGATAATTTACTTTACCACCCTCGTAAGTGATGGAATCCAAAGGGCTCTTTGGAAGACATTTTTAGCCTCGGAATTTCGGAAAATTACCCACTATATATGTCTTTTCTTCTCCTTTGAAGCACTAATCCTAGCCTCCCTCATCTCTCTCTATCTTTTTGTCAACTAACTTCTTCCAATTGCCACCGCCGTTGCTTTCACCAATGCAACCCTAACCAAAACCTAGATCTCCGGAAAGGAAGTGTTCGCCGATTATGTCAGCCGTCTTTCATGTCTCTCTCGACAAACCATAACGAGGTCCTTTTCTCGAACTTGACACATAGGTCTCTCTTCTTCCTCTTTCAGTGATTTATGGGTCAATTGAGAAATGTACCGTTGGCGTCATGTTTGTTGGATTTGACAAAGAAGAGACCGAATCGAAGATTTCAGCCCTTAAATCGTATTACAAGACGATAATTTACGGGTTTTGTTGGGTTCGTGAGAGAAAGAGAGAAAGGCGGAGACTGTAGTAGTTGGGAGTGGCCAGTGGTTCTAGGACTGGGTTTTGGTGCGGTTGGTGGCGGAGCTGGGTTGATTTCTAGAGGAGAGGGAGAAAACAGTAGCTACGGGGAGTTGGTGCTGGTCTCTTGGGCCCCGATTAAGCATCCGCCGTTGTTCCGAATCGTTGATACTATTACCCGTCTTCTTCTTCTTCTTCTTCTTCTTCTTCTTCTTCTTCTTCTTCTTCTTCTTCTTCTTCTTCTTCTTCTTCTTCTGCAAGTTAATGGATCGAATTGTGGTTGCTGGGTTTTGGAAATCAGTGGGTTTTGAGATATGGTGAAAATGGTGGTCCAATCGGTGCAGTCAGATGGGTTTGTTGATTATGGGAAAGTGTCTCATGTTGCTTTTTTTCCTTTTCTATTCTTCTTCATGCCTTTTTCTTCCTCTTCTTGGCCCGATTCCTTGGTTTCTCACTCAACCGTCGCAAGGGTTGATTTGAGGAAGCTATGGGTTCATCGAATTTAGGGATGTGAGGCAAGAGAGAGAGAGAGAGAGGTGTTGATGAATGATGATGGCAGCGGTGCTGGGTGGTGTTGGGTGTAATGAAGAAGATGAGGCAGAGGGTGGTGATTGATGAATGTGATTTGAAGCAAGGGATGGTGATTTGAAGCCGCGATATTGGGAAGGAGGAAGAGAATGAATAGGGAAGGAGAAAAAGGTTTGTGTTTGATGCAGTTGTCGGTAGTGGTGGAGGTGGCTTGTGTTTGATGCAGGAGGATGGTCATGAAGGAAGGTGGACATCTAAAAGAAGAAGAAGAAGAAGAAGGTGTAATAAGTTGTTTGAATTTTGTTGTAATCTTTGTTGATGGCGTTGTTCTTGAGGGTGCTAGTAGGGTGTTTGCTTTGGTGTTGGTGTAATATCCGAGTTCTATTTGAGATAAAGAGCCAACTTTTGATTCAATCTGAGAAAATCTTCCCGAGAAATTGGGTATTGATTTGTGTTTCAATTGAGGATTAGACTGTATTTCAATTACTAATTGTGGGTTTTTGATTTTGGGGGAGTTCGTGAGATTGGTTCAGCAACCATTCTCCTTATTCAACTCTTAGAATCTACCAACATCAAAAACATGGAAATTTGTTTGTTGTGTAGTAGTGGTGAAGTCCAAGAACTCCCAGATTACCAAAAACATCAAGAACATGAACACCAAAAATATGACACCAACAAAACGGGTAAATTGGTCAAAAATGTTAATAAAACTTGCTTTATGGATGGAAGATAACAAAAGGGTGGAATCTGTCCTCACTTTTTTCCATTACATGGGTGGTGAAGTGAATATTCAAAACACAGGGGTGCTGAGTGTCTTTTTTCCTAAATATAGAGGTACCAAGTGTCTTTAACCCTTATTTTATAATAGTATTTGACGCCACGGATATGTTTCTATTTTAAGTTACATATTAACTAGCACACCGTCCGTGCGTTGCACGGAATAAATTATACGGATGAAAGACTCCATGAGTTAAGTGGCAAACACAATATCGCGGATAAAAAAATCATACTAATAGTGCTTGAAACTATATGATTCAATATCTTATGTTAGCAAACTACATGTGCATTCCACAAACGAATTTTCACATTAGCGAAATGAAATTGTTCAACAGCACGAAACACATATCTTTGAAATGATAACATTGGACACATGAGTAGAATAAATAAAAGAATGTTTATTGTCAAGGAAAAAATTCTATAGAAGTTAAATTACGAAATATTTGAAAAACAAACACAGCATGTCATTTAAGTCCATATCAATTTCCTATCTCGAGCCATATTTAGCAAGATTTATCTCCACAAAGGTTAACACTAATCAATTATTAATTTTAATATTGGAAGTATCATATTTAGAAAATTATATGAGTGTCAAATACATTTTTTTTGTTTTGCATTTTTATCCGTGCAATGTATAAAAAATGCACCAATTACATGAGTCATTCAAACAACCATAAAGAAATTGTCGTCTTGATCCCAGCCAATGGTATTCGAATTGAACAAAATTCCAGCGCCATGCAATGGTCTTCATTAGAGAAGATGGATAAATTTTAAAGAAAGAGTTGTACATATTTCTTTCTCAATTTTTCTTTTATGAATTACTTTCAATGATAACTTGTCAGAGGCTTGGTAATGAGTTCGAGATATGAAGTGCTTCATATAACTTTAGGATCTGAAAAGAAAAATGCAGGTTCACCAAGTATAATTTTTTTTAGAAGTCATCAAGTATCATTTCGGTTACATTAAAATTTTCTTCTAATTATAAATATGCAATTGCAATTTTTTGAGAAAAAATAGCAATAGCATTGAGTAGCATAAAGTATTTTCGAACACATTTCCAATTATGACTCGAGGCCCTCATTTTGGGAATTACTTGTCTTGTTTCATAGGTTTAAGTTAGTAAATAAAATAAAATTGTATCTGTAGCATATTCGATGAAAGAAGAGGAAGAAGATGTACACCAATTTTTGTGATAACTCAAAATAAAAGCCATAAAAAGTGCCCTGATCTGTCTAGATCTTGCTCTGAAAAATCAAAATAAAGGTCACTAAAGGTGTTCCAATTTCTATTAAACAATGTTTCATCAGAAGTCAAATTTTGAATTAAGCAAACAATAGTATGCTGTAGTTGTTGGAAAAAACAAAAGAACTAAGAAAAATGCGGGTACACCAGGTAAATATCACATGCTTTTACAAACTCTAAAAATTATGAAGCCAGAGAAAAACAATTAATCATATGTATAAATATATCTATATATATATATATATATATAAGGTTATTTTTAAGAAAGTCTGTTTTTATTAGGAAATTTTAAGAAAGTAAGATATTTACAACAAATTTGAATGAATTAAATTATAAAAACTGATATTGTTACGTTTTTAACAAAAAATCATTTTATTATCTAGATGGTAGGAAAATGAAAATAGAATTTCAAAAAGAAAACTTCAACTCAGACTTCCAAGTTTTGCAGATTGAATGGAAATTTAAATTGAAAATCTATCCATACTTAAGCACTCAAACTTATCCTTATCAAGGAAGTAACTAAATAGTTCTGGAAAAAAAAGTAACTAAATTGAAGGGAAAAAATCTTGTCAAAACAATCAATATCAACCGGATGGGAAAAAGAGAAAAGATTAGAGTTGGTAAAGATTGCGGAAGTTTGAACGATCTAAAGATGTGTTCTTTTACAAAAGAGCATGTTTGAATGTAAAATCTAATATTAGAATGGAAGCCAAGATGAAGAGAATTTGCAATTCTCTGTTCAATATATAATGATATAGACAATTACATCGAATTTATTTATTTGCAACTTAAAAGTGGAGGAAAACTACTTGGAGGCGCTACTAATCTCAAAACCATTTACTCAGTAATGTCATATATCGCCAAAATTCATTCAAAGTACTATTACATAAGTTCTACATATCTCATGAGCTCGTATTGTTTATGATCTTTACATGGAACCAAGCCTTTCTTTTTCTTCCGATATTTCACAGCAGGGCAAAGCTCTAGTTTCTAGCTGTTGGTTATACCGCCTGATCACCTGTGTGTTGTTTCTGCGTGACTGCTCTAATGAAGCGGACAAAAGACAGCATCTCTAAAATAATAGTTGATCACATTGATGAAACAAAGTAATGAACCAGGACATAGTGCTTTTCAGTTGTCCTTACCGTCATAGCCGCCAACGTGCTCTCCGCCAATGAAAACATTTAGTGCGATCCTCTGTGCAGTCCACTCTGCTAGGCAGCTTGCACTTCATTTCCATCATCTTCAATTGAGATCTTCTAGAAAAAATGCAAAGACTATTCCTCTAAAAAGAGGCAATGACTATCAGTTCATAAGTAACTCTGCTACCTCTAAACTACATTGATTTTACAATTGAGTTGAGTCGAACTATCTGTCGCCAATGTGGATGACCTATCAAAGAGGGTGATATCAATACCATTCTATTTGTTCTTTCGTCTAATAAGACACACAAAAATTACAAATACTTGCAGTAAAAAAAAGGAAACAAACTTTATCAACATAGATAGAAAGAGGGAGAGTGGTGTGAGAGAACTCTGCTAAGGAGGATGTATATATATAGGGAGAGTTGTAGGAGATAATATTTAAAAAAAAAAAAAGATTATGATGAAAGCAAAATCGTACGTTATCTTCAAAGATCACGTAATTCAAAATCTCAGTATTCAAATGAGTCATTTTAATAACTAAACACCAACAGATTTTAATTTCAAATATATCGATTCGATATTTTAACAACTAAATGCAACAGATTTTTCTTAAAATATATTGGTGCGAAATTTAGAAAGTGAGAAAAAGATAAGGGTGTCAAATATAGAAGTTTTTGCAATCGTTCGTTCTGCTATTATATATATAGATTGTCTGGTAGATATTGCATTAATGTGTCGACCATGTATCTCTTCAGTTTAAGGGATACGAGTACATGAATCTCAGCATGTCAACAATGTGTAAACATGTGTTACATAGCAAATGCACATGTGTACCTTGACATGTATGATGGAGGGATTATGTCTCCTTAGGACTTTCTATTTTTTGCACATTTCTGGTTCTTTTCCTTTGCTTTGATATACTCCCTCCGTTTCGCCAGATTCTTCAAAATTGCCATTTTGGGTGTTTCGCCAGATTCTTCAAAATTTCCAAAAATGGAAACTTTGAAAGTGGCAAAATACCATCCTACCCTTGGATAAAAATACACCCAATAATCTATAACTAATCAGATTAGTATATAAATCTGATCAATTAAGCCAATTACATTAATCATGGCCCAAACACAACCCTACCCACTATATACAACCCAAACCCTAACAATCTACCTAAACATAACCCTATCCTCTTCTCCTGTTCTTCATCCAGCCGCACAACAGAACACAACACACACGGAGAGAGAGAGAGAGAAGGAGGGAGAGGGAGGGAGTGCAGATCGAGAGGGAGAGGGAGAGGGAGAGCAGATCGGTGGTGGCAGAAGTAGATCAGAGAACTTGAGGGGCGGAAAGGTTTCTCCACCGTCGCCGCCGCCACCACAGTCGATCTCCATCCCATCTCTCTGTCTCTCTTTGTTGTCTGATGAAGAGGCGAGACCAGACCGGCAACGAGAGAGAGAGACCGAAAATAGAAGATAGATGAAGAAGACATCGCCACCGTGGTCGCCGGAGGCTACGATGGCGGAGGCTACGATGGTGTTGTCTTCCTCTTCGAAGAACAGATGAATTCGCCGAGAGATGAAGACAGGAAGAGGGAGAGAAATAGAGAGCAAATCGGCGTCGAGGAGGACGGTCGGCGTCCTTGGCAGCGGCGAGTTCGACAGCGGCGGTGTCCTTCGGCGGCGGCGACCTTCGTACGGCAGCGTCCTCCTCCTCCTGCTCTTCTCCCGCTCTTCTTCTTTCCTCTTCTTTCTTCTCCTCCTCATTTCTGTAGATTGATTTTCTCTCTTTTTCTCTAGATCTGTTAAATGTTGAATTTTGTGATGTTGAATCTGTTCATGGTGATGTGTCTTTGTGTGTTCTTGTTGGTGCTAATCTAAGAGATGAGCTGAAGAGGTTGATGTGAGATGATGGAATTAATAAAAAAAGTAGGGGTAAAATAGTGATTTCAGTGGGTTTCTTAATCCCCGTGCCCTGAAATTTTTTGAAGTATCTGATGAAACAGAGGAGTACTAGTAAAGGTCTTTCCTTTGTACTTTTATGCACATTCATGGCTGGGGGACACAGCCATGTTCAAATCAAGAAAATAGAATGAAACTCTTGTTCACTGCATGAGCTGGAGAGGATCTCGGTCTGCTCTATCTTTAAGCTTTAAGTCGACATTATCTTGCTTTAATGCTTGAAGTAACCCTAGAATCGGATAGATCATATCTAATTCTTGTTTTGGAAAAAAATCGACAGGCTACCGGGTTTAGGGACCGAAATTTGTCAGTAAAGCATGCATTTGACTTGAATGAGAAGATTCAAGAGGAGGAGGATTAGCATTTGGTTCAAGATCTTGAATAGGAGGATTAGGAAGATAGACTAGAGAATGTAAAATTAAAGTTCAAACTTCTTTCTATTTGCTATTCCGAAATTAATAAGAATTCCAGTCTTAGCTTTGTTTTTCTCCTCAATCTCCCCGGTACAATTTTACATGCATTCGACGAAAACGTCATTGATGATAGGAGTTAACCGATCTGAAATTTATCCTCGGAGTTAAGATAGTTGACAAACCAGGGAAATGCCTGGGCTCATTTATTTCACTGTTCCAAAGCTAGACATTTTCAAGGGTATACTGCAATGCATCCCTAGGAAGTTAAGCTCTTGAAAGAAAAACTCTCTCTCCTTCAAAGGTAGATGCGTCATAATCAAATCATGCCTGAGAGCTATCTCCACCTAGGACAAATTAGTCTTTCGTGTCCCATCTTCTTCCTCAAATCCCTCAAAACACTCACGATCAATTTCCCTCTGGAGCAACAGAAGCAACAAAGAGATCACATGGAAAAAGTGGTCCGCTCTATGTACACCAGTTTCCAGGGGGACTGGGTTTCAGGGACCTCCATCTGTTCAACTAGACCGTTCTGGCTAAAACAGCAAACAATATCTGGAATAACCCAACTTCCCTCTTAACTTGGGTCCCAAGAGGCAAATATTGTCGTTCTTCAAACTACTCGGCAATTAGCAAGGCTCCGACATCGGCTTCTTGGAGATGGAAAAAGCATAATATGGAGTAAAGAACTAGTTCACAGAGGCACACGCTGGGACCTAGGAAACGGTAAAGCTATATACCTTTAGTCGACGTGCAAATCCAACCCGGACAAAACAAATACTTCCAAAACCTCATTTTCGGCTTCCTCATCGATGACAAAATCTAGAACTGGACCAGACCCCTCTTACGATGCTTTTTAGGATGACGCAATAACAAGAAAAATAAATGACATATATGTGGGAAGGAATGACTGACGATCTATTCAGTGTCAAATCAGCTTACCAGTTTTGGTTGCTGGAACCTCCTTGAAATATCAACACATGCATTAGCACGACACTGCAAAATTTGGGCCACCATACGGAAGATTACGTTGCCTACCAAAATCAAGCGCATTTTTGGAAAATTTCTCATAACATACTTCTAACCGCCTCAATCTCCACAAGCGACCACTTTGCCACTACAATGCCCTAGATGCCTAGCTCAAGATGAATCCACCGAGCACTCACTCTTTCGATTTGACTTCTCAAACCATGTTTGTAAGGGATCAAGACTGGGGAAATTCACTTAAATGAGCTCATAAGAGCCGAATTAAACAAAAATAACCCCCATTAGGAAAAAAATACCAAAACAGACTCCTTTTAAAACCGACATTTCGAGTGTAGGCTCTTGGGGGTAAAAACCTACAATACCAATGTCGATTCTTAATTCCGAAGATAGTTTGAAATTGGCTAAGTACAGAACCGGCAATCCTACTGTCGGTTCTAAAGCTTTAAAACCGACACTGGTACTGTCGGTTTTTGCTCCAAGAACCGACAATCCCAATGTCGGTTTTAAAATGATCCTATTTTGGTGTTTTTTCTCTGATGAGGGTTAGTTTGGTTTAATTCGGTGCGGACAGGCTCATCCAAGTAGGCCAGCTAACTTCGGCGTCATCCTTTATTTTTGGAACTACACTCTCCCTCAACCATGAGTCTGACAATTTTGTCCTGATCCTTTGGTGAATTTGGACCCATTGGAACGAAGCGATGTTTGACTCCCAAATCATTCACTCAATGAAACCCTGAAATCCACCGGTCATTTTGAACAAGATTATATATCACCTCAACCTCCCTACCAAAAGAAAAACACGACGGTCACAATGCTTTTTGACCAAAATTCGCGTTTCACCATGTGCAATAGAAAGTGATTACATTTCAGGTTGACGCAACATGGATTATCTTTGCTCTTTGTTTGATAATGTTATCATTCATAATATAATTAGAGACTTCATATCAATTGCTCATAGGATACCCCAAGCTTGCTTCATACTATTACTTAATGTAATACATTTTCCCCTCCCCATAATATCAAAAGAGACAATATATCAAAGGTTGAATATGTAAACGCTTTTACTATGGAAAACAAGATATTGTAAAAAAATCCTAATAGTCCAAATGAACCATTTTGACATCCAAGCATGAAGCTAGTCGTGCTAAACTGCAAAAACGTGCGTATCTTGAAGCTGAGATTCATCACTCGGGTTTTCAGGGAATTCGAGGTTCATCATTCGACCTTCCAATGGATCTGAGAGATCACCTATTGAAACTTCAAGCAATGAAACCGAGTGATCATCTCTCGGTTTCATACTGTCATAAAACACAATGAATTCAAATCATATTCAGGCACTGGAGGTACATTATATATAGGAGACAGCTAAGAGCTATAATAGGCAAATAAAGGAAAAATCTTCTATGATCTAATCCCCTAAAATCAGCATAGTAACTACAGAATATACGTTATGTGATATGCAGCTTATCTATAGTTGTACTTTCCATCTATACAACTGTAAAATCTCCAGGATTTAATACCAAATAATTATTGATTCTAACACTCCCCCTCAAGCTAGTGAGTGGATATTATCCATTCCTAGCTTGCTAATGATAGAGCGGAATGTAGAACCACTCAGTCCTTTGGTTAAGACATCCGCAAGCTGTCCATTGGTTGACACAAACGGCGTACAAATCAGCCCACTATCTAACTTCTCCTTTATAAAATGCCTATCCACTTCCACATGCTTGGTGCGTTCATGTTGCACAGGATTATGTGCAATATTAATTGCGGACTTGTTATCACAGTATAACTTCATAGGCCCTTTCCAAGCGATCTTTAGATCTTCCAGAACTATTTTTAACCATAAAAGCTCACAAACGCCCAATGCCATAGCTCGAAACTCAGCTTCTGCACTTGATCGGGCTACTACACTCTGCTTCTTGCTCCTCCATGTTACGAGATTGCCTCCAAGATATGTACAATAGCCTGAAGTTGATCTTCTATCATCAATTGATCCCGCATAATCTGAATCTGTATAAGCCTCCAATGTTAACTCATTCCCTCTTCTAAATAGAATTCCCCTTCCTGGAGTGCCTTTCAAGTATTGTAGAATTCGATGCACGGCCCTAAGATGGCCTTGTTTTGGATTGTGCATAAATCGACTTACAACTCCCACAGCGTATGCTATGTCAGGTCTCGTATGTGAAAGATAGATCAGTTTACCGACTAATCTTTGATAGGATTCCGTGTTAACAACCGCGTCATTCGGAGCTTCACAGAGCTTGTGATTTTGTTCAATAGGTGTTTCCACTGGTTTGCAGCCCATTTTTCCAGTTTCAACCAACAAATCCAGCACATACTTCTGTTGGGATATAAAAATCCCATGTCGTGAGTGAGCCACCTCAATACCGAGAAAGTATCTTAACCTGCCAAGTTCTTTGATCTCAAACTCTTGCAATAAGCATCTCTTTAATGCCTCAATCCCTTGCACATCATCTCCAGTTACTATTATATCATCCACATAAACTAATAAAGCTGTAACTCCCCCTGCAGCTGAATGTTTGAGGAATTGTGTGTGATCACCTTGGCTCTGCTTATAACCCAGCGTCTTCATAACTCGAGCAAACCTGCCAAACCAAGCTCTAGGGGACTGTTTTAAGCCATATAATGCCTTTCTCAACTTACACACCTTGTTCTTCTCTGACTCAAATCCGGGAGGGACCTCCATGTAAATCTCTTCATCAAGATCGCCTTGTAAGAACGCGTTTTTTACATCGAACTGCTGCAAACTCCATCCGCGATTGGCAGCTAACGATAATAGGATTCTCATAGTATTCATCTTTGTAACCGGAGCAAATGTTTCAAGATAATCAACCCCATAGGTCTGAGTATATCCTTTAGCTACTAACCTGGCCTTATATCGTTCAAGCGATCCATCTGCCTTGTATTTCACAGTAAAAACCCATCTGCAGCCGACTAGCTTTTTTTCAGGAGGTAGTTCCACAAGATCCCATGTTTTATTCTTCTCAAGTGCTTCCATTTCCACTTTCATAGCTTCTTTCCACTCTTTACTTGCCAATGCTTCAGAGACATTTTTTGGTATAGAAATACTGTTGAGGTGGATAAGAAAACTTTTATATCCATTAGACAATTTGTCGAAGGATACAAAGTGAGACAACGGATAAGTAGGCTGTTGAGTGCACTTTCTTACACCCTTTCTAAGTGCAATTGGAAGTTCATCAGTAGCCAAATCTGTATTATGTTCGAACTCATCAGAATTTAAAGATACCTCAACATTTTGACCATTCGAGCTCGGTTCTGAAGTAATAACTTCCATTGACTAAACAGCTCCTTTCCTCCGTGAATATACTTGTAGTGGCCGAGCAGCATTTTCAGCCTGTTTATCATTTTCTTGCTGGTCATGAGTACTCGCAGTACTTGCATCAGATATATTTGGTGAATTGGGCACCGATGATGAAATATTTTGGTTTTGTAAAGATGGGAGGGATGGAAAATCCATCAAAAACAAATTTGTATCACCATCTTCCTTTGATTTCTCCCTCTGTAGGGAAGAATTGGAAAAATAATCCTCGGCTTCAACAAAAGGGACATCAGCAGAAACATAGAATCGTTTTGTTGGTGGATGATAGCACTTGTACCCTTTCTGTGTGGAAGAATATCCAACAAAAACACACTTGAGAGCCCTGGGGTCAAGTTTTCCACGATTGTTTGAGTGGATATGGACAAAGGACACACATCCAAACACCCTCGAGACCAGACCATTAGTTGTACTGAAATCGGGAAAATATCTCGCTAATAGTTCCATGGGCTGCTATTATCGAGAACTCGGGTAGGTAGTCTATTAGTCAAATGTGTTGCTAGTAAGACGGCTTCTCCCCAATAACTTTTTGGAACATTCTTTTGGAAAAGGAGAGCTCGAGTTACAGCTAGGAGATGGCCGTTTTTTCGCTCTGCTACTCCATTTTGTTGGGGTGTATTGACACATGAGGACTCGTGAATGACTCCTTTCTCTGTGAAAAAATGAGATAACACTTGATTAAAATAATCAGTGGCATTATCAGACCGGACTCTTTTTATCTCAACCCCAAATTGATTTTTCACCATGTGAAAATATTTCTGGAAGGTAGAGCTTACATCTGATTTATGTTTCAAGAGAAAAACCCACGATACCCGAGTACAATCATCAATAAATGAAATAAACCACCGAGCTCCAGAGATATTATTCACGGGAGAAGGTCCCCAAACATCGGTGTGGACTAGGGTAAACGGGGTGGAAGCTCGAGAGTTACTAAGTGGATACGAAGCCCGCTTGTGTTTTGCATATTCACATGCATCACACAGAAATACACCCAAATCAAGTCCCTTAAAAAGGTTAGGGAACATGAGTTTAAGAGTTGTGAAAGAAGGGTGGCCAAGACGGTGGTGGTACAACCATATCTTGTTTTTGATGGATAGAGAAGAATCTGAAAGAAAGGATGATGGAGTTGGATTTGCAGTATTGCCGTGCTGATCGATTTCATCAAGAAAATACAACCCGTTTCTCTCCCTAGCAAGTCCAATCATCAACCCTGTGCCTTGGTCAAGAAACTTACAATGTGTAGGTCAAAAAATCACCTTACAGTTCAAGTCCTTTGTAAGCTTGTGAACTGATACTAGATTGGTGGACAATTTCGGCACATGCAAAACGTCCTTCAACACAATATTGTTACTGATAATTATATCTCCTTTACCTGCAACTGTGACCAAGCTACCATCAGCGGTAGCAATCTTCATATTGCTAGGACAAGGACGATAAGTTACAAAATCATGATTGAATTGGGTCATGTGATCAGTAGCCCCGGAATCTATTACCCAAGTACCTTTGGGGATCAAAGCATTTAGTGCATGAGGATGAGAATTACCGGACAAAGACAATGAGCAAATATCTGACGAGCAAGCAGGATTTTCCATTTGTCTTAAGAAGTATCTCAGCTTCTCAATCTCTTTGTTATCTGAACTCAGGTTGCTCCTCGGATAACTCAACTTCCACTTCAGGTTTTCTGGTGGTTAAATGTGTATGCCGAGGTCCTCTCTGATTACTTCTTTCTCAGCAAGAAGTGTTTTGGATATTTGCTAAGTTATCAGAAAGTTGCCAACACTTTCTGATAATGGATTTGTTGGTAGGGAATTTTTGGTTAATGAACAGCTCACAAGAGAGAAATGGCTATGAAGGCCACCAATAAGAGATTCAGATGATGGCCAAAAATCGTAGCAGGGAATAATTCTGCTGTTGAAGAATGAACTAGGAACCTATTCTCGGCTCTGATACCTTGTCATAAAACACAATGAATTCAAATCATATTCAGGCACTGGAGGTACATTATATATAGGAGACAGCTAAGAGCTATAATAGGCAAATAAAGGAAAAATCTTCTATGATCTAATCCCCTAAAATCAGCATAGTAACTACAGAATATACGTTATGTGATATGCAGCTTATCTATAGTTGTACTTTCCATCTATACAACTGTAAAATCTCCAGGATTTAATACCAAATAATTATTGATTCTAACACATAGTCACATACATCTCTCGGTTTCATACTGTTGTCAAAGGAATTATTGTCATCAATCCAGAACAAAGAAATCAACGGTTTTCAAAGAAAACCAATACTAAAAGCAAATCAATTTACACATAGGCAAATCAAGAACGTTAGTGAGTATTTAACTAATCAATTCAAGATTAATTAGCAAATTGTACATCGGGAGCCAGTTGTATAGTTAAAAACATTGCTACCCAACGTTCATGGTTAGTTTGGGAGTGATGCACCACCTTAAGGGAACATCATAGCGTTATTTGGAGTACCCATTTATTCAATATTGAGCATAACTTGTCCCCCATTGTTGAGGGATAACATGTGCTTATATATAACTCCCAACATTCGCCCCCTTTTTGTGTGTATCATCTTCAACAGGCTTCCTATCGACCGGAAGCCAATTTCAAATTCAGTTGAACCACCCTTTGTAAGAATGCATTTGTCGAGCAAGTGTCTTACCATATAAATTTGGACCGTCCACAAGAACACGTGGTTTACAATTCATGGAACAACCATTCATGAATCCACACGAACCTTTGGTTAACCATAACAATGTGCACAAACCGCCAACTTTGGTACCACTTTTTGGGAGATTACCACCGAAAGGAAGGAACGTCATAGCTCACTTACCAAAAATGTCGAGTTTTGAGTTTGGCCACAAAGTTATACTATTTTAAGTGTCAGTCATTCAATGCTCTCTACTATTTTGATGTGGGACAACCTACACATTGACACCGGACATTCAGGACAGTCGGCTATGAGAAGATCAACAAGGAGAGAGGATAGGAACTTAAAGACTAGATGATTTAGTAGTTTCTCTATCGGGTCTTCGAATGCAAAACCCAAGAGACTCTCAATTTCTACTCTTGAAATTGAAAAAGAAAAACCCAGTGCAGAATAAGTCTAATTTGGTATGTAGGTCCTAGAGAGGACTATGATTGTGTTTGCTTACCAAAATAGAACTATTTAGAAACATCTAAATTGTAGATGTGTCTATTTACGGGAACAGAGATTGGCACAGCCACTAACCACTAACCACATTTTGTTGTGAATTGAGAAGACGAGAGAGACAGAAAATAAAGAGAGACAAGATGTAGGGAGAAGAGTGTTGAGAGTTGTATTATTCTCCAACCCTAAGCCTCCTTATATAGGCATTAGGTGGGCTTGTGGACCAGAATATAATAATATAAAATACACCCAACTATGTGGTGGATATTCACATTAGTCCAATTACATATTTCATAACACTCCCCCTTGAATATTCACCACTACGATGCCTCGTTAAAACCTTGTCATGAAAAACCCAGTGGGAAAAATCAATGACTAAGGAAAAAGAGTACATCGGTGAATCCTATTTGCTCAGTTGGTGATGACATTCTTCTGGAACGCATCTGGATAATCTTCGCAAGCCTCGTTAAAACCTTGCTAGGAAAAATCCTGTGGGAAAAAAAACTGTAGCGAAGGAAAAAGAGTGCCGCGCTTTTAGCATTTCATTGGATCTCCCCCTCATTGGAATATCCTTGTACCTGACAAACAAAATCCATTGCAAAAACAACAATCTAAAAATAGCCGATTAACAATCATAATCAATATAATGCATATGCACCTAAACTACTCGCGAGTGTACACTTTTTGATTTGCATCAGGCAAATAATATTTCTCATGGGAACCAACCTCCATGGAATTTCACAAATTTGTGATTCATACGATCGTATTGTAACTAGTTACATTTGAACCAATCTTTTGTTGTTCCTTAGTCCCCGAGACTAATACAACATTACATCATTCTCACCATGAGATGATTATACTAATGAGAATTCGTCATGACCCATACATCATGTTTCTCATTTTACAAGTCCCAGGCTTAAAAGCGGACATGAACCTCGAGACAAATCCCACGCATACCAGCGGATTTTGAACCTTAACATGAGTCTCACGCTTTATAGCGGACATATAATAACTACATAAATCCCACGCTTACCGGCGGATATGTAGTCTCTGCATAGTATGTAATTTCTCTGCTTTGGGTTGTTTGTATGCTCTATTCAAAATGATTGTACCCGAGCAATTTTCTATGCACTTGTTGACTTTGTTTTTGGCCAATAACTATTTAATCAACCTTCTTCCCATAAAATAACCATATGATTTATATAGCGCTTCCTCAATTGTATCATCATTATTAGTAGGATCATACGATTGTATTAAGGTACCTTTAGCTACTTCCAGAGCTATGAGCCTCTCCCAAGGCTATTCAATTACCAACGTTGGTTTGATCCATTATGATGATGTATATATGAACCCCCAAGATTTCTCCAGAATCTTGTGTTCTTCATTTGTAGAGCATTTTAACCATATCCCAAATTATTTTGGATGCTTTCATTTATGTTCCTCTTCTGGAGGATCAACATATGTACACAAGCAACCCTTTTATGCTTAAAGTCTATACCCAAATCGACACCCATTAGCCGAAAAGCTATCCATTTTATTGGGATTTTACATTAGTACATACCCGTAGAGACAATGATATTTTGGCTCACGTCATGCAATAGGACCCATTCTCCCCCTCATGGCGTGAGCAATATGATCATAACCACAATGATACTTTGTTGATGCTTCAGGCATCAATTTGTCTCATATGTACTTTGTGTAAACCAATCCTCAAATTAAAATAAAAACATTGACAATAAGCAATCTCTTGGACGCCGTAGTTCTCTAATCAAAGTTTCTGCAGGAAACCCAAAAAGAGACATAAATGTCAATACCTTTATTTAAAAGTGAGTGGTTGTAGATTCTCTCTCCAGGGAGATCTTAAGATGTTATTTTATAACTCCGTGTTATAAACATCGTCATAATTTCATAACTTCTGGTATGAAAATCACTTTTTACGCATATAAAATGCATTTGTCCAATAAACCCTCATGGACTAAGAACATCTTCTGGATGTTCTATTTCGAATCAATAACAAGTCTATAAACAGGAAAATACTAGACGAGATTAAAAATAAATGCGTGATACAAGAAATAAACATAATATAACCTCTTCAGGAGGGTGTATCATTATTTGAATTGTAGCAATCTCTTCAGGAGATTATTAATTGGAATTTTGTATAACTTCAGGTTATAAGATTCATAACTTCTGGTTATGAGGGCTTGCATGTAATTTGTTACTTCAGGAACAAATTACTTGGCTATATATGCGCATATCAATAGCCACAACTAAGTTTCTTCTGGAAATTCGTTTTTATAAATAATAAGTAATAAAAATCGGATCAAATAAAGTTTAAATGCATAAAAACAAAATAAATTAAAGAACAATGAACGCCACCTCTTCATGAGTTTAGACATTGACAATAACTATAAACATCTCTTCTGGAGATTTAGTATGTTATGACTTCAAGTCATAAAATATATTGTAACTTCAGGTTACAAGTCATGAAATAGCTGCATCTTCTAGGTGCGCTTCTTTAGTTATGTTGTAACTTCAGGTTACAAGCCATGAAATAGCTACATCTTCTAGATGTGCTTGTTTAGATATGTTGTAACTTCAGGTTACAAGCCATGAAACAGCTGCATCTTCTAGATGCGCTTGTTTACTTATATCGTAACTTCAGGTTACAGGCCATGAATTACCTGCATCTTCTAGATGCGCCTGTTATGTTGTAACTTCAGGTTACAATCACATCATTACATAATGACAAAAAAAAATTGAATAATATAAAGTAATATAACATAACCTCTTCAGGAGGCTTTTAAATATTACATGACATCTCTTCAGGAGACGGAACAATAAACTATTATGACTTCAGGTCATAAAAGGGAATTTTTTGTACTTCAGGTTACGATGATCGAATAATGATACTTGTGACTTCAGGTCACAAAAATAGGTGGTCGTAACTTCAGGTTATGAACAAAAAAATCATGTATTTCATAACTCCAGGTATGAAAGTCTGATGTGTGTTGGCATATCAATAAGATATCAATAAGTCGTACCACTTAGTGATCGTGGTTAAAGCCTCTTCAGGAGTATGCACTTTCTCTTTTGATTAAAACCATCATACATGAATTTAAACAAAGTTCCGAACCCAAAGTTTCTGGTTCCGAGGTTTGGCAGAGCAGAAACACCCGCAAAGGGATACAACACCTTTTACCTTCTAACTCCAAAAAAAATTTAATAGCCAAGCCAGAGAATAAAAAGAATTGCAAAAGGGTAATCATGAGTTCATGACCCATAAAAACAATCTGTTTCCAAAGAAATATTTATGGAGCACAACAGTAGATAAGCAAGAAAAAGAAAAGAGACATCATACCTCTATCTCTAGTTACGGTGGAAAAACATTAGCCATCAATCTTGTTTTCGGATTTTTATACTCGGATCTTCAAATTTTGTAAGAGCAACGTGCTGATAACGTGTTGTGAATTGAGAAGACGAGAGAGACAGAAAATAAAGAGAGACAAGATGTAGGGAGAAGAGTGTTGAGAGTTGTATTATTCTCCAACCCTAAGCCTCCTTATATAGGCATTAGGTGGGCTTGTGGACCAGAATATAATAATATAAAATACACCCAACTATGTGGTGGATATTCACATTAGTCCAATTACATATTTCATAACACATTTATATTTTAAGTACTCTCTCGTTTCATCTTTATTGTGTAGTTGAAACTTGAAAGTTTTAAGGCGATTGCAAACATTTTCAGATCGACATTGTGGTATGTTATTTACTATATTACCCCCAACCTTTTTAGCAATAATAGTTACACTTTGAGATGGGTAGCAGAAGCAACTGAGTGATTTGGTCACCAAATCAGGTCGTCGGTAGCGAGAAAGCTCTGATACCATATATTAGAGAACACTGAGAAATACTCTCGTATGCTACCATACATTTAGCCCTCAATGAACTTGACGCCGATAGATGATTTGGGGGGGGGGGGGGGGGAGATCGGCATGCTACCATACATTTAGTTCATTGAGGAACGGAACTTGAAGCCGATAGATGATTTGGTGGTTTTTCTATTGGATCTTCAAGTGCCAAAACTGAGAGTCTCTCTCAATTTCTATCCTATAAGTTGTGAAACCGAAACCTGGACTCAGAACGAGTTTATTTTGGTATGTATATCCTAGAGAGGACTATGATTGTGTTTGCTAGCCAAAATTGAGTTGTTTAGATTAAAGCTTCTGAATTGAAGATGTGTCAATATACTAGAGCAGAGATTAACACTAAGCCGCTAATTAATTTATATCCTAAAATGATGTAAATTTTGGATTTTGAGTAATCTTCGTGTCATCTTTAGTGTCTAGTTGAAACTAGAAAGTTTTAAAGCGATTGCAATCATTACATTCAGATCGATCTTTTGATATGTCATTCAGATTAAAGATTAACATTTAATCTTTCAGATTGTTGATTTGGTTCAAATCAAACAGACTTTTAGCCCTTCGGAGACAATATATTCGTAGATTATAAAGGGAATGAAGGCTATTTAAACACTAGCTACTGTGGTCGATACCTTAGAGATTTACTCTCGTTGCCAAATGAACGTCTGTAAGAGATCTATAATCATATATCAAATCTTATCTATGCATAACGTTTTTAGAATACGCATGTAAAGGTGTAGTTCTAAGAGTAGAATTAATCCTTGTATAAGCAGTGCTCGATTTAGTTTCTCTCTCTAGTATAGAGTTTGTTGAGGATTGTGTTTCCTTATGATTTTCTAGAATAGGGGGAAACAGTTGGAGACTAGCATCTCAGGGAACACCCAGTTGCAATTATAGAGAAAGGAAAATACACTATTAAACTCTTCGTAGATGTTCTTATGTAATTGAAAAGTTGACACTGAATAATTATTTATTTAATTTGAAACTTCCATTAGCTTTCTTTGTTAATAATCATCTTAAGATTTTTATTTTCTTTGATTTCCTCGGAAGTCTCAGTATGGTGTATGGCGTTCCGTAGGGAAGCCACAAGAAACTCCTTTAGTAAGTTCTGAAAACGGAAGGAAAACCACATGGATACCTCCATCTTCATCATCGCTACATGTTGGCCGAGAAGACCTCATCCAGACTATGCCCGAGTCAGAAGCATATCATGGGTTGGTTGGGAATGTAACTCAAGGCAACAAAAATGTAACACAAGGTAATTGTGAAGCCAAAATCATGGAATATCTGAAATTCTAGATAGCATTATTTTCAAAAGTGGTGATTGTTTCTTAAAATGTTTTTGTCTGCAGGTACTACTGCCACACCAAGCAGTCTAAACCTCACACCTGTACCTCCCTCGAGCGCCCCTCGTACTGCTTTGGCTGGAGCTAATGATCAGAGGCCGAGCTCCTCCAATCAAATTCCTGTTGAATATAGTTTTTCCGATCCAGCCTTTGATGAAGAACTTCAGGTCTTATTGGACCCCAATTGTCAAGTAGACCTTGAAGAGATTTTCTTAACCAGGTGCGTCTTTCAAGTAATGTTATTAGTTTTTGATGGAAGTTGAACGTGGACATTCATTTTAGTGCTTGTTGTACTTGGTTCTTATATTTTATCTGGTGATTAACAGCAGCAGTATTTCGGCAGTCACAAATAGGAAACAGTCACAGGAGATGTGGAAAAAAGAGGTATGATTATGTGCAGTTTCTGCTTGCTTGAGATATGAAGAGTTATGGAAATGGTTTATGGGATTCGATGTGCCATTCATAGAGCTAGTAGCTATTGAAGTTTAGATGATCAATTATCATTGAGAAGTTCTATATGATGGCAATTGAATATGGTTTAGGCTTCCATACTCTTTAAATGATACAGACAGTAACATTCTCTTTGAATATAAATCATTACCTGCACTTCTCAGTTCTCAGGTGTACTTGCTTTAGTTATCCTCATCCTTTCCTTCTGGTTGCTCACTGCATATACTGCATGTTGCATATACATATGATATCGCGGGCTTGCCAAAAATTACTACCCGGCCCAATTAATTGAGGTTCAAGAAAATTAAAACCAAACCTACCCAATCATTTGTTGAGATGAAGTCAATCGACTTCTGCCCTGTTGGACTCGACAGGTTATTGTTGTTGTTTCTACTTTGTGTGTGCGTGTGTCCCTAAAAAGATATCAAAATTTATTCATCGAAAACCTGAGAAAATTTACCAAAGTTTATCAGTTTTTCCTGGTCCTGACGCAATATGGCCCTTCACTGATGATAAGTCTGAAGGGTGTCTCCATGGTTCTAGGTAGGCCTAGGCTCAATATTTAGGTATAGTATAAATCATAATAAATGAACAAATGGTGAGATCAGGGTGGTTTTTGTTGGGGGTGACATGACCGAGTTGAAATTAAAGAACCAGGACCCAAGCCAGTTTAATCAATAACTGAACAAACTCGGGCGGGTTGGGACGATTTGGTCAACTGTGTTTGGGCGGACTTTGCTCGCCCCTACATATACCGCATCCCAAGCCAATGTAAAACATCCCAAATTTGTAAAGTAAAAATATACTACAAGTAAAAGAATGACAGTTTTCTAATCTCATCACATCAATAATCACAGCAATGGGAAATCTGTTTCACAATCAGTGCCTTGTTTTCCCACCTTCCACTGCTTTGCATCCCCTAAACTGCGCATTCCTCGTTTGCCATACCATTCCGCGGGCCAGATGCATGCGGCTCTGCCTCGTTGATCTCACCCAGAACTTTGAAATATGCATGAGGTCCCCAACCTTCATGAAGATTAAATGGAAACCCATATAAACTAAGTTAGCAGAAATTCGTTGTACACAAACATGCATGGAATTCGGGAGTTGCTTCAGTGTCATGTGCAGAGTCAAATTCAATGTCATGATGATCCGTTAGATTGTTAGATCAAACCATGTTTTCTGATCCATAAAAAATACAAATGGCCTTGTTTGGATAAGACAGATTATGAGATGAACTACTATCTCATAATCTGATACCAATAATCTCACAATCTCCAGCAATCCCGCAAAACGGGGTTCTGAATTTTAACAATTGTGGATGAAATGTTTGTTGTCCCTGCCACGTGTCTGATTGTGATTGACCTTTTGACTAGTCCCTCGAAACTGGATCTCCGGATTCGTGGAAAGGGTTTAAATTTTTAGATTTTTGGACATATAATAATACCGGAGCCCTGGAGTTTGGAAACAGGATTCCGGTTTTGAGTAATCTCAAGTAAAAATCTTTGTTACCCTAACACCTCAAACTAAAGGAGATAATAATCCTCTAATCTGCAATATTCTATCTCATCCAAACAGCCTATAAAATTTCCCAAGTTGTACTTGGTAGCTGTAGTCTGGAAACACAGTTGCTATGGACTGAGAAGACCATCTTACAGTTCTACCTGGCTTAGTGGCTTTTCATCCACTGATAGACATGATATCCTTTTCTCTTTACGATAACCTTTTTAGAAGATACGCTAACAAAATTGAGGATATGGGAAGAAAAATAGGTATAGCAAGAATGGACTGGAAAACACAGGTGTTGAAAGGTCAAAACTGTTACCATTCGTATCATGAGGATACGGAAAGAAATGCAGGTAGCATAGAGTGGACACAACCGTCCCTGCAGTAGAAAATATCAAATTGTCAAATCTGGGGAACAAAGTGGAAAAGGCTTCGAAAGGAAAAGAATCATTAGGCCGTGTTTTGTCGGTTAATCTGAGCAAACCTATAATAGCTCCTGTGAATACATCTGTCCAGTGATGCCAGTAATCATCCACGCGAGTAACACCCACCAGGGCAGCAGCTAGATATGGAAGCAAAACAATGCAGAGCTTTGCCACACAACCCTTACGGTCGAATGCCCTGATTTTCCCAGACAAGTAGCAGGAGAGGTAACCTAGACCCGCAAAGGACCCTGAATGCGAATGAAAAAGAAAAGTCAGTTTTTCGCTAATTGTTGTATACTTATGAGCCTGTTTGGTATCCATTCTAATAACAGGAAAGACATCTAAAAAAAATACCAAAATTGGTTTTTTGTTAGAAAAGGTTGTTTCTAAACAAAAATTAGGCTGAAATACAGCCAGATAATAGGCTGAAATCTGTTTATAAACACGGTTGCCAAGAGAGGAATATTATAGCTTTGCTTACATGAGGTATGCCCACTGGGGAAACTTTTGTAACCTTCCTTGATAACTTTCAACAGCGGGTTAGTGCATGCGACATCCATTGTTGTAGCATCGAACACCTAGGAATTCCGCAAAAATATAAGTCAGGAAACAGAATGATTTCAACGTAACATCTAGCTTTTCTGTTCTCATGGTGAAATTAGAAGAAAGGGTTTTGCTGAAAATGATGTAACCGTACAGCAACTCCATCGGGAAAACAGCGAAAGAAGAAGTTAGGGCGAGGTCTTCCAACAGCATCTTTGATTGCATCCGTGATGACTCCGGTTATGAGAACGGCGTAAAACAGGCCTGCAATTGTATAGTATTTCACAATGCATTAGTGTATGATGAAAAAATAAGAAGAAGCAAATCCATTCTTACCGAGCGTTGCATGATGCAAGTCGTAAACATTCCTTTTCTTGACGTAGTACAGAAGGAACACCACACAAGGGAACATTATCCCATAAACCTGTTTCATGAACGTCGGTACCCAACATCAGAATTTAAGGGTTTTTTTGTGTGCAATAGTTCACGTTATTAGTCATGTAAGAGCACGTTATTAGTCATGTCGAATAGATGGGGGAAATCAGAGTTTGGCCTAAATTTAGGCCAGCTTTGACAAAAAAAGAATCAGCTCCGACAGCCCAGTGTAAAAGGTGGAGCAAATATCGACCAGGCTTACATCTTGGACAAAAAACTGAAGAAAACTATTTATGGTGGAATAACATAAATAAAATTTAACTTCAATCCAGAACTGTTGATTAGGTAATTATGAGAATAAAAAAGTAGTAAAGTAATGATAGTGGTTTATACCTAGGTAAACTGCTGGAGTAACAACCCAAAGGGATGGAATAAAATTTAAGGTAGAAACGAATTTAGTCCAAAAGAAAGTATTGACGTTGGAGATGCTCTAAGAAACTGATTTGGAAAAGGGTAAGCACGTACCGGGACAGCCCACATGGGGATGGTGTCGTGTTTGAAAGGGTACTTGAGATCGGTCATCATATCCTTCCCAACAAAGCGATGGAAAGGTTCAATGTAGTTGAGAATGCCAATTATCCCCAGAAGGATGAAAAGGAAAAGCCAGTCAAACAGATGAGCTCTCGCCAACGCGCCTCCATGGGTTTTGATCGTATGAGATCCACACCGTTGCCCCGCCATCATCTTTGCCGACTACAACCTACGAAAAGGCATATCAGAATGTGAACGGAAAGCTAATGATAAAAACAACTTAGTGCGCTTAAATATTGTATAAATAGAGTCTTTCAACCGTGCATTCTTCATATATAGATAACTTTTCTTGACAGTGTTATTTTTCTTCCGAATGGGGGTAAGGCAAATCAAAGTTGTCAATGGTGCTTTCTGTTAATGGTGATGGAAACACCACCCTCGAACACCTTTTATGTACATTCCTTCAAAGGTTTCTACCATCATCCTAAACTAGAATGCCACACATGAATAATGTTTTCTACCCGAGAAACAAAAAAGAATAATATTTTCTAGAATTTGTTAGAGTTCTCGCATGGCCTAACTTTTTCCACCCATCAAAAGCAATATTCACTATTTTCACATAACAATAACATTTTAAAAAAAAACACGTAAAATTAACCTTTCATGCTATCTCGGTACAATTTCTTCGCAATAAGACGAGTGTTGATCGAAAAAAGGTGTAGGGTTTGTCTCTCATATTGGTCTTGTCGAGAAATCAACGATAGGCACATATTTGAATGTAATTTGATAAAATTGATATGAACAATGTGTTAACAATGGCAGGGGTGAATAATCCACCATTAGAGAGAGAGAGAGAGAGAGAGAGAGAGAGAGAGAGAGAGAGAATAACCGGATTATTGGAGGAAAGAGAATGATGACGAGGACGAGGACGACGACGCAGAGAGTGCTCTGAGAGGTCTCTACTGCGTATTGGGATAGAAGAAGGAGAAGGGAAGACCGAGGGTGGTTTCAATTTTTTTTAGGGAGATTCAAATCAGTTTTTTCCTTTTTTTTTTAACAAAAATTCAGTTTTTTTGGGGGGTTCCATAACAGAATGTGCGTTTCTCCAGATAATATGACTATCCGTCGATCTAATATGGAGTACTATTTTTATCAATTTTCTTACTAACTAAATTTTGCAAAAAAAAAAATCCTACTAATTACAGGCATAGCCAATTTCAAAATAATTATGGTCAGTACCACTTCAATTATCTTCATCTTAGCCTTCTAATGCAAATAAGTGCTAGCTCAGTGGTAGAGCGTTTGAACTCTTGCATGGTTTCGGGTTCGAACCCGGCTATATGTTGTAATTCTAAAAAAATCAATCTCAGCCTTCTCAAAAGAAAAATAATAATAAAATAAATCTCATCCTTCTTATAGAAGTTCCAATTTAAGTTTGCTTCCGATTACAAAAAAAGTTTGTTTCCGATATCTACTATCAGTCTGTCCCAGCTCTTTCTTCCCAATTTGACTTTTGTCACTATTCACTGGGTCACTTTGACCCAGTGATTTGAATAGCAAACCGATACAATTTTTTGATAATTTTTTCTAGGGGTGCCATTTCGGTTCGAACCGAACCGGTTGGAGCCAAACCGGTCGGTTTCGGTTCGGTTGGTCGGTTAGACAATGGGTTTCGGTTCGGTTGAACCGGAACCGGTTACTTTGGTTCTGCTGGAACCGAACCGGAACCGGTTGGTTCACCGGTTCGGTTTCGGTGCGGTTCCGGTTATGAACCGGTCCGTGTGTGTGTGTGTGTGTGTGTATATATATATATATATATATATATATATATATATATATATATATATATATATATATATATATATATATATATATATGTTTGTGGCGATAGTAATTGTTGTAGTATTAATTCATAAAATTAGGGTTTCCATTAATAAAACTAGGGTTAGGATTCCATTAATGTTCTTAATTAATATTTGATTTTTTTAATAAATAAATAAAAATAACAATCTCATTTTAAAAACCGGATCATGGGATTATGACCAGACGTTTGGGCCTTGTATATGGGCTTGTGAGCAGGCAGAGCTACAGTTGGCCCAATAATATAGCATCTTCCCCCCTTTTTTTTATCTCAACAAGTTGTATGTTCTTTTGTTGAGTTTTACATATAATTTTCAGAAGAATTCACAACTGTAATCCACTTGATGAAGAGAACATCCGCACACACGCACGATGTGTAGCGTGACGACATACATGCAAATAATGTGGGTTGATAACGTAGTCACTTATGACACTTCACAACTTCACATAATCAAGCAGGTGTTTGGGCCAACTTTCCAATGTTTACATTATTACAAGATCTTCATCAAATTTCTCGTGCATTGTTTACTTTTTCTTTGCAAAGATTCACGCTTAATTGTGATTGTAAAGATTTTACACCCTATACACTAAAAAGATATGTGTTTGATATAATTTATATGCTTCTTCTGAACCAGTCTGCTATTATTATTTGATAGTTCACTTTCTTTCAGCCTACTCATGTCAATCACATTTTTTGTGAGTTTACATTATTTCTTTGTTTAACGAGTCATGATTTCTGTGTTTTGAAACTATTTTGAGGAATAGGCTGTAATAAAATTTGTGTCGTTTTCTTATAAGTTAATTCAGAACAAACATAGGTAAAACATGCTAATGATGGCACAATTTAAACTTTTTTTTAATAATGAAATTGGGAAAAGAATTCATTCTTATTTCAAAATTCTTATAGAGCTTACACACATCTATTCAGTCATCACGCAGACGTTGAATGTTGCTTGTTCTATTTATCACAATCAACTAGAGTCTAATTTTGAAATGTTATATCCTCGTAAAGACTAAAGACTATTACAAGCCTTAGCTGAATCAGATTGCGAATTTCACACGAACAACATTCATCTTGATAACTCAACATACACTATCTTTTAGTGCAATCAATCTGTGGTTAGCGTAAACTAAGAAACGGAAATCCACTGGTGCTTTACTTGCATTGCGGTCCTTAAACTAAGATCAATGCATCTGATCGATTCTGCTGCTATCCAAGTCACGAGGGAGATGTACTTGATATCAATTTCTTAGATGAAGCAACCCCATTGGTACTCCAGCTGTGAATAGATTTACTTACCACTCCGTCCCAGCTCTTTCTACCCAAGTTGACTTTTTGACTCGTATCTGAGTCACTTTGACCGGGTGATTTGGATAGCAAAATAATACGATATTTTGATAATTTTTTCACCGTATTATAAAGAAACTTTTACTCTATAACACCATGAAAAAATTATCGAAAAATTGCATCGATTTGCTATTCAAATCAACGAGTCAAAGTGACCAAGTGAATAGTGGCAAAAGTCAGTTTGGGTAGAAAGAGCTGGGACGGAGTGGTATATTATTATCAAATTAAATAAGTATAAACAATTTAAAGAAACAAATCATGGCAGGCATTGGCCACATTCATGGCATAATTCCCTCTTAAATGCACTCAGCTTCTCTCATCCGTTGCAAGTTGTAAAGGGAAAAGGTTCCATGGAAGTGATCGATACATTTGGATCGATACATTGTTTTTCTAAAATCTCAAACTCAAACAGCACACATTTATGTTATCGACATGCATGCACGGCCTCCTATACAAATTCCTCGTCAAATGTTTAACAGTAATGATAATGATATGGATCTTGGGAAACAACGTCCATCTTAAATGGTAAACAGGATTCAGTAAATCGCTACTCAAATCTAATTCTTAGTTTGCCAACCAATTAATTGTTTCTAGAACAGAAGAACCATTTCTCAAGTGTCGATGCGATACTAGTGTCGCTCGGAGTTTTTTAGCTTTCTTGATTAAATGTCTCACAAAATTGTGCAAACAAACTAGTCTGTAGGTTCAAAGTTCAATGTCAATGTGAAATATCATTTATAGTATAGATAAGTTGGTCAGACTTTCATCTTTAAGAGGTCTTAGAGCGCGAATGAAATTTCTCCAGTACGGTTTGAGTGATAGAAGTTGCGGGTTCCACGTCATAAAAAAAGGTCAATGTTAAAAAATACATCATTTTTTTATAACAAATCGGGGAATAGCTCTAAATATATACTCTGATGGTTAGTATTGTTTCTTCACTTGTATTGCATGAAATTTAGATTAAAAGCATTTTTAGTTACTTGGGAAAAAAATATTTTTTTTTTAGAAATTGAAAAAAAATAAATAAGGAAACCAAGAATTGGGTCAGTGACACCCCGCGTTAATACTTCGACGTCGGTAGTAAGAACAATTTCAGATAAAATAATAAGCAATCGTACTAAATCAATTAATCAATAGATAAATAAGCAAATTGATTACGAGCAATAAACAAATAATTATCGGAATGTGCAAAAGCATCAATCTCAATTAAAGTCTCGTGGGTTTTTCAGTACTAAGCTTCTGTTTTTGAACAACACGAGAGAACCTCTCCGTCACTAACGCCTGATGGATCTCCCTCCTCTCCCACCTTACTCCACCACCACCACCATGACCTCTCCGCCCACTTCCACCGCCGTAACCCACCCTGATTCCACCACCACCACCACCTCTCCTCCACGCGCCGCCCGCGACAACTGGGACGAGCCACTCCCACCAGTCCCCGGCGCTAAACTACGCGTCATGTGCAGCTACGGCGGCCACATTATCCCCCGCCCACACGACAAGTCCCTCTGCTACGTAGGCGGCGACACCCGCATGGTGGTCATCGACCGTCATTCCACACTCTCCTCCCTCTGCGCCCGCCTCACCCGATCACTCCTCAGCGGCAGACACTTCAGCCTCAAGTACCAACTCCCCAACGAAGACCTCGACAGCTTAATCTCCGTCACCACCGACGAGGATTTGGACAACATGGTTGAAGAATACGACCGTATCACCGCAACTTCTCCTGGAAAAAAACCTGCTCGTCTTAGAATGTTTCTCTTCTTCAATAAACCAGAAACTGCCACTTCCATGGGGTCCCTCCTGGACGACGCGAAGTCCGAGACGTGGTTCGTCGACGCGCTAAACGGCGCCGGATTGTTACCAAGAGGGCTGTCTGATTCGGCAGTGATCGATTGCTTGCTGGAAAACGATGGCGAGCAGGATCAGATAGTGGATTCAAACAATGGCAGCAAACAGGTGGTGAGTGATAGCAATGTTCAGGATGTGCAGGCAACTTTCATGGATGCACCTCTTATGGAGACGAGTTCGTCGTTCGGGTCGAGCTCGTCGTCGCCGTCGATGTCGAATTTGCCTCCGATTAGGGTTAGGGTTGAGTCCAATAATGGGGGTAGATTGCAGGATCAGATGGTGGGTCTTGATGAGCAATTTTTGAATGTGATGTCTATGGCTCCTCCGCCTCCTCTTCCCACTTATATTACCACCACTCAGGCGGCGGCGGCTGCACCGAACTCGGCCGCCGTGGGCGAACAGGGTGGCCGGGTTGTCTCCGAGGATGACAGATCAGAACATAGTGCACCTACTGGTGGGTTCAGGAAACCACCATTGCCTCTACAGCCAGTGCAGAGGAGGTTCATTGATCCTTATAACCTGCCATCTCCTGATTCCAAACATGGTGGGGGGTTCAATCTGCAGTCACCTGATTCAGTCACAAGGTACATTCTTCAGTTTGCTTCTTCTATTTCAACTTGAGCATAGATGAATCTTGTTTCAATCTTTGGGTTCTACCTAGGGGCGGATCCAGGAATTCGGTGCACTGGGGGCTAAATTTGAAAATTTATACAAAATAAGGGTAAAATCTAAATTTAAAAAAATTGAGTGGGGGCTAAATAAGGGCTGAATTGAAAAAGAAATGATAAAACAAGGGGAAAACGTGCAATTTCTAAAAATTGAGTGGTCCTACGCTAGATCCGCCACTGGTTCTACTGCATAGCCAATTGGTTTTGAGGTGGAATCCCAAAATTCTTAACATGGCATAGTGTCTGGTTCTGTCGATCGGTCTGAATATGTTTCAGTATGTCTGTTTCGCACGCTGCAGTGAGGGGGCATGTTGACAATTGCTATTTGTAACACATCAGGACTCTGTCAGTCTTTTTTGCACCCTGCGCGTGAGGACGCGTGTTGAGAATTGTTGTTTGTCTCACATCAGGACTCTGTCTATTCCGCCTGTGCCTAATAAGATACTTGGGCTACCCCCCTCATTGCACGATTCTTAACACAAATTTACTATGTTTTATGTTTAATGTTGAAGATGATATTGATTTCTTGGGGTTTTTCTTGTTTCCCCAGTGATACAAGTATTGCATCTGCAAATTCCCTGTCCAAGAATGCTCAACTTTACCAAGAACAAAACAATGCTGCAACAACTGACAACAGAGAATCAGCTAGCCCAATCCAGCACAAGGGAAGCGGATCGGATCCGAATACCCAATTCCAGATGCAACAGCAACAAGTTCAGGACTCTTCTTCATACATGTTGCCTCCTCAACACCAGCAACAACAACAGCAACATCAGCAACATCAGCAGCAGCAGCAATATGTGTATGCAAACCCACACTACATACACAACCCTCAAACTGGTCAAGTCCAAATGTCATCCTACTACCAAATCTACGCCCCGCCAAACCAGCAACAACCACATCCCCAAATGGATCAGCAATACCCGGTTTATGTCATACCGGTTAACCAAAATGGCCAAATTGCTCAACCTTATAACACAGGTGATGCCACGGTAGGTGCTTCTAGCAGACCACTAACTGCACAGAACCCCTCCATGGTGGCTCCTTCAGTGGTTTATAAGGATTACCCACCAAATGTCGCCAACATGACGAATCCAGAAATGGGATCAAACATGTACAAGCAAGTTCAGGTTCCCAACAACCAATATCAGTCACAGTACGTGGGAGTTCATCAAATGCATCATCAATCTCAGTCCATTCCTCCTTCTGCTAACAAAAACAACAACAATGCTAATTATGGATACGAGTATTCACATCCAACTCAAGAGCAAGTATACTACGCTCAGCATCCGCCAGCAACAATGCCGCATCAGTACCAGACGATGACACCAGCCACTGCGGGGTTGTTGTCACAGGTGTCAGGACAGTCGTCTGGTGAAGGTGGTGGTCAATAGATCGTAACACAAAAGCTGGTAAGTTTGACGGTTGCATCTTGATCTTCTTCTCTTGCTGCAGATATTTATGGTTCGTATAGTCTGTGATAATAAGGGATTCGGTTACTTTAAAGCAGTGTAATTCAATTTGGTGTTTGGTCTTTGTTTATTATTCGAATAAATGAAATGTGTTCTTCCAGATTCTTCTGACAGCAAATGATTTCTGTCATCTTAAAAGGCTGAGTAGTACTTGGTATGTATTCTGGCAAAAAGGTAGTAGTATATAAATTGATGTCATTGCACCTGATTTTGCCCTTAGAAAATTTTATCTTTGCACCCGAGAACTCTGACCTAGTGAAACTGTGATCTCAGACGACACCAAGCACTTCGAGTGCTTCAGATTGATAGCTTTTTACGGAGTTCTCTTATGGCAGAAAGAAACCACAGCTATTGTGTTGAATTTTATGAAGTCGAACCTTATGATTTACAAAATGACAGTAAAAAGGGTTAAAGTCCCACATATAATTCTTTTGATGATCAAAAAAACCATGGGGGAAAGCAATAGCAGCTGCTCAAATTTCAGGGGAAATTCAGATTATCTGGGCAGTTCTCATGTGCTTGTGCACAAGTCCATAATGAAATGGTTCTCTTTTTCTGTGCTTTACTTGCAAGACTCGCAGTATTTGATTGCCTTGCTGTTCTAACTACCTATGGCTATTAGTAATAATGAAAGACGAACGTGTGGAGTAGGGGGTTTTCAGTCTGGAGTGAAAATTTATCAAATTGAAAATCTCTGATCATTTTGAATCTTTGATGATCTAACACGACATTTTCCTGAAGGTTCGGCATGATTGATCCACATACTTAAGGTATAGACCCTTGCTATTACTTAACTTAAAACCAGTCTGTGAGGGGTACTAACTTGTCAACCAGTTATTGTTTGGAGAAACCAAAAATATTGCAACTCTGACCTACTAAATGTACTATCACCCATAATCAGTACCAATTTCCAGATATACAGATTCATCTTCTCTTTACCTCCATCCATCCACTTGTTTTTTTCTTAATTTATGATTGCGTACGTGGTGAACCCGTGAATCTAGAAAGAATCATAAATAGAATGAAAATCCACTGCAAATTCAAATTAAGAACTAATACAATACAATAAAAAAAATTGAGATGGATGAAAAAAACTTTTTCTGTCAGTCTATCAAAATAAAAATCCTAACATTTCGAAATATTTTCACAATGTTCATCATAGATTAAGAAATAGGTCTATATATCTCTTTGCCAACATTTCGATCAATGACAAACGAAAATAGACCAAACCACATCGAGAATAATGAGAAGAACATTAACTGAAAGTGAGAAAGGCAAAGAACGAAAAATTGAGGCTTTGAATTACGGAGCACCCAATCCATGCATATGTGTAGACCCAATAACGACATCAAAAACTGAATTTCTGCTAATGGAAAAGACCAGGACCAGTAAAAGAAAGAAAAGTAGAATAAATGGCGCGAGGTTCGCTCTTCACATTCCACCTGATCACTGATGTGAGCGATCACCGTTGAGTTGCTGCTGCTGCTTCGGTTTTACAGACTGGGCAAGTATTTTTCCTCCCGAGCCATTGCTTTATGCAGTGACTGTGGTAAAAGTGTCCACACTCCAGCTTCCCCATCTCGTCTTCTGCTCCGTACGTCTCCTGTTAGGGGTAAAAAAGATGAAACCAAAACTTTTATGCTTAGAATGCTAAGCAAGTACATGGTTTGTTTCACCACAAACTTCCCAGTTGACTTAGGGGTCACTTTGACCGACTAATTAACTAACGATATGATACAGGCATTTGCTATTTTTTTCATAATATGGTAATGGTAAGAATGATCTACAATTATATCAGTAGGTCAAAGTGACCGCTTAAGTCAACTGAGAAGATTCTGGCGAAACCGACAAAGTAATCCCAGATAATTACGGGAAAAATCCGGAGCAGAAACTAACCTGACAGATACTGCATTCATATTCTATTTCTGTAGGAAATTGCGAAAACAGAGGTTTGGTTTTCCTGACGCATCGGACTATTTCGTCTTCTTTCAATCCAGTATTTACGCTGCCAATCCTGTCGCCGAGTTCAAGCAATTCCTGTTTTCGCACACAATATACGATGAGCTTTGATGCAATTTACATGAACCTTTGGCAACATTCAGACAATGCCTGGATGCGTAATCAAAACAGTGAAAAGACCTGCACACCTCATAGGACATGTTATCGACATCAAGTCTCCAACCCCTGTATCGATCATTTCCATGAGACCTCCGTCCCATCAGCAAACGATTTTGCAGCTGCATTATCTGCAGCAGAAAGAGAGTAACATTTAACGAATCCACCAGAATGTAGTCCAGCCACTTTAATCCTTGCAAGTATCCCTAGATGGAGTTTAATGAAGTCTAAAAAGGCACTGCCTTATTAGACAGAAGCTCATAAACCTCGTTTACATGAAGCCTGTTTCTACTCTATAAACGGATATGTATGTGCCTGACTCTCAATTTCAAGATATGCTATGAACTGCAAACGTTTGTTGCAAACGTTGGTTAACGTCTAGTTGCTGCAGTCCTCTAAGGTCACATTTAGGTTCAGGAATGGATAAATTGGGGATACAAGGGGCCCTAGAGTATCATAGGGTATATTGATATTAAAGGATATTAATTACTTAGGTAGTATATGTAATTTGTTTGTTTGTGCCGTTTCAAAGAAGATTTTTAAGACTTGTATTCAATTCCACCTCCATGGTGGAATTGAATTTTAAGCATAGAAGGGGCATTAACAATGAGGTACTGAAATCCTCCTTGTAATTGTCCGTGCACTTAAAAAGGACACTTTTATACCCTTTCTTTATCGTATGCTCTAAGTTTTTTTAACGTACCAAACTTGGAATTCTAAGGCCTCTCATGTGGGATGGTAGATCACATCAACAACCCTGGTTCCTAAACTTCAAATACTTCCTCCGTGCCCTCTCTTTCTCCCCACTTTGACATCTTTATCCGTGACCGGGTGATTTGGAAAGCAAAATGGTGCAGTTTTTTTTTTTTTTTTTTTTTTTTTTTTTTTTTTTTTTTTTGAGTAAGTTTACTCTACAACACCATGAAAAGAAATCCTTGCATCGTTTTGCTGATCAAATCACCGGGTCAAAGTGACCGGTGAATAGTGGTCAAAGTCAAACCGGGAAGAGAGGGAACGGAGATAGTAGTAAATATCATCTATGGACCACTGTCAGGGCCAGTGGACAATTGCATTGATGGCAAAGCCAGCAAAAAAAGCTTTCCTGCCTGCACCACTTCACCCCCGAAGTCAATAGCAAAGCTAGTATACATGAATTTCGCAAGCAAGGAATGGGAAAGAGGAAGGAGTCATTGTCATAACATCATATGATTTATTGTATCATATAACCATGTTACCGAATCAGGTTTAGTGTGGTTACTCCAAAATATCAACTTCTAACCGTTCACTAGCCAACTAGTAAACCATATCGGTTAGAGTTCCTCTGAACGAATGTTTGGGAGTGAGTAAGTTATCACTAATTCAACAGCATTTTCTAACTTTCACCATAGTGAATTTTCAAGTTTCTCCTAACATCCAATTGAAGTAGCACATATTTAGCCCGAATCATAGTTTTTGTTGGGGTTTATCCCACGTCACTATGGAAAGGGTTGGTGGTCTATGAATCCACATCCAAACCCACAAGAGAAGAGCTAGAACTAATCCTTCTTTGGACAATGAGGTACAGATAAATCTCAAGCTAACAAAATAGTGTCAATTCTATTTGATCAAGAGAATGTTATTAAATAAAAGTGAACAACAATGAACGAACCTCTGCAAACCCTTCTGGTGAGTGAGGCCTAACATGACGATGATACCTTGCTCCAAATACATCAAACCCCATCTCAGATGCACCACCAAAGGAATGGTCTGAACCCAGAAGCGAGGCAGGTTCTGGATTAACACTTCTCCTCGACGAACAAGAATGACGCTGCAACGGGATAGACATTCATTTAATTCATATACCAAAACTACACAGTGAAACGGTCAAGTCACAAACACAAGACCAAGAATTTAGTATTCATATTTCAATTATCCCAAATAATCCGACGCCCGGAAATTCTCAGGAACTTGATATTCATTCATCAATTTTCACAATAAATCCAACACCCGAAAACAGAACCTCTCATCCAAACAAGGCTATAGAGCCTTTGAAGATAACTTGCATAAGTGCCATTATCATTTAGTAATATAGCCATAGGGATTGACAAAGCAAATATTATAGTGATCTGGATAAGCCCAGATCAAGAAAGCTACCCAATTAAACAATTGAACAACATAGACCCAGTGAGTGTATGTACATGGATAGAGAAAGAATATGCATTTCAATTAAGAGAAGAAAGAATCACATCCCAAAATATATCCCAACACCAGTTCAGAAGATAACAAAATGAAGGTTGAACTCATCCAGATTCTCTCTATCTTTTACTGTATCCTTACTATGATTGGTTCATACAATATTTTCATCAATTTGATAAAATTTTTGAAACAAGTAAATTGAATAAAAAAATATGAAATTGACTAATCATAGTAAAGATACAGAGAATGAAATACACAAAGGATATAGAGGATCCGGACTCCTATTCATCATCTTCTTCAGATAGTTAGTCAAACACATTCATGTAAGTAGTAACCCATAAACAGCCCTAATCAAGAATTGAAAAAACAAGTACTACCTCTCTCTGGTTCGTTCTTTCACTGTGAACCACCTTCAATCTTGCTGTCCTTGACCCAAAACCCTCCCCAGAAACAGCTTCCCCAACGTCAGGGACAGCAATTAAGGCCGACAACGATGATGATGATGAAGTGTTGTCGGTGCCGTCCATGTACATAGCGAAATTGGGGGTTCTGTTTCTCTCCTTCTTGTTCTTCTTCTTCCTCCTGGCTTCCCAATTCGCCGACGACTGAATCACCGCCGGCACCGACACCTGCGGCGAGGCGGCGCAACCGAGGCCCCTCAGTGTCCCAGAAGCGAAATTCTTCTTTCTGGGCGTATTCACGGCGGTTGTAGCGTCTCCGGTGGAGGTGAAAGAAGAGAGGAGGAGAGAAGAAATGGTGGATTTACAGAGAGTGGACTGTGTTAAACAAGGGTTTGGTGGATCTGTCTCTGTTAATGGGATTGGTTGGTTTCTGGGTTTTCTCCTGAAACCAATCTGCTCTGTTTCTGGAAGAGGCATGTTCTATGCAGGGGAAAACAGAGGAGAACAGAGGAAGAAGAAGATGAGCTTTTAAAGAGAGATGGTTTTGGAGAGTTGAATTTGGTGTGATTTTGAGATGCAGAGGATGTGGAGTTTTGGGTATGTGAGAAAACGGATTTGGAATTGAGAGAATTTGGGAAGACTGAGCTGTGTCATGAATGAAGGGAATTGAGGGAGACATTGAAAAGGCTATTCATCAATTAGGGGGGTTTGGTTAGGTGGCCTCTGTTTCTGTCTTGTTGTTGAATACTCACTCCTACTCGAATTAGATATCTCTGCATATGATGAATTGTCAACTAAAGTGTAAGCAATTGTCTGAAATGCTGGGTACTATTCCCTCTACTTTCACCATTTTCTAATGGGGGAAAGACACTTTCATCCCTCTCTAGTTTGAATGAACTTTCACCCCTTTTACCGAGTCTGTTTGGTAATGTTTTTGTTAGTTTTCAAAATTAAAAGCAATTTTAATATGTTTAGTAAATTTATATTTATTCAGCTTTTTGGAAAGGAGTTGATTTTCCATAGCAACTTTTGAAAAACAGTAGAGAGATTGTTTTTCATGACATACTTTTCGATAAATGTATTATTAGACATTTTTATTCATTAATAAACATTAATAATTACTATTATAATAGCAATATTTATTACCACTCCGTTCCCTCTCTTCCTACCCCTTTCTATTTCTGTCTGTTCCTTCTCTTCCTACCCCTTTCCTCATTTGGCATGTTAATTGATGACCAATTACCTATTTACCCTCAGAAATAAATACCCCACTAACCTTATCCAACCCCACCAGGCCACCCCTATCTCATTCTTTTCAATTTCTACCACACTTTTTGTTAGAGAGAGAATTAGATGGCAAGGAAAAACACAGGAGACAGAGAAACTTTTTTCCCCACCATCACAAACCCAACCCTACAGCCCCTTCCTCAGATTCGTCGTCTTCTCCTAATCCCAGCCGAATGAGGAAGAAGATGAGGAAGAGATGGTGGAAAGAAGAAAAGGATCATCTCTCGTCGCCGTCGTCGTCCTCCAGTCGCCGTCGTCGTCTCCCTCGCGTCGCCGCCGTCGTCGTCGTCTCCCTCGCGTCGCCGCCGTCGTCGTCTCCCTCGTCATCATCCAAAGACGCAGATCGGTGCATCTCCTTCCATTCCCTTGGATCTGTTCCCTTGGATCTGTTCGCCTCATCCTCTTCTTCTTCCTCCTTCTTCTTCCTTCTCTGTAAATCGTCGATTCTCCTGATGGTGGTTGTTCTCCTGGTGGTGGTTGTTCTCCCGGTGGCGGTTGGGCTGGTGGTGGTGGCGTTGGTTGTTATCAGTCACAGAATAACTGAGAAGAGGGAGAGAGGAGGACAAGGAGAGACTTTTAGTGCAATTGCAGGGCTATAATAGTCAAACACCAGATTTTCTTAATCTCCGTGCCCTCTCCAAGGGGTAGGAAGAGAGGGAACGGAGTGGTATATCATATGTGATACTGTCATTTCGACAGTAATAACAACTCTAAAATACTAAAATGCCAAAAGTGCCAAAAGTACTTTTCCATTGTCGAAATTTACCAAACACTTTGCGCGTAGATTTTCACAACAACTTTCCCACAGTACATTTAGGGCTAGTTTGGGGATGTTGTGGCGGTTTTAGAAAGTTGCTTTGTGAAAACACTGTGGAAAAGCTCGTGTGAATTCCTGATAAAATGTTGTTTGGTAAATATTACGTAAAAGCTGATATGAAATATTAATATGGTAATTTTGTGTTTGTTAAAATCAACTGTGAATTTGCTGTGAGAGAGTAAAATGACAAAAATAAATGGCACGTGTCATTTTCGTAAAGATAACTATTGATATTTCTAAAAATTGTAAGGTCAAAATCTGTTGTAGATAAATCAATCAAAAGTACTTTCTGGAAAAACATCTCCCCCCTTGCTTCCTGACATCTCCCCCCTTGCTTCTTGAAAACTGTTGTGAAACACCAGAAACTGTCTGAAAAACAAAAAATTTATTTTTACCAAACACACTAAAACTGCTTCTGTTATCAGAAAACAATTGTGCTAGCAGCAGAAACATTCCCAAACTAGCCCTTAGACATCAATTTTTTAAAACGCCACAACATTACCAAACTATCCCTTAGTTTAGGAAAGAACACTTCCATCCCTTCAATGTGCGGAACTTTAGGAAAGTATGATAAAATACACTTTCACCCCCTCAGTTTGACGCAAAGATACTTTTACCCTTTCTATTTGGGAAATGATACTTTCGCTCTTTTGTCAGTCAAATTTTAATATATTTACACTCTCTAGTTGTGACATAGTTGGTCTAGGGTGGTTGTCCGTCACTATACTAGTTTATGGGACAACTTTGTTCTCTTAGAGTTATGATATGACACAGTCAGAGGTGCAAGTGACCTGAAGTTTGGAGAAAAAAAAATGAAAGGGTAGTTGCATCAAACCTAATCTTAGAGTCACAAGGATGTCTTCCGCTAAAGCACATAAGTGCCCCTGTAAGGAGACCCTAATGGTTCTGTTATGAGACAAGATTAAAGAAACTGGTAACTTAAAAGTTAAAGTGAAAACTTACTATTATACTATAAATGTTTACAATAGTTATTTAATACCGACTGCTAGGCATATGACTATATTCCCAAATTTTATGCGTGCTCATCTGCAGCGTTATAGATACAAATAGACAAGAAATGACACCATAATTAGTTTGAGTAAACTGTATAACTTATCATGAAAATAATTATATATAGAGTTTTGAAAAGTTTAACTTAGCTCTTAGAGTCTCTCAAGCCATACCCTGATATAGTATCGCAAAACTGATAAATGGAGCTAATAGCCACTTACATCTTAGAGAATCCACAAACTCGACAGTCTTATACAAATGATTCCAAACTCCACTACCTGGAGGGTTGTGAAGACCAGAAGCACTTCTAACAAGATTGCTCAATTAATTCACCAAGACAAACTAGACCCTAAGTTTCTACATCACTTATCGGATCATCAGTCCAGCATAGTAGTACTAGTTATCTGCAGCTGAGTAGAGTCCATTTACTCAAGTTTATGTAGTGGGGCTGATGAGGCTAGTAGAGTGTCTACCCTCATACCTCGAGTCCAGACTATATTGAAGACACATCCCCATATCACAGATGTAGTATCTCCACAGTTCCTCAGGAATCTATAATAGTCATGTAGTAGGTGCCAGTGAAATTTTTGTTTTGAGAACATTATTTTCACAGACAATGGAATAAAAATACAACTGCCTTCATGACAAATAGCTTAGAACTTCTATTTATTGGAGTTGATTCTCTACTCCAACAACCTCTACACATTTTAATTACATCTACTAATAATACTTGTCATCTTTTTCTTGAAAACATTAATACTTGTCCTCTAAATAAGGTGTCTACATCACTTATCGGATCATCAGTCCACATAGTAGTACTAGTTATCTGCAGCTGAGTTGAGTCCATATACTCAAGCTTATGTAGTGGGGGCTGATGAGGCTAGTAGAGTGTCTACCCTCATACCTCGAGCCCAGACTATATTGAAGACGCATCCCATATCATAGATGTAGTATCTCCACAGTTCCTCATGAATCTATAATAGTCATGTAGGTGCCAGTGAAATTTTTGTTTTGAGAACATTATTTTCACAGTTAATAAAATAAACATACAACTGCTTACGTGACAAATAGCTTAGAACTTCTATTTATTGGAGTTGATTCTCTACTCCAACAACCTCTACACATTTTAATTACATCCACTAAGAATACTTGTCATCTTTTTCTTGAAAACATTAAGACTTGTCCTCTAAATAAGGTAGAATGTGTAACATCCTAATTGTTTTTTGAATAGTATAATTTCGTAGAAAAATATTTATTTTCATGTTGGTATGTTTTTTTTTCCAGCTGAAGTAAAGAACCTCACTAGGACATACCAAAGTACAATCAAAGAAAATAGAAGACCTATTTTTTTTCATGTATGTTCTTTTACCAACTAGTGTATCGATTTCAACAATTAGAGTAGGGACCGTAAGATAATAGCTTGTTTGCAGACTTACCAACTATTATATCGATTTCTTTTTACCAACTACAATTATTAGTGATAATTACAAGAAAATATAATTAATTTTTTGATAGCGTCGTCAGGGCACAAGCAAATTTTTTAGTATGTGATATAGATAATCACTCTAGTATAACTTGGGTTGTTTTTAGAATGCTTTTTAATTAAAATAGTTATTTAACAGTTCACATATTCTATTTTTTTTTAAAAAAAGCAGTTCACATTTTTTTTGAGAATAAAAAAAAAATACAAAGTAGTTTGTAAATTCTAACTCTTCTTTTCACAAAGAAGGGGCCTTCTGCAAGACTTTTAACAAGTTCATAGAAATATATCAGGAAACAAACTACAAAGTAGGAGTAGTTTATAGCATTTCATTTTCGTAAAATGATCAAAGCACCATGATTTTGTGGCCATGATTATATGAAGGAAAAGGGCAATAACCCCGCCCCATCTCATTTAATTTCCTATCTCTTTACTTCATTTTTAATTAAAACTTGTTTTTGTTCTTAAGTGGGAGTACAGGTGGAGAGACTATGAAAGTGATTACAACAAATGAGTAATCGATCGTAAAGTGGATGGAGTGCATTGGAGCTTATGAAGCAAGATTAATGAGTGTGTCTCCCATTGTGAGAGATAAATATATATAATCATGTTAAGATTAAGAAATGTAGTATGAATGTTGCCATTTTCGTTAATTTACAAATCAACGCACGAGGAGCTATAACCTTGCGTATTATCTCTTCTACTATTAAAGGTGAAGACATTGAAACAGTTTTTCTCCGTTTTCTATAATTTTTGACTATCGAAAGTACCCTTCACTAATACTAAGGGTTTCATATGTTGTCACGTTATTTAATTAACCACACAACTTTTTATTCACTTTTATGTTATTGTCCTTCATAATTTTCCTTCACTTAGCGGTCTGTCATAATTATTCATACTTTTATTTATTAATACAATTTTTTTTAAATCAAACACTCTTACACTATGAAATATTTCATTCTTGTTGTTTTTCGACAATTACTTTTGTATATCAACATATTATTGTCATAAAACTCTTCTAAACAATCAGCAACTCATTTCCATTGTTGGTGCTAGCAATTTGTTTGGATAACTACTAATTTCAGAAATGCTTGTTCAAGGTTTCCTCTCCACTGATATCCGACCTATTCTCCACAAAGGTTGCATGCGTTCAAGAGATCTTGACTAAGAGAAAGGCGAATCGCAATCAAAATTTTTTATTTCTTTATCTGCGATTCATCGAAGTCAATCTCGGCAGTTAAATAGCACATGTATGCAACAGTTTTCACGTTAAAATCTCTGGTGCTAGTTTAGTAGTAGAGCACTTGAAGTCACTGCATGATGTCATAACTATGTGTTGTTTCAAAAAGAGAGTCTCTCTATACCTTAACTGTCAACTCAAGCACACGGCTGTGGGTAAAACTATACTAATGGCCCGTCCAGGCCCATTTATCAGGGTATTTCTAAAGAATTTAGGTCCAATCTATAAAAATCCTCTATTCCCATTGTTTATCAGGCCCAATACTCTTGAGTTAATTGCAGCATAATGATGCAAACGCCTTCTTAATTGGGGTGTTATCCACACTGTGTTTTGGGCCCAACACTCTCGGGCTTAAAGCTAAATAAGCATGTTACTTTAATGATGCAAAAGCATTCTACGAGCTGGCCCTCTAATCAAGTCGTAAGGGTGCATGTTGTTTTTGTTGTTGTGTGTGTGGGGTTTTTTTTTTTTTCAAAGGAGATATACTAAGAGAAAACCTCAAAGGCATACACGCTTCATTTTTCAGAAGCAGATTAAACCTTCTAATACTAACAACAAGTCCTTTCTAAGATTTTTTTCTTCTGGAGATTGGATTTTTGTCATGGTTAAAAAAAAAGTTGTTTCTAGATACACAACTTTTGTTTTTTCTTTACTGATATTATTTCGTGCTTTTGGTAGTTAAACACATTTCTATTTTTTGATGAATATATAAAATAACGTTTAAATATCCTTGTTGTATCTAAAATAATATTCCAGTGTTAATTTATTCTAACATTATTTTTTATCCTCTAAAAAAAATAATGTTAGAATAAATTAACACTGAAATATATTAGTGTCGTCAAATGTATTTTCGATTTTAAACATTAATTTTAAACATACCAAACAATTTTCTGGTTTTACATTTAAAAAGTTTTTTTATTTTATTTTCTTTTTTATATAATTTTCCTACTATTTTTCAGTTTATGGATATCAAGCAGGCTCTTAGAGAAAGTTAATCCTATCTCAAATTTGAAAAATCCTACACGATTTCTTGGTTGCAATAAAGAACCAATGAAAAATCCTACAATCTCCTACATTTGTAAGAGCATCTCCAACCATGTCTCAATTCCCCCTTCCCCTCCCACCCCCTCCTCCCATAGGTCCACAAATTTTCTCTCCCCCTCCCCAAACTACTACCACTCCGTTTCTTCTCTTTAGCCCCCTTTCTATTTTGGGACGTTTCCTCTCTTGCTCCCCCTTTCTTTTTTTGGCATGTTTAATAACGCACAATGACGAATTTGCCCTTACAATAATACACCACATTTCATTTCAACCTACCCCACCCAACTCAGTTTTTTCTCTACAAACAAAACCCTACCCACTTTCTCTCCACCCTTTCATTACCAACCGCACATTATTAGGATAGAGAGAGAAATGGGCAGAACGGCAGAGAGAGAGACAGAGTGTCATGAAAGGAAGATCAAGTTTGAGCCAATTCAAATTTCTGTGTTTACCAAATGAACAGTAAAGTTACTGTTCATTTGGTATTTGCCTACTTGTTTCAGTAACCGTTGGATGGAGATGGGAGGATATAATCTCAGCCGCAGGATCCATTTAAACGTTGAGTTCAAATAGATAAGTGGAGCGTCGTCGTTTTGATAAAGAACTCCTCCTCTCTCTCTGATTGGTCCACGTCACTGAGTTCAGGTCACACACAGCTGATGTGGCAGCTGTGCTGGATAGTTAGTTAACTAGTTCTTTTATTTCTATTACGACCCCATTAGTTATCTTATTTACAAATGCAGAGATAGTATAAATATTGTAATTCATTTTCAGCGACGAATTATGAATGAAATTTATCAAACAATTCTCTCATCTCTCAACACTCTTCTGAATCTGCAAATTCCTTCTCAAAATTCTTCAATCTAGGTCAGGAATCAACCAATTCCTGACAAATTGGTATCAGAGCTGCTTTCCCTACCCTCTGATTGCAGAAATGGGACCTCGGAAGGCACCGGCGACTCAATTTGACTCGGTGGAGGGTGTCAAATCTCACCTCCAGGCGGTGGACGACGCCATTGATGAGATCCGCAGCGGACAAGACCTCATCCATGGCCGATTGACACAACTGGACAGCGGACAAGACCTAATCCATGGGCGGCTGGCACAGTTAGATGAAATTGGGGGTTTGAAGGAGGAGATCCGGAAGCTAATGAACTGCTACAATCTCTTAGCCAACGAAAGGAACAAGGCACAGAGTGAATCCATACTAGGACAGCCTAAGGAACAGTCCACAATCACCAACAGCAGCCGAGGTAAAGGAGTTCTGGGATCTACTAGTCAAACAACCCCAATTCAGTCAGGGCTCAATGAAGGTATGAACCCTAATTTTGGAAAATCAAACCAGTACAGTCCATTGCCAGTACCAAAAATTGAATTCCCCAAGTTTGATGGATCTGATCCCCTGGGGTGGTTGCAGAAAGCTAATAGGTATTTCCAATTACATCAGTTGAATGATATGCAGAAGTTAATATTAGTGTCACTTAACTGTGTGGATGATGCTGATAGCTGGTTTAGAGTGGAATTTGAACAACTGGAAGATGTGAGTTGGGAAATATTCAGCAACAAGTTATGTGATGAGTTTCTAGAAGCTGGCTATGAGAATATATTAGGAGAATTCCAGAGAATTAGTCAAGATAATACAGTACAAGACTACATGAAGAAGTTTGACACTCTGAGGCCTAGAGTGAAGGCATTGTATCCATGGGCTGATGATCAATACTTCCTCAAGAGTTTTCTGGGAGGGTTAAAGATGGAGATTAGAGCTGCTGTGTGTTTGCTCCAACCAAGGACACTTTCAGAAGCCAAGGCAATGGCAAGAATGCAAGAAGTAAATCACAATATCAGCAAGAAAGATGTGATCCATGATGTACAACAACTAATGAAGGGGTGGACAAAATCTGGACAAGCCAATTATAAACAGAAAAGTAATGTGCCTGTTTGGGAAGGAAAGCCAAAATTAGAGAACAGCCCCACCAGTTTCAATAACTACAAGAAGTTGACCCCAGCTGAAATGCAAGAAAAGAGAGCTAATAAACAGTGTTATTTTTGTGAGGAGCAGTACACCCCTGGTCACAAATGCAAGAAACCCCAATTATTTTTAGTGACTGGCAGTGAGATAGATGAGAATGAAGAAGGGGAAGCATTCAACTACAGCCCCACAACACCAACTACAGAGAGTGGGGGAAGTGGTACTGAAAATGAAGGTGGTATCACTGAAGCAGCTGCTGAGATCTCTCTTCATGCAATTACTGGCAATATGGGGCACCAAACACTGAGAATTCCAGGTTTCATTGGAAAGAGCAAAGTTAGTGTCCTGATAGACTCAGGTAGTACACATAACTTTATTGATAAGATGACAGCTGCCAAGTTGAGTGGTCCACACACTAACACAACACCTCTGAGAGTGGTGGTGGCAAATGGGAGTCACATAGACAGTAATCTGTTGTATGAAAAGGTGGAAATTAAACTCCAACAACAAAAAGTGGTGGCTGATATGCATGTCATTCCCTTGGGGGGTTGTGACATAGTGTTGGGAGTACAATGGCTACAAGAAGTTAGCCCTGTGTGTATGGATTTCAAAGAGAGGACAATCACAGTGGTTATGGATGGTAAAGAGAAGAAATTCACAGCAGAAATGCCTTCTTGCCAATACAAGGCAGCCAACATTCACTCCCTACATGCATATTGCCAGCTACAAGAAGGGGTTATTGTAGGTCAGTTATTCAACATTCAAGACCCCAAACCAGACTCCAACATACCCAGAGAGCTCACTCCACTGTTACAAGAGTATTCCTCCATTTTTGAAGAGCCCAAGACACTACCACCAAAAAGAGACCAAGACCATCATATACCCCTAAAACAGCACTCCCAACCAGTCTGTCTCAGACCTTATAGATACCCACACATACAGAAGAATGAGATTGAGAGATTGGTGCAAGAAATGATGGACAATGGTGTCATCCAACCCAGTACCAGCTCATTTGCCTCCCCTGTCCTATTAGTCAAGAAAAAAGATGGCTCCTGGAGGTTCTGTGTTGATTACAGGGGATTAAATGATCTCACCATCAAGAATAAGTTCCCTATTCCAGTGATTGATGAATTATTGGAAGAATTGCATGGAGCTCATTACTTCTCCAAATTGGATCTCAGGTCAGGCTACCACCAAATTAGAATGGCAGAAGAAGACATCCACAAAACTGCTTTTAGGACTCACCAAGGACTATTTGAGTTTAGGGTGATGCCTTTTGGACTCACCAATGCTCCAGCCACCTTCCAAGCACTCATGAATCAGGTTTTTCAACCATATCTCAGAAAGTTTTTGCTAGTCTTCTTTGATGATATACTCATCTACAGCAGAACTTTGGAAGAGCATTACAAGCATCTCAGATTAACCTTGGAATTGTTGCACACACATAAATTGTTTGCTAAGCTCTCTAAATGTACCTTTCTGCAAACTACTGTTGAATACCTTGGACACCTTATTAGTGGGAATGGAGTGCAAGCAGACCCAGCCAAGGTGAAAGCTATGAAGGACTGGCCTACCCCCACTTCTTTGAAGAGCTTAAGAGGGTTTCTGGGGTTAACAGGGTATTACAGAAGGTTTGTTCAGGGTTATGGAGTAGTAGCTAGACCCTTAACCCAGCTATTAAAGAAAGGGGCTTTCACTTGGGGAGAAGAAGCCCAGCAAGCCTTTGAACTACTCAAGGAAGCTATGTGTCACACCCCAGTACTAGCCTTACCTGACTTCTCCAAGAATTTTGTGGTTGAGACTGATGCATGTCATAAGGGTTTGGGAGCTGTATTAATGCAAGAGGGAAGACCAATTGCTTACTTCAGTAAAGCATTAGCTGATAAGCACTTGGGGTTGTCAACTTATGAGAAGGAGTTGCTTGCACTAGTGCAAGCTGTGAAGAAATGGAGGTCTTATTTGGAAACTAGCAAGTTCCAAATTAGGACAGACCATTATAGTCTCAAATTTCTATTGGGACAGAAGGTGAGTACCCTTATTCAACAAAAGTGGTTGAGTAAGTTAATGGGGCTAGACTTTGAAATTGTTTTCAAACCAGGCAAGTATAATCAAGTGGCTGATGCACTCTCAAGGGTGGAGATCAATGCAGACAATTTAGAAGGAACAGAAGCAGCAGAATGTGCAGCCATCACAGTTATCACCCCTCATTGGGTAGAAGAGATCATCAAGACTTATGAAGGAGATAAATGGGCACAAGAGAAGCTAGCTCAATTGACTGTGGAACCAGATCCACTTAGTGAGCTGCAAATCAAAGATGGGATGATCAAGAGAGGTTCCACCATATATGTAGGTGATCAGGGTAGTTTGAGAGCTGCACTTATCAAAGAAATTCACAGCACTGGTGTGGGAGGCCACTCTGGTATACAAGGTACCTATAAAAGATTAGCTGCAATCTTTTTCTGGGGAGGAATGCACAAGAATGTCAAGGAGTGGGTACAACTTTGTGACATTTGCCAAAGGATGAAGGTGGAACATGTGCCATACCCAGGGCTGCTGCAACCATTGGCTATTCCAGAGGTGCCTTGGACACACATTAGCATGGATTTTATTGAGGGATTACCAAAATCAGAGGGGAAAACAACTATCATGGTGGTGATAGATAGATACTCCAAGTATGGGCACTTCTTAACCCTAACACACCCCTATACAGCTGTGGAAGTGGCTCAACTCTTCCTTGATCACATTCACAAATTACATGGTCTACCAGACACCATCATCAGTGACAGGGACACCATCTTCTTGAGTCACTTCTGGACTGCATTATTCAAGAGTTTGGGTACCAAATTGCATTTTACAAGTGCCTACCATCCACAAACAGATGGACAAACTGAGAGATTGAACCAATGTTTAGAGAATTACCTGAGATGCATGACTGCTGATAGGCCACACAAATGGTCAAAGTGGCTCCCTCTAGCAGAATATTGGTATAACACCACTTACCATACCAGTCTTCAAATGTCCCCTTTTGAAGCTTTATATGGTTATGCTCCAAAACTTCTTTCCTTTCACCAGCTAAATTCAAGTGGCAATGCTGATATTGATCACTTCTTGGAAGAAAGGAAGAAGATGATGGTCCTCATTAAAGACAATTTGGTGAAGGCACAAGCAAGAATGCAACACTATGCCAACAAGCATAGATCAGATAGACAATTTCAAGTGGGAGACATGGTGTTTTTGAAGCTCCAGCCCTATAGGCAATCCAGTGTCCAATTGAGGAAGAACTTCAAGCTCTCAGCCAAATTCTATGGACCATATCAGGTACTTCAAAAAATTGGTCAAGTTGCCTATAAACTACAACTCCCACCTGAGGCAAAAATACACCCAGTTTTCCATGTTTCTCAGCTCAAGAGAGCAAAAGGGCAAGCCCTCTCTAGCACTGTTACTCTGCCTAAAGTGGGTCCAGAAGGTCAACTTTTGGTTGAACCTATAGCTGTGCTGGACAGGAAGCTAATTAAGAAGGGAAATGAGCCAGTGGTGATGGTTTTGGTACAATGGGCAAATTCTGCTCCTACAGAAGCCACTTGGGAGGATTATCATGCTCTCAAAGCCCAATTCCCTTATTTTGATTCATGAGGACATGAAAATTCTGAGGGTGGTGCATTGTCATGAAAGGAAGATCAAGTTTGAGCCAATTCAAATTTCTGTGTTTACCAAATGAACAGTAAAGTTACTGTTCATTTGGTATTTGCCTACTTGTTTCAGTAACCGTTGGATGGAGATGGGAGGATATAATCTCAGCCGCAGGATCCATTTAAACGTTGAGTTCAAATAGATAAGTGGAGCGTCGTCGTTTTGATAAAGAACTCCTCCTCTCTCTCTGATTGGTCCACGTCACTGAGTTCAGGTCACACACAGCTGATGTGGCAGCTGTGCTGGATAGTTAGTTAACTAGTTCTTTTATTTCTATTACGACCCCATTAGTTATCTTATTTACAAATGCAGAGATAGTATAAATATTGTAATTCATTTTCAGCGACGAATTATGAATGAAATTTATCAAACAATTCTCTCATCTCTCAACACTCTTCTGAATCTGCAAATTCCTTCTCAAAATTCTTCAATCTAGGTCAGGAATCAACCAATTCCTGACACAGAGAGAGAGAGAGAAGAAGAAGGGAGGAGAAGATGGGTCTTTGAGGCGATGTGCCGGCGATGAAGACCGAATGGTGCCGGCGATGAAGACCAGATGCGACAGAGAGAAGCCGAGAGGAAGAAGAAGGGAGGAGAAGACGGGGATTTTGAGGCGATCTCACCGCGGTGCTCCCGGCGATCTCAACGGCACTGCTGAGAGAAGGAGATGGCGATGCCAAGAGAAGGATAATACAGGTTAATTCACATCCCTCTATAGATCCATCATAGGTAAATTCAGAGAGAGGATTCTGATGGGTCTCCTCTTTAGATCCATCAAATTTGACTCAAGATCTGTTATTGTTTCAGAGGCGGCAGTGGTGGCGGCGAGGCGGTGGTGGTGGCAAGATCCGTTGATTACAGCATGTTGTTCTTCCTCTTCTTCTTTTCCTCCTCTCTTCTTCTTCTTCCTCTGATTTTTGTATTCAGTTTGTAATTTTTCTTTGATTTGAAATTAAACTCTTGATTCTGTAAATATATTGTTGTAGATCTGTTATAATGTGCTGTGGGTAGTGTGGTTGTTAACTGGCGGTTCTACTGCTGTTGGTTGTTCTACTGGTGGTGTTAGTGGTGGTGTTGTTCTTGTTATCAACAAGAGAGAGAGAGGGGACAGAGATAGGAGAGATAGAGACAGGATAGAGGTGAGGGTAACAGAGTCATTTTCCAATTTTTCTTAATTCTTGTGCAAACCCAAAGGGGGCTAAACACAAGAAACGGACTGGTACTCACCTACAACCAATCCCCTCCCCCACCTAAATTTATTTATCAAAATATATTAGAAATTTAAAAATAAATTATTATAGTGATGAAAAATAAATACGTAATAGTATCGAAATACATTTATATTCAGAAAAATGATGATAATAACAACAACAAAAACAACAACAACAACAACAACAAGAAACACCAATTTTATTCGACAAAATGATGATTACAAGAACAAAAAAATTAGTAATTAAACACTATTACAAACGACAATTTTTTATCATGTTGTTCGTCTTTGTCTTATTCTAGTTATGATTCAGTAAATTTGTCATCTTTTTTGTGTTCCTAAAATATTTAAACTAATTATCACAGAAAAAATTATATCAAATTGACAACAAAATAAAATAACGAAATTTTTCGTAAATATTTTGCTCAATTATCAAGAAAATATGTTTTATAATGAAAAAGAATTAGATTTATTAATCATAGTTAAAAACACATATTATAATTATAAAATATTATAAAGTATAATTAACATATCCTAAAGTTGGAATAATTAGCCCCCATGAGGGGGTGGGGGTGGGGGGAGAATTTAGGCATGGGTGGGGGATGGTTAGGGTGCATTTCCCCCTAACATCCCCCTCCCCCTCCCCCCTCCAATATAGGTAATTAATCCAATTTGGGATAGTTAATTACACTTAATATTGTTTTATTATTATTTTATGTGTTTTAAATTATGATTTATATATTTTAATTATAATTTTATTATAAAAAACAATAATATGTTTTCAATAATTGAACAAAATATTTACGAAAACTCGTTATTTTATTTTTTTGTCAATTTGGTATATCTTATTTTGTATTATTATTAGTAATTATATTTATTAAATATTTTGGGAAATTAAATTATTGTTTGTTATTATTGATATTATTATTTTTTTACCATTTTTATGAGTATATTTATATGAATATTATTTCAAATTTATTTTTATCGCTATTAATAATATATTTAAATTAGTAGATATTTTTTAAAATAAACTTAATTAGGTTGGGGGGGGAGGGGAATTGTTGTAGATGAGTAGTAGTTTGAGGGAGGGGGGGGGGGGGGGAGGGGAAAATTGATGGGCCCGTGGGGGGAGGGGGAGTGGGAGTGGGAGGTGGAGGAGGGGGAAATGCGATATGGTTGGAAATGCTCTAAGTAGTATCAATTAAGTATACTCAACTCCAACTCGATTATATGTAGATCTTTATTCAATTTCAATTGGTGATGTATGAGTTTTTTTTTATTACTTGGTTTGTTTCGTCATAAAGTTTCAATTGATTTTAAGAAAATCACTTTGACCGACTAATGTAGCTGGTGATATGATACGAAAAATTTAATAAGTTTTTTATTATATTGTAGTGTTAAGAAAGATCTACAATATTATTGAAAAGATTGACAAATTTTCTTACCATATCGTTAGCTTTATTGGTTCGTCAAAGTGAACTGATGAATAGCAGAGCGGAAAGATTCTCTTTGATGGTGTTCCACACTTCCACAATCAGGATATTTGAGATGGCAAATTAATTCTTCAGCTCGAAAATTTAATTTACAAAAATTACAACATGCAACATAAAGAGGTCACAAAATTAGTCCTCAAGATAAGATATGAAATATAAACCATTTAGAGCATCTCCAATGAGATGCTAAAAGTTATTCAAATGCTATAACTATAGCATTGGTGTGCTCCAATAAAGTGGTAAAAGTGATGGCTGTAGTTGAGTTAGTCAAACATGCATATTTAGAGGTCTTGTGTTTAAGACTTTGAGGATGAAACCCACTCAGATACCATCTATTGGCATTCTTAGCTATGAGTGTCATTTTGAGTTTTTCATATCACTTGACATTTGTAGTGTAATTTGCATTTTTACTGTTAACCCAGTGCATAACAACAACAGACTGCCACATTCATAAAAAAAAAAAAAAAAAAAAAAAAAAAAAAAAAAAACCAGCTGGCACCACATAATAAAAATATATGAAATTTACTATTTTGTTAGGAAGAAATGAAGTAAATATATGCATGTGCATGTGAAAGCTCATAAAAAAGGGAACTGTTACAACTTCAAAACCAAGTGATAGCAAAAGCTAAAAGAGCCTGTAAGAAGAAAAATGATGAAGACAAGGCACAAGTCTATGTGCAAGCTTCACTAAAGGCAAACCAACCCTCTTTCACTTTGAACAACACCTTGACACCATCCAAAAGCCACATGCGCATTGCACCAAAATAAAAGTACTCGGGACAAATTGAATTATTCAATTTACATCACAACCGTCCATTCCACGTTGTTTGATCAATTGACCAAATCAAGTTCATCAACTTGTAAGGCCCAGAATAGATGAAAACCACATTCTATTATCAAAATGGACAAGGCAAGCAAGTGGGAATCGCAAAAATGGAAGCTAATTGTCGATTAACACCTTCTTCGTCTTCGTCTTCGTCTTCTCCAAAATCAAAGTGTCTTCACCAAGCAACGGAGTTCGTATTCAGCGTGTGCTTGTTGTGCATATGTTGTCCGCTAACGACAGTGTGGTACGCGATCAAATTCCCGTGTAAGGTTGGATGGCGGTCGCTGCAGTATGTGAGGCAACACTCGAGCTGTTGTGGACCGGACAGCACCAAAGTTTACGCGTCTTACTCCTCGTTTTCAGACATCGATTCAAATGATACCCAGAACAAGGTAATAAACTTGGAGAAATGTTCTGAAACCTTGACTTATAGGGCTTGTGGCTCCAGGAAGAAGTAGCTTTTTAAGAGTACCAAGAACAGAACAACATGATTTATGTTCTTGTTCTGTAGATGCTTTTTATGCTTGTGTAGTATGAAAAAAAAAGAAACAGAAATGTTATATTTTTCTGATGTTTTGGAAAAATTCATGTTCATGTAGTACTGTTAGGAAGAATTAGGCACAACTCACAATTCAAGAAACATATGAAGAAATCAACCAAATCAAACTAGAGATGTTCCTTGATTAATTCACTATATACAGCAATCACAGCTAGTAAGAAGAAGAAGAAGAAGTTAGTTTATTTACTGGCTAGCTACAATCACCACTGCCTACTATTACAACTTCAAGATGCAATATGTTTAAAGAGGATGTTACAAGGGATTAAGGCCCCATCAATTACAGCCACCGCCACCACAGCCGCCACCACCACAGCCACCGCCACCACAACCGCCACCACCACCACCACAGCTACTGCCACCACAGCTGCCACCACCACAGCCACCGCCACCACCGCCGCCACAGAAAACAGTACTACTGGCGGTCTGAGAAGAGGTTGCAACAGCGGCTGTGTCGCCCTTCCGAACAGTACTACTGGCAGTCTGAGACGAGGTTGCACCAGCGGCTGTGTCGCCCTTCCAAACAGTACTACTGGCCGTCTGAGAAGAGTTTGCACCAGCGGCTGTGTCGCCCTTGGTTTTACCAGGTGACTTTGAAGCCGTTTTGTCTTTGGATTTACCACCAGCACATGTGAAGAGAATGGCTCCAACTACACAAAAGGCAACTAAAATTACCCACAAGAGGAATTCATCAGGACTTCCACTTCCTGAAGAAGCACCACCCTCAGTGATCTTCACTGATCTCATTTCTCCTATCTCTGATCTTTTCCCTCTTTTTTTGTTTCTGATATCTCTACAGTGTGTATATCTCCCAAGCCAAAGGCCTCTCTTATAACATTTGAAGCTTCACACAGCTTTGGATTCTCTTCCTAGCAATGTGATTTGTCAAGCAAATTAATGCTATCCTGGCGCAATTAATAACTACAATGCCATTTGTGGAAAAACAAAAACAAAGCTTGCTTTTATTTCATTTGATCATTTGCAGAATGTTTATAACCTTATGTGACCAATAACAGCTAGCTGATTACAAAGTTAGTGTAAATTGATCAGAATTCTACCCAGAAGCTGTAAATTGAGCTCTGATGAGGCTTCGAATCCTCAGCCGCCACAGCCTGCACCGCAGCCAGCAGCGCAGGAGCTGCCATAAGCACCTGATTCGGCCGCATAAGTTCTGTCTTTGAATGCGCCATCTGCACAGGAGAAAACTACCGCCGCAACAATATAAAATGAAACCAAAATTACCCAAAAGAATAGAAAAGCGGCTTCGTTAGAACCTCCTCCGTAAGTAGCCGCTTTCCATAACCTCATTGTTTCTTCAGCTATCTCGGTTTCTTTCTTTTTGTTTTGTGAAATATGCAGTGTGTGCTATCAGAAAGTCTAATATTCGGGTTCTTGTACTGCTCGAAAAAGTCATCGAAATTGGGATTAAGTTTGGGAATTCATGTAAACTTAGGGTCCATACACACTTAATAAAGAAAAAGAATCTTATTCTAGCTTTTAAAGAGATTCAAATCAAGAGTAAGTACAATGGCTCTGCCACTGCCTGAGTTGTGCCTCCCCTTCAATGAAAGTCCAGCTCCGCCACTGCGAATCGCAAACAAAATTTCTCCTTTCTTTATTGCACAACAGTTAAATAGCACATGTATACAACAATATTCTCGTTAAAATCTCTAGTGCTAGCTCAGTGGTAGAGCGCTTGAAGTCTGCATGATGTCATGACTACTTGTTGTACTAAAAAAAGTCTCTCTATACTGAACTGTCAACTCAAGCACACGGTTCAAAGTGGCTAAAACTATACTAATGGCCTGTCCAGGCCCATTTATCAGGTTATTTCTCCCGAATGTAGGTCCAATCTATAAAACATCCTCTATTCCCATTGTATTAGGCCCAATACTCTTGAGTTAATTGCAGCATAATTATGCAAAAGCCTTCTTAATTGGCTTGTTATTCACATTGTGTTTTGGGCCCAACACTCTTGGGCTTAAAGCTAAATAAGCATTTTACTTTGATTTTGCTTTGATGATGCAGAAGTATTCTACGAGCTGGCCTTCTAATCAAGTCGTAAGGGTCTTGGTGCATGTTGAGAAGTGCGTTTTTGAAGTGCGTTTTTAAATAAAGTTGATAAAAAAAACAAGTCCTCTCTATGATTTTTCTTCTTCTGGAGATTGGAGTAAAAACGAGATGTTTCTAGATACACAACTTATGGTTTTTCTTTTTCCCGATATTTTTTTTGTGTTTTTGGTAGTTAAACACAATTTTTACTTTTTGATGAATACATCAAATGACAGTTAAATAACATTGTTGTATATAAAAATAACGTTAGAATAAATTAACACTGAAATCTATTAGTGTCGCCAAATGTATTTTCGATTTTAAAAAGTAATTTAAATATACCATACAATTTTTTGATTTTACTTTTAGAAGGTTTTTTTATAAGTTTTTCCCTACTATTTTTTCAATTCACGGATACCAAGCAGGTTCTTAGAGACAGTTCACCGTATTTCAAATTTAAATATCATCTATTCTATAAAAGAGCATAGTTTAACTAACTTATGGTTTTGAACCTTTAGTTGTCTTAATCATCCCCAACCCTTAGATCCCACCTACCCTCACTTAACTACCCACTACTTAACTACCCACTTAACTATTCACCACTTGAAAATTGATCCTCTCTCTTAAATTAATTTATGTAAATTACCAGGAACGCCATTTTCATCTTCTCCTCCAGCAAAATCGAATATGAAACGTGTTTTTTGGTAGTGCCCTCGGGCACGGACAATCCCCTAGTAGTACTACAAGGAGTACTGCACGATTTCTTGGTTGCAATAAAGAACCAATGAAAAATCCTATAATCTTTTATATCCTCCCACCCCTACCCCACGGGCCCACCAATCCCCCCCTCCAATTCAGTACTACCACCTTTTTTTTCTCTTTTCACTTAGGTTGACTTTTTTACTCGTAACTGGGTCACTTTGCCTCGGTAATTTGGATAGCAAAACAATGTGATTTATTTGAATTTTTTTCATATTATTGTAGAGTAAAGTTTGCTCTACAAGATCATGCAAAAAATACCAAATTCGTTTATCGTTTTGCTAACCAAATCACCGGGTCAAAGTGACCCGGTGAATAGTGTTAAAAAGTGAAGTAAGTTGAAAGAGAAGAAACAGAGGTAGTACTACTCATCTAGAATCAATCCCCTTCCCCACCTAATTAAATTTATTTTTCAAAATATATTCAGCGACTCAAAAATAAATTATTATAGTGATGAAAAATAAAATCGTAATAATATCAGTATAATTATAAAATAAAATAAAACACATATTATAATTATAAAATATTATCAAGTGTATCCAAAATTGGAATAATTAGCCACCATGGAGGGGGAGGGGGAGGGGAATGTTAGGGTCCCCACCCTAATCTTCTCCCACCCATGCCTAAAATCACCCCCACGTATCTTCCGCCGCCCACTACCCCCACATGGTTCAACACGAATTATAATTTTATACGGTATTGCCCCTCCACTTCCCCCCACCCATGGTTGGAGATGCTCTAAGTGGTATCAATTATACTCCACTCCAAATCGGTTATATGTACATCTCAATTCAATTTCAATTGGTGATGTATGAGTTTCTGTTTATTACTTGGTTTGTTTCGTCATAAAGTTCCAGTTGATTTTAAGAAAATCATTTTGATCAACTAATGTAACTAGTGACATGATACGGAAAATTTAATAATTTCTTATAATATTGTAGTGTTAAGAAAGATTTACAATATTAATGAAAACACTAATACTCTCTTTCATCTACATCTATCATTTTCATCTCCATCAACCCCATCACTAATACTCTCTTTCATCACTCATCACCCACACTCTATCTCTTTCATTTCTTTACATTTCATCTTCCTCAAGAACACTCAAATACTCTCTCATCTCTCTCCAAAGACTCCATTCCCGGATTTGGAGGTACACCTCACAAAAAGCACCACCAAAAATTCATTTTTCACATTCAAATTCATGAAAACCTCAAGTTCAAGGTCATACTATGCATGGGGGGAGCTATTTTCTTCATATTCTTCATGATTTTAAGCTCCTTAAGGTCTTGTAAGCATCTCTATTCTCTTTTCATTTGTGCATTTAGATGTTAGTTTCATCATCATTACATTCCTCTTACATCAAAATTTCCCTCCATTGAAGGGGTTTTCAAGCTCTCATGGACTTCAAACTTTTCCAAGAGCCATTATTTTCCCAAATTTCTCTCTTAAGGATCATTTGTAAGCTTTCATTCCACTTTAAATTTGCGCATTTTGATGTTACTTTCATCATCATGATAGAAAACTTCTTGATCTTTGCTTGCATGTGTGTCTAGAACATGAATTGGAGACTTTCAACTTGTTTTCTTTCAAATTCTTCACATGATTTCCCAAATTTCTTGTTTGATCTCTTTTTGTATGTCTAATTTGTTGTATTTGAGTATAAAACCATATTTCTCAAGTTGCATGTATGATGGAAGTGGATTGATCATGTTTTGAGTGTTCTTGGTGAAAATTGCATGTCTTTACTATCTGACCAGTTTGTCAAAAACGTAGTATATCTTCATCTTATGTCTCTGTAAAATTTTCAAATCTTACATTTAATGAAACTAGACTCAGAGAGGGTAAATTTGAAACAAAACTCAACTCCATAGCCTTTTTGGTTAGGGAGATATGCTCATTCTAAGTTGCATGTTTTCTGAAACTCTGTTTTTGGACAAGTTTTGCCATTTTAGTTAAAAATCTCATTTTCAGAAACTTATTGTAGGGTTTTGATTCATGGATTGCACAACGGAAGCATAAACAAACATAAAACCATGCAAAACCCTCCAAGGATCACAAGTCAAGAGACATAACGATGGTAAGGGTTAGAAATCATAAACACACCTTTGGGTTCTCCTTGATGACTTCAAACGCGAATTGTGTCACGTTCTCTATAGTTGATCCACGCCTAGAGTTGATCCTAGATCTCCCAACTCCTTGGTGCTAGCCCGGAAGAGGAAGAGGAAGAAGAAATCACGAGACCCAAAAGGAGTGTCTCGGCCTCCTTTGGCCGACGGGGGGGAGGGGGCGGCGGCAAGGGGGCGGTCGGGCCTCCTTGTTGCTTGCTCTCTCTCCTTTTGTTCTCTCCCACTCTTGTTATGTTCACTTAATGAGCATAAGTTATGTGTGAAGGAAGGAAGGAAGGTCCTTTATATAGTCCAACAACTCCTTGTTAACTACCTAAAGGACTTATTCTAGTCCTACTAGAATTCAATTTAGTCCCTTCCTTGCAAATTAGTCCCTACTAAGTTTGCAAGGGTTTGCAAAGTGATCCTTCTAATTAATTAATCCAATTAATTAATTCCCAAATCTAGTTCAACTCCATATAGCTTGTGACCCCATAGGTTCTATCTAGTTGGTAGCAACTATTTGCTAATATGGAGCGGTCTCTAGCAAAACATCCATTCTAGCCAACTAATAGAATAGTCATCTTGACAACCTTTGTACAAGTAATTGTCTCATCCCTTTGTCTCTATATCCGGATTGGACACGAGACATACAAGTCACACTCGTATATCCAATCCATAGTTTCTCGATCCATGGGAATAGCCTTATTCGTGCAAATAACATCAATATCCCATATTGATTTATTTGAGTCTGGCCAGACATTCTATAAGCACTATCCCTCGAGTGGCCTAGGATATTTACTCCCGTTATGTGGGAGGGACAAATCCTATCTACGTCCACTACGATCTCTAAGCTTGCTTCTTATCGTATCCAGTACACGCCTTTATAACTACCCAGTTACGGTGTAGCGTTTAACGCTACCAAGATCACAATAATCCACAACTAGAATATCTAGTGACTTCAAGTCTAAGGATGACAATACCATTGCACCGCGAGAAGCGCTTGTGACTCAACATAACGTGTACGTAGCCTTCTCGGAGATGGGTCAATCCAGTGCAACATTCCCTAATGCACACCTATGTGTTGGATCGTGATATCTCCATATCAATCCAACCCCATACTAGTCTTATAGATGATTGTCCCATTAATCATTATACTTGACTAGGGATATTTAAGATAAACAACACAATTGTAAATCTAAGGACTTCATTATATTAAATATCCAATAAATAATAAATGAATTCTTAGCCACAAATAATTCATACTAAACTAGATTGCCTCTAGGGCATCTATTCCAACAGTATCCCACTTGCACTAGAGCCAATCTGGCGCATCTCGTATGCCCATACTCCCAGTGTGCCCTTCATGCTTCCACTGGGTGAGAGGCTTTGTAAGCGGGTCTGACAGATTATCATCTGTAGGAATCTTGCATATCCGAACGTCTCCTCTATCGATAATATCTCGAATCAGATGAAACTTCCTGAGCACGTGCTTGGACTTCTGGTGCGATCTGGGTTCCTTTGATTGCGCGATCGCCCCAGTGTTGTCACAGAACAACTCAACTGGATCCGCAATGCTAGGGACCACACCAAGTTCAGAAACAAACTTTCTGATCCAAACAGCCTCCTTTGCTGCGCCATTTGCAGCAATGTACTCAGCCTCTGTTGTAGAATCAGCTACCGTATCTTGCTTGGAACTCTTCCAGCTCACCGCTGCTCCATTCAGGCAAAACACATATCCCGATTGTGATCTAAAGTCATCTCTGTCGGTTTGGAAGCTTGCATCAGTGTAACCCCTTACACGCAACTCTTCCTCACCGCCAAATATCAAGAAAGCATCCTTAGTTCTTCTCAAGTACTTTAGGATGTTCTTGACTGCAATCCAGTGACTCTCACCCGGATTGGATTGGTATCTGCTTGTCATACTCAAGGCATATGACACATCTGGTCTAGTACATAACATGGCGTACATGATAGATCCTATGGACGAGGCATAGGGGATTCTACTCATGCGTTCCTTCTCAATCTCATTGGAAGGACAACCACTCTTTAAAAGAGTGATTCCATGTGACATGGGCAAGAATCCCTTCTTGGAATCTTGCATGTTGAACCGTTTCAACACCTTGTCAATATATGTACTTTGACTTAGGCCTAGCAACCTCTTAGATCTATCTCTATAGATCTTTATACCGAGTATATAGGCTGCTTCCCCTAAGTCCTTCATTGAGAAACACTTTCTTAGCCAATCTTTAACAGATTGAAGCATGGGAACGTCGTTTCCGATGAGTAGTATGTCATCCACATACAAGACCAGAAAAGCTACAGAGCTCCCACTAACCTTCTAGTAGACACAAGACTCATCTTCGTTTCTGATGAAACCAAACTCTTTGACCACTTCATCAAAACGTCGATTCCAACTCCTAGAAGCTTGCTTCAATCCATAAATGGATCGTTGCAGCTTACAGACTTTGTTGGCTTGCTTTGGATCCTCAAAACCCTCCGGCTGTATCATATACACGTCCTCGAGGAGATTCCCATAAAGGAATGCTGTTTTGACATCCATCTGCCAAATCTCATAGTCGTGGTATGCTGCAATCGCAAGTAGGATTCGGATGGATTTGGTCATAGCGACTGGTGAAAAGGTTTCATCATAGTCTATACCATGAATCTGTCTGAATCCTTTAGCCACCAATCGGCCCTTATAGGTAATCACATTACCATCCATGTCGATCTTCTTCTTGAAGACCCACTTGCACCCTATGGGACGCGCCCCATCGGGTGGTTCCACGAAAGTCCATACTTTGTTGGTGTACATGGATTCCATCTCGGATCTCATGGCTTCTAGCCACTTCTGAGAGTCTGGGCCATTCATGGCCTCCTCATAGGTAGTAGGCTCATCATCTATGAGCATCGTGTCACCGGAATCGGTTACGAGAAGTCCATACCTCTCGGGTTCCTGGCGCACCCTACTAGATCTACGAAGCTCTTGTGTTACCTGAACAGGTTGCTCCACAACTGCTTGTGGTTCCTGTTCATGTTCCATAATCGGTTCAGTGATTTGTGGTTCTTGAACCTCTTCAAGTTCTACATTCCTCCCACTTGCTTCTTTAGAGACAAATTCTCTTTCTAGAAACATGCCGGTTCGAGCAACAAACCTTTGTTCTCGGTTGGATTGTAGAAGTAGTAACCCTTAGTTTTCTTAGGGTACCCCACACATTTACACTTATCCGATTTAGGCCCTAACTTGTCTGATTGTAAACGTTTTACATAGACATCGCAGCCCCAAATCCTCATGAACGACAGTGTGGGACGCCTCCCACTCCACATCTCATATGGTGTCTTCATGACTGATTTAGATGGAACACGGTTAATGGTGAAAGATGCACTTAATAGAGCGTAGCCCCAAAATGAAAATGGAAGATCGGTTTGACACATCATAGATCGAACCATATCCAATAGGGTTCGATTCCTCCTCTCGGACACGCTATTCCATTGTGGCGTTCCGGGTGGAGTGAGTTGGGACACGATCCCACACTCTCTAAGATAGTCGTCAAACTCTTGGCTCAAGTATTCTCCTCCACGATCCGATCGTAGAGATTTTATACTTTTGCCAAGTTGCTTCTCTACTTCATTCTTGAATTCTTTGAACACTTCAAAGGATTCGGATTTTGCCCTCATAAGGTACACAAATCCATATCTACTGTAATCATCAGTAAAAGTAATGAAGTAGACATAACCACCCCTGGCAGGCGTGGCAAATGGCCCACACACATCGGTATGTATGAGTGCCAATTGCTCACTAGTCCTCTCACCTTTCTTATTGAAAGGGGACTTTGTCATTTTTCCCAATAAACAAGCCTCACATGTCTCATATGATTCAAAATCAAATGAGTCTAGTAATCCATCCTTATGGAGTCTAGATACACGTTTCTCATTTATGTGGCCTAAACGACAATGCCATAAATAAGCAGGATTTAAATCATTTATTTTAATCCGCTTGGTATTAATGTTGTAGACATGATTGCTTAGATCAAGGACATAAAGTCCATTAAATAATTGCGCACTAAAATAGTGAATATTATTTAAATAAAAGAAACAACAATTATTCTTTATTGAAATAATAAAACCATCCTTGTCCAAACAAGAAATAGAAATAATGTTTCTGCTCATAGCAGGCACAAAATAGCAATTATTTAATTCTAAAACTAATCCTGAAGGCAGAGATAGCTCGCACACGCCTATGGCCAACGCAGCAACCTTTGCTCCATTCCCAACGCGCAGATCTACCTCTCCTTTAGCCAATCTTCTACTTCTCTTTAGATCCTGCATATTTCGGCAAATATGAGATCCACATCCAGTATCTAATACCCATGATGTAGAGAAAGTTAAATTGACATCTACAACAAAAATACCTGGTGGTGGTGGAATCACTATTCCAAGCCTCTTGTCCTCCAGATATTTTGGGCAGTTCCTCCTCCAGTGTCCAGGCTGACTGCAGTAGTGACATTCACCTTTAGTCATACCTTTGGCAATGCCACCAACAGGCTTAAGGGAAGGTTCCTTGGACTTGGCAACTGACTTGCCTTTGCCCTTGGCGGAAGAGGCAAACCTTTTGCCCTTTCCTTTCTGTACCATCATTATGGCCTTGCCCTTACCCTTGTTGATGCTCTGTTCAGCCGTCCTCAACATGTTGAGTAAATCTGGCAGTGGTTTAACGATCTCGTTCATGTTATAGTTCATAATGAACTGTCCGTAACTCTCGGGCAACGATTGCAACACGAGATCGGTTGCCAACTCTTGGCCGACCGGGAACCCCAGTCGGGCGAGATTTTCCAAGTACCCGATCATTCGGAGTACATGGGGTCCCACCGGGTTCCCTTCTGCCAGATGACATTTGAACAGTGCCTTTGAGACCTCATACCTCTCTACCCTCGCCTGCTCTTGGAAGAGCTGCTTTAGATGTTCGATCATATCGACAACATTCATGTTTTCGTGTTGCTTCTGAAGCTCAGAAGTCATGGTGCAAAGCATTAGGCAGGCCGCATCATTAGCGTCATCAACACGCTTTTGATACGCCTTTAAGGCAGCAGGTGTTTGGTTCTCTGGACCTTCTGGAACATGCTCCTCTATTGCGTACAGTTTCTTCTCTTGCTTGAGAACAATTCTCAAGTTTCTGTACCAATCAATAAAGTTGGTTCCAGAGAGCTTGTCCTTCTCAAGGACAGATCGTAGGGAATGTTGTGAACTCGATGAGTTGTTTGCCATTTGGAATTCTACAAAAAGGAAAATACGCAAGTTTTAGTATTTGTGAATTTTTGACTATATTTAATAATGGCTAGTTTATCAAATATAGATCCCACTATTTTTCTACGGATTAATAACCCTCAAGATATTAATGCGGAAAATATCCTTATATTTTCTAGTGAGCCAAGATCCATCTTTCATCTCCTTATGAGCTTGCTTTGGCAAGTCACCCATAATTTGACTACTTTAGGTAGGAACAATTCCAATTGCATCCCATATGCAACTCTTGGTTCAATTGGGCCAATAACTCCTTATTTATCCATTCATATGGATAATCCCAATTGATTGCCTCTAGGTTTCTTAATCAAATTAATAGCCTAGTTGTGTTCAACCTCTTATCTAAACAATTGCACATTGTTACGTGCCATCGCATTCCATCATTATGAACCAAGTCGCCATGCTTTGGCACGCACGAACTTGATAAATAATGATGATAATGAGTGTTTAAATAACGAGAAGGCAAGAACACAATATTTGAATTTTGAGGGATTTTTAAATTCAATTTTTAATTGTTTTGTTGATCAATATCAACTAATCTATCTATTTGAGTTTGGGCACAACTCCAAATAATAAATCCGGGTTGTCTAATTATCTTATTATCCTAATTGCATGCATCATCCATACACCAATCACACAATAATAAGACATTAAAATAAACAACCACAAAACAGTAATTAAACGTGATGTGGATATGGCCTTTTCTAGACTAAGATAATTCCAAGCCAATGGAATTATCTATGAACCCTAAAGCAAACACATCTCCATGCGTCTTGATCTTTTGGTCCATCCTTCATAGTCTTGTGGAATGCTCCATGCTCCATCTTTTGTGGCTTCTTTGGCTTTGGGCTTCTTTTCTCCAATCTGGGCTTCTTTTCTCCAATCTTGGCTAACAATCTACTTTATCTAGCACTAGCTAACTTCTATACTAAATAAAATAAATCTCACAAGTTGAGAAAAAAATGGCACGCAGGCCATAAAACCCTAATTAATTATTACAATTAATTGATCAGCTCGCAGGCCGTAAAACCAAACCACAAAATTAAACATCCACATCAAACCACATCCTAAGGCCATATCCAATCACCATGCGATTTGCATATAAACAGCTAAAATCCAATTTTAACGCGCTTGGTTAATTTTAATTGATTTTAGGATTTCTAGGGTTAAAACGGTCCATGGGCCCAACAATCAAATTGCCCGGGCCCAAAAAGTGAACCACAAGGCCCTAAGGCCGGCCCGGCCCAAAACCCACAAGCCTAGGCCCGCGGGTTAGGGCCGCCCGGCCCCTAGGGCGGCCAAGCTTGGGCGGCAAGCAAGGGGGGGGGGGGCGGTCCCTAGGGGGGGACGAACCTCCTTGAGGGAGTTGTTTCCAAAAGAACTCCCTTGCTTGGTTCCCAAGTTTGGTTGTTTCCTTGTTTTGGGAGAACTCCTTCTTCCCCAAGGATGCCCAAACCCTAGATCTAAGATCCTAAAATTTCTCAAACTCACCAATTCATGCATCCAATGCAAAAATTGGATCTTGTTATGATTAATTATTGACAAATTGCATCCCATGCTTGATTTGTCTTATTTTACGCGATAAACAATCAAATTAAGGTGTAAAACAACTAAATCGTAACACATAAACCACGTTTATGCTCTACGACCTGTGGCTCTGATACCACTGTAGGGTTTTGATTCATGGATTGCACAACAGAAACATAAACAAACATAAAACCATGCAAAACCCTCCAAGGATCACAAGTCAAGAGACATAACGATGGTAAGGGTTAGAAATCATAAATACACCTTTGGGTTCTCCTTGATGACTTCAAACGCGAATTGTGTCACGTTCTCTATAGTTGATCCACGCCTAGAGTTGATCCTAGATCTCCCAACTCCTTGGTGCTAGCCCGGAAGAGTAAGAGGAAGAAGAAATCACGCAAAACGACACCCAAAAGGAGGGTCTCGGCCTCCTTTGGCCGACGGGGACAGGGCGGCGGCAAGGGGGCGGTCGGGCCTCCTTGTTGCTTGCTCTCTCTCCTTTTGTTCTCTCCCACTCTTGTTATGTTCACTTAATGAGCATAAGTTATGTGGGAAGGAAGGAAGGAAGGTCCTTTATATAGTCCAACAACTCCTTGTTAACTACCTAAAGGACTTATTCTAGTCCTACTAGAATTCAATTTAGTCCCTTCCTTGCAAATTAGTCCCTACTAAGTTTGCAAGGGTTTGCAAAGTGATCCTTCTAATTAATTAATCCAATTAATTAATTCCCAAATCTAGTTCAACTCTATATAGCGTGTGACCCCATAGGTTCTATCTAGTTGGTAGCAACTATTTGCTAATATGGAGCGGTCTCTAGCAAAACATCCATTCTAGCAAACTAATAGAATAGTCATCTTGACAACCTTTGTACAAGTAATTGTCTCATCCCTTTGTCTCTATATCCGGATTGGACACGAGACATACAAGTCACACTCGTATATCCAATCCATAGTTTCTCGATCCATGGGAATAGCCTTATTCGTGCAAATAACATCAATATCCCATATTGATTTATTTGAGTCTGGCCAGACATTCTATAAGCACTATCCCTCGAGTGGCCTAGGATATTTACTCCCGTTATGTGGGAGGGACAAATCCTATCTACGTCCACTACGATCTCTAAGCTTGCTTCTTATTGTATCCAGTACACGCCTTTATAACTACCCAGTTACGGTGTAGCGTTTAACGCTACCAAGATCACAATAATCCACAACTAGAATATCTAGTGACTTCAAGTCTAAGGATGACAATACCATTGCACCGCGAGAAGCGCTTGTGACTCAACATAACGTGTATGTAGCCTTCTCGGAGATGGGTCAATCCAGTGCAACATTCCCTAATGCACACCTATGTGTTGGATCGTGATATCTCCATATCAATTCAACCCCATACTAGTCTTATAGATGATTGTCCCATTAATCATTATACTTGACTAGGGATATTTAAGATAAACAACACAATTGTAAATCTAAGGACTTCATTATATTAAATATCCAATAAATAATAAATGAATTTCTAGCCACAAATAATTCATACTAAACTAGATTGCCTCTAGGTCATCTATTCCAACACTTATGGCACCCAATCTTTCTTGTGATGAAACTAGACACATAAGCGATTTATTCTGGAGAAGATGGGCATCTTTCCTATTCTCCAAGTAGTAGCAATTTTTCTTTAAAGTTGAAACTTTCTTCCAAACTTTTCTCTGCATAGCAGTGTTTGTTATTTTTGTACCTTGAGTTTTATAATAGCTATGCATGATTTTACTGGTGTTTCTGAAATTAGACACATGTAGGTTCAACATACATTTTAGGAGATGATTTGATATGGTAAATATGGCTCCAAAGTCAGAGCTACAATTCTGTCCAGAATTGTAGTTTCACATTTTCTAGAAAACTTGAATTTTTGAACTTCTAGGTGTTTTGTTGGACTTGTTTTGATAATTAAACATCATTATATGTGCATTAGTAAAATTTAGGACTATGTACATGTATTTTTGCATTTTTATTATGCATGCGTAAATTGGTTATAACGAGTGCGTCATACGTGTGAATGTAGACATCGACCCCGTAGGAGAGAGCAGTTGTCGTCGGAGTGCTAGGCTTAGTTTCTTGATTTTGATTTTGCTTCATCACAGTGGTAATTACATATGTACGGACTTTTTATATCAAAATGTGTGTTTGTGTTTGATGTTTCAAACGGATGTTTGTTATATGAAATAGTATGAGAATGCATGTTTTCCACTCGAAAGTTGTTAAACTGTTTTATTCATCTCCTTTGAGAACTCTCGGAAATTACTTGTGAAATGTTGATATTCTGATTCTGGTTATGTGAAAGATAAGAAATAAAATACCTCTAATAGACTTAGGACAATGTACAGAGTACTGTTATTAATGGGAGGCGTCAAGCGATCCTCCATTTTCTTATGGCTAAGACCATTGAAGCAATGCTTCTTATTATTGGGTAGAACGTTAATGTTCACAAATCCGCCCCCGATGAGCCAAAATGTATCAAGATATTGAGGCCAAGGGGTTTATAGAGCTATAGAGTGCTACTTATACTTGTAAGGGTCACTATGGTATAGGGGTGTCGACACTTAAGGCCTTTTAGCTAATGTTGTGAGCCGGGTTGACGAATGGGCTCCCTTAACGCTCGGGTGAAATAGGGTTTGATGGACCCTAGAAGGAACCCTTAGTGATTATTTTGTGATCCCTCTGTCTACATCGATCCTGCTGGTGGCTCTGGACATGCCTCAGCTAAATTAAACTGTTGATTGAAGTCGAAATAAAAAATTGACTACTTTATTAATGTTGTTTGTGGTCTGGATTGCCCTAATCAATTGAAATGATTTGAAATGCTTTGGCTACTCATGAACAAAGTTATTCTCTTAAATGGATTGGTTACCCTGGATATGTTATCAACTACTCGTGGTTTCTCAATTTTATTAAATTGAGAGGTTTTGTTACTCGGTTACTTCCAGTTGTTCCAAATTCTCCAACATGATAGTTTTACTGTTTAAATCTTCTGATTTGTTTCAACTCATGCTTCCGTGCCACTCGTTGCTTTACATGTCGTAGTATGTATTTACTCAGTTTTTACTGATCATTTCTTCAAAACTGTGTCGGCTTTTGCCATTTTAAAACCGCAGGTCATCAATCAAGGCTGGGGAATGGGAACGCGAATCGAGACGAAGCTGCGTGCTTAAGTTAGATCATTTAGAATATCACACACTTTTTATTTTTTACTTTTTTTTGTAGACTTATTTCGACAAGATTTTTCGTATACTCTAAACGAAATGTAATCTTAATAGCATAATTCTACTTTTGGTTATCGATTGTCTCTTAAACCCTGAACCGAGATCCCGGGTTGTTTCACCAAATCTCTGATGTTGTGACAGTCCAGCTCTATATGTTTAGTCTTATCATGACAAATAGGGTTATGAGCCATCTGAATGGCAGAAGAACTGTCAGAAAGCAGAAGAGGAGTGCCAAGAAGTGGTGAATGAAGTTCATGTAAAAGAGACATAATCCATTTGACTTCACAAACCAAATAAGACAGACTTCTGTACTTAGCTTCAGCTGAACTTCTGGCAACCACACTCTGCTTCTTTGATCTCCAAGAAACTAAAGAAGATCCCAAAAAAACCAAATATCCAAAAGTGGATCTTCTAGTATCAAGACATCCACCCCAGTCTGCATCTGCATAAGCTACAAGAGGCTGGAGAACAAGATGCAGAAGAGAAAACAAGTCCATATTCAGAAGTACCTCTCAGGTATCTAAGAACATGATGAGCTGCACTAAGATGATCTCTTGTAGGATGAGCCACAAACTGAGAGAGCTTGTTCACTGAATAAGAAATATCAGGTCTGGAGTTGCAGAGATACAAGAGTTTACCAATTAGCTTTCTATATGCACTGGCATCTTCTTCCTTCAATAAATCTCCAATAGATTGAATAAGCTTACAAGCTGGAACCATAGGAGAGTGTGCTATCTTACACTGAACATAACCAGTTTGAGTAAGTATCTCCAAAAGAAACTTGTGTTGGCTTAGAAAATACCCCTGATCCATTCTGTTAACTTCAAATCCAATGAAATAAGCAATCTCTCCCAGATCTTTGAGCTTAAACTGTGCATTCAAGCACTGTTTAAAACTGGTAAGAGTAGTAACATCATTTCCTGCCAGAAGTATGTCATCTACATACACTAAAGCATCATAAGGACAGAACCTGAACTTTTCACAAATAAGGTGTAATCTGATTTGCATTGAGTGAAACCAAATCAGAAGAGTTGAAGAAAATTTGACAAACCATTGTCTGGAGGCCTGCTTCAAACCATACAATGATTTCTTTAATCTGCAAACCAAAGGCTGAGAAGAATTTGAAGGGAAAGAAGCTGGTAATGTTGGCTCATACCCATCTGGAAGCTTCATATACACCTCTTCATGAAGATCACCATGCAGAAAGGCATTATTAACATCCATTTGAAGAATCGTCCATCCTTGCTGAATAGCAAGAGAAAGAAGAACTCTAAAAGTGACCAATTTAGCAACTGGTGAGAAAGTTTCAAAATAATCTAGCCCTTCAGTTTGTGTGTAACCTTTGGCCACCAATCTAGCTTTATACCTTTCTATAGAGCCATCTGCTTTGTACTTAATTTTATATACCCATTTGCACCCTACTGTAGAGTGATTTGGAGGTAAATGAGTAATAAACCAGGTGTTGTTAGATTCCAAAGCTTGTATCTATAGCTGCATAGCTTGAACCCAATCTGGATCTTGTGAAGCCTGTCTATAAGTGGTTGATTCAGTGAGTGCACACACAGTACTAGTGAGATTTGAACCACTAACTGTCATTGCCCTGGAGCTTTTCTTGGAGAGAACATAGTCTTACAAATGAGAGGGAGGCTTTGAGATTCTGGCACTTTGTCTCACAGGCACTGGATGTAACCAAAATTATCTAAAACTCCTAGCTGGAGATAATGCAAGAACAGTAGAGCTGACTGGCTCATGTGAAACTGAAGAAGATGGTTGCTCTTTGCCATCACCTGTGTCAGACACACTCTTTGGCAAGCTCAATGCATCAAAAAGACCAGGATTAGGTGAGACTTTATCAGCAAATGGAAACACATTTTCATAAAACACCACATTTCTGGAGACCACAAAACTGTGAGTAGCCAAATCATACACCTTAAACCCTTTGATTCCAAAGACATATCCCACAAAAACCCCCCTGATTGCTCTAGGATCAAACTTTGTTCTTGACTGAAGCAGTGCGGAGGTAAAGCACAAACATCCAAAAACCTTACACTGAGAATAATCTGGAGGTGTTCCAAATAACAACTCATATGGTGATTTATTCTTAGTTTTAGGAGAAGGCAATCTATTAATCAGATAGGCTGCAGTCAACACACAATCTCCCCAGAATCTTACTGGAACATTTGACTGAAATTTAAGTGCTCTTGCCACATTGAGTAAATGCTGATGCTTTCTTTCCACCACTGAGTTTTGCTCAGGTGTCTCTACACAGCTCAATTCATGAATGATACCATGTTGCAAATAGAAAGCAGATAGGTGCAATTCTGGAGCATTATCTGTTCTAAACTTCTTAATTTTGGCATGACATTGAGTTTATATCATCTTGTAAAACCCAGGGATAATAGTATCTACTTCTGATTTATGTTTCATGAGATAGACCCATGTCATCCTTGTGGCATCATCAACAATTGTTAGGAAAAACTTATGTCCTGAATATGTGGTCACCTTGTAAGGACCCCATGTGTCACAATGAATTAAATAAAAAGCATTTTGAGACATGTGTCCATGAGAAATATAAGAGAGTTTCTTCTGTTTTGCTAAAGGACAAATATCACATTGTAAACCTTGATGTGAAGAAGGCATACCTTCAAGGTGTTTAGACATCAAAGAACCCTTCTCAAACGTTGGATGCCCCAATCTTTGGTGCCAGAGAAAAGCCTTGTCATTTGCAGAAACTGCAAAACTCATTTCTGAGTTCATCTTTGGCATTTGCAGAACATACAGACCTCCAATTCTCTTGCCACTTCCCAAAATTACCTCTTCCTTTTTGAGAACTTATTCATCTGCCTGGCATATACATGTGCAACCTGAGACTCTTGTGAGCTGAGTGACAGAAATTAGATTAAATTGGAAGCTGGGAATGCAAAGCACTCCTGTCAAAATCAAATTGTCAGACAATTTTACAGTGCCCACATGTGTAACCTGAACTGTTTTCCCATCTGGCAGATGAACAACTGTATCACCAACATCTGTGAGATCACTAAACATATTAACATTGTTTCACATATGATCAGTAGCTCCACTGTCCAAAATCCATGAATTTAACATAAAACCTTCCTTTTCAATTGAAGAAGTTTGTAGAGAACAAGAACTAATAACTCCTCCCATAAAGTGAGCTGAATCAAAATGATTCCCAGAATGATGAAGTGGTGAATCTACTGAAACTGAAGAGTATGGAGAGACTGATCCTACATCACTAAAAGCACTCTGAACTGGACCACTCTTTGATCCCAAGTGAGTGTTCAAGAGTGTTACCGACTGCTGGCATTGATTCTCTGTGAGTGTAACTGTTTTTCCCATATTTTCATGAGTAGAAGCAGGATTTGAAGTAGAACCTGTGATCACTGGAGCTGAGGATCCACTCATAGCAACATTGTGTACTCTTGGCTTGTTACTTTTGAAATTAGGTGGAAATCCATGTAGTCTATAGCATTTTGCCTTGACATGACCTTCATTTCCACAGTGATGACATATTAATTTCCCATTAGGACCTCTTCCTCCAAAATTATGAGCTGATCCTCCTGAAGTGACAGTATCACTTGACTTATGATGAGTATGTGAATCTTGAACATACATTGCCATACTAGGAGTGTGAGAAGAAGTATTCTTCAACTGCATTTGTCTCTCTTGTTGTATTATTTTGGCAAAAACAACATTGAGAGAAGGCAGTGGTTCTGTAAGCAAAATTTGATCTCTAACATTCATGTACTGCTCATTGAGTCCCATTAGAAACTGCATTACTCTTTCTTCTTCTTGAGATTGCTTCAACTTAACATTTGTGTTACATACACAACCATTGCACACACAACTAGGCAAAGGTTTGTAATTGCTCAATTCATTCCACAATGTTTTCAACTTTATAAAATATGCAGTCACTGTCATGTCAGATTGCTTCAAACTAGAAATAGCCATAGAGATCTGAAACAATCTAGGTAAATTTCCTTGAGAAAACCTCTCTATAAGGTCAAGCCACACCTCTCTAGCACTAGATCTGCCTACAACACTGCAGGCTATATCCTTAGAAATGGAATTAAACAACCAAGACATGATCATCCTATCACACCTCCTCCACACAGCATACAAATCAGTACCAACTTCAGGAGCAACTATTGTTCTATCAACAAATTCAAGCTTGTTCTTAGCTTCCAAAGCAACTATCATCGACATATGCCATGAATAGAAAATGTCTCCAGAAAGAGGAACAGAAACTAAAAAATTACCAGGACTATCTCCGTGATGTAGATAGAAAGGCGACTGTGGATCCATCACCACCAATCCTGAACTAGAGGTCTGCGATTCTGAGGTATTCACCATTTCTCCAAAAACCGGATCTGAAACTTGAAATCTTCGAATCCACACAAAATTGGACCAAACGACGACTCTCCAGAAAATTAGCAGCCTTTGGAACCAGGCTCGGATACCATATTAGAATTGCTAACCTGCAAATCAACAAACCCTAGAAATGGAACTCATGAAGAAGAAGAAGAAAACCCAGAGCACAGAACAAGAGAGAAGAGGGAAAGATTTGATAGTTTGTTGCAACGGAAATGAGAGGAATAAATCCTCTTATAACACTTTGGCAACTCAGCAATAGCTGGCAATCAACAACCAATCAGAAAGTAGATTAGTAACTAACACAAAAACAAAACGCTACCGTACTACTAATGATGAAACAACGGCTAGGATTAGATCTTCTGTCTTGATCCAACGGCATCTGTAGCTCCGAAGTTTCATGTCATTACTTTGGACATGATTGCAATTTAGTCCAAGCAGAAATACAATGTCTTCCAATTTGATGGATTAATTGTTACCACATGGGTATTTTGGGAAGCTGTAGTAGCTCAATATTAGTTGGTGTCAGCAAAGATAGTTACTTGATCCTTGATACGTTGCCCTCAAAATATGGTTCTCGAGTCAAGGCTATGGAAGTTGATGAAAAAAGCAACTGAAGATTACAAGGCTATGGAAGTTGATGAAAAAAGCCACTGAAGATTAAAACAATATTGGAGGGCTTGAGAAACAGATCCAAGAACTAGTCGAGGCTATTGTGTTGCCTATGACACATAAAGAGCGCTTTCAGAAGTTGGGGGTACGTCCACCCAAAGGCGTGATCTTGTACGGACCACCTGGAACTGGTAAAACTCTTATGGCTCGGGCAGGTGCGACTCACACCAATGCGACTTTTTTGAAGCTGGCAGGGCCACAACTTGTCCAGATGTTTATTGGGGATGGAGCGCAACTTGTCCGTAATGCGTTTCAGCTTGAAAAAGAGAAATCTTTTTGTATCATCTTCAGAGATGAGATTGATGCCATTGGAACGAAGCGTTTCGATAGTGAGGTTAGTGGAGACAGAAAAGTTCAGCGAACGATGTTGGAGTTACTCAATCAGACTCTGATATCATGAAAGATCACTTAGATCTGATTAGGGTTTCACCATAGAGTTGCAGAGAGAGGAAAGAGACGAAGCGATGGAGACGAGGACATAATGAAATGGGCTGCTTATGTTTTCCATTAACAAAAGGAGAGAGGATTAAATACAAGCACTCCAACGGTCTCATTGTGAGCCGTTGGATCAGATCATAAGTTTAGGAAATTCTTCTAATGCCCAAAACATAAGAAGGGCTTAGAATAACATCTAGCAGTAATTAAGTAGAGACAAACAAGTTCTAGAAAATACATAAAGACCCCTCTTTCATCCTTCCCCGTTAGAATCCCTTGAATCACACCCTTTCCGTTAATAAATCCAATGGGTAACAACTGCAGACTACCACATAATATGGAGTTTACTGCTTTGTTGGGAAGAAATGAAGTAATCTGAAATGATATTGTTTCCAGTGAAAAGCAAAAACATACATGTGAAAGCTCATTAAAAGCGACTTGTTCCAACTTCAAAACCAAGTGGTAGCAAAAGCTAAAAAGAGCATGAAAAAGCCAAAAATGATAGGGACAAGGCACAAGTCTAAATGCAAGCTTCACTAAAGGCAAACCAACCCTCTTGCACTTTGAACAACACCTTGACAACATTTAAAAGCCACAACATGCGTTGCACCCAAAATAAACGTACTCGGACAAATTGAATTATTCAATTTTCATCACAACCGTCCATTTCACTTCGTTTCATCATTGACCAAATCAAGTTCATCAACTTGTAAGGCCCAAAATAGATGAAAATCACACATACTATTATCAAAATGGAACAAGGCAAGCAAGTGGGAATCGCAAAAATGGAAGCTAATTGTCGATTAACACCTTCTTCGTCTTCGTCTTCTCCAAAATCAAAGTGTCTTCACCAAGCAACGGAGTTCGTATGCAGCGTGTGCTTGTTGTGCATATGTTGTCCGCTAGCAACAGTGTGGTACGCGATCAAATTCCCGTGTAAGGTTGGATGGTGGTCGCTGCAGTATGTGAGGCAACACTCGAGCTGTTGTGGACCGGACAGCACCCAAGTTTACGCGTCTTACTCCTCGTTTTCAGACATCGATTCAAATGATACCCAGAACAAGGTAATAAACTTGGAGAAATGTTCTGAACCCTTGACTTACAGGCCTTATGGCGTCAGGAAGAAGTAGCTTTTATGGAGTAGCAAGGACAGAACACCATGACTTATGTTCTTGTTCTGTAGATGCTTTTTTAAGTTTTTATGCTTGTGTAGTATGGGAAAAAAAGAAGCAGAAATGTTATATTTCTTTTATGTTTTGGAAAAATTCATGTTCATGTAGTACTGTTTCCAGGAAGAATTAGGAATAAACCTCACAATTCAAAAAGCATATGAAGAAATCAACCAAACCAAACTAGAGATGTTCCTTGATTAATTCACCATATACAGCAATCACAGCTAGTAAGAGAAGAAGAAGAAGAAGAAGAAGAAGAAGAAGAAGAAGAAGAAGAAGAAGTCAGTTTATTTACTGCCTAGCTACAATCACCACTGCCTACTACTACTACTACTACTACTACTACTACTACTACTACTACAAGATGCAATATGTTTAAAGAGGATGTTACAAGGGGTCAAACCCCTCATCAACCACAGCCACCGCCACCACAGCCACCGCCACCACAACCTCCGCCACCACAGCCACTGCCTCCACAGCCGCCACAGCAAACAGTACTACTGGTGGTCTGAGAAGAGGTTGCAGCAGCGGCTGTGTCGCCCTTGGTTTTACCAGGTGACTTTGAAGCCGTTTTGTCTTTGGATTTACCACCAGCACATGTGAAGAGAATGGCTCCAACTACACAAAAGGCAACTAGAATTACCCACAAGAGGAATTCATCAGGACTTCCACTTCCTGAAGAACCACCCTCTGTGATCTTCACTGATCTCATTTCTCCTATCTCTGATCTCTCTAAAGTGTATCTCCCAAGCCAAAGGCCTCTCTTATACCATCTCAAGGTTCACTCAGCTTTGGATTCTCTTCCTAGCAATGTGATTTGTCAGGCAAATTAATGCTATCCTTGTGCAATAACTACAATGCTATTTGTGGAAAAACAAAAACAAAGCTTGCTTTTACATCATTTGATCATTTGCAGAATATTTTCAATCTTTATGTGAGCAATAACAGATGATTACAAAGTAGTACCCAAGTTAGCGAAAATCGAGAATTCTACCCAAATAGCTGTAAATTGAGCTCTGATGAGTCCTCAGCCACCACAGCCTCCACCGCAGCCAGCAGCGCAGGAGCTGCCATAAGCACCTGATTCAGCGGCGGAAGTTCTGTCTTTGGATGCGCCATCTGCACATGAGAAAACTACTGCCGCAACAATACAAAATGAAACCAAAATTACCCAAAAGAATAGAAAAGCGGCTTCGTTAGAACCTCCTCCGTAAGTAGCCGCTTTCCATAACCTCATTGTTTCTTCAGCTCTCTCGGTATATTTCTTTTTGTTTTGTGAAATCTGCAGTGTGTGCTATGAGAAAGTCTGATATTCGGGTTTTTGTACTGCTCAAAAAAGTCATCAACGGCTATCTAAAGATGTAGTCAAGTCTAATCCTGTTTCTTGCACTACAATTGGCTTGCACATACTTTTGCAAAAAACAATAGACAGTCCAAAGTGGCTTATCTTTTGACATATAAATGTTTGCTGACAGTCCAATATATTAATATAGGAATTGACAGTGTTGATTTTACTAACAGCGCAGGATTGATTTTATTGACAGTGTTATCCCCACGCAGTATTTATAAATGTTTGTTTTTTTTTGGCGCGATGTCCAACAAAATAAATACTGTGTGAGAAAATGTCTGCTGATTATCACAATGCATGAACAACACTATGAACTGTGAACGAACATATACTGCACGAGGGTTAATATGTAAAAAAAGTTATGGTTGATATCACAACTTTTAGGAAAGAAAAGTGCACAAGCAACAACTTGATGATGCTTGATCAAAAGTTGCAGATCTGACACATCTTTTTTCTTAGTTGTTGCTTGTTGACTTATATGTGAATAATTTGGGCTCGCTTGAGCTTATATTCTCATATTAGTGATGATTATGTCAGCATCTAATCTGTTTATGGATTTGATGAAGCATAATCGGAGATTTATTAGTTAACTAACTTCATGGACTTATCCAAACTTGTCCTTACACGGTATCGATTCAGCAAACATAATTTGACTCATGGTATTCGATAAGGCCAAATTGCAACAGTGTCAGTTCAATTTGGCTCTTCATGTTCTTTCATAATTCAGATTTACAGAAATCTCAAATTTATTGCGTAAATATCACCTCCCCCCCCCCCTTCCCCCCAAATTAAATTTAAATGTTTTTTCAAGCAAACAAAGCTGAAATTTCCACCAGATTCTTGATCTATCTTGATTTCTTTTCCTTCACCGGTCCTCTTGGGATTTTCCTGAGAAATTCTGCATCCAGCTTCTTGTATGATTTCCTCGTGCGACGCTGCACTTGTGCAATAAGGTGATCAATTTCGTCCTCGTATGACTCGTATAAATACGGTAGTGTTTCCAAGCAGAGGCAGCCTGTGTAGCAAGGGCAGATCAAGAAATTCGTTACAATGGAGGCTAAATTAATAAATCGACTAAATCTTAAAATTTTATGAAGTTGACAAGGGATGCAATTTTTTTTTTTTTTGGGGGGGGGGGGGGGGGGGCTAAACTGAAAAATTAAACAAAATATTGGTAAATTTTTAATTTTTAAAAGTTGCCACATGTTGCTATTTAGCTCCGCCCTTGCTGTGTAGCACAATAAATGACGTCATTACGACACCAAATCAGATAATGTTCGTAGTTGTTGAAACCGAGCTGAAATGATTCAAAACTCACCGAAGAATAGAAGATTCAAAGTGGTCACGTAGTTACCGATCACTGAAAGTACCCATAGCGTACCAAGAGCCTGAAAAATGTAACAAAGAATGAAATATGATGTCTCGTACAAAAATGATTTAGACGGAAAAAAGATGTATGGTTAGAATCGGTACCAAAATGAATTGTCTGAAATTGTTTCCACATGCGATGTCAAAGAAACCGGACAAGAAGTGGTTGAGTTTTGAATGTATGACCGTTGTCACGTTTCTGAATGACGAATCGTGTAAGATAATTTCTGGAATTCTCGGAGGAGTCCTGAAAGAATCAACTATTGATTAGTCTACCTTAGCAAATGGGGTGCTAGCTCAGTGGTAGAGCATTGATAGCTCTTGCATGTGGTCCAGGTGTTTGATTAGATGTAATCTATGTTAGGATTTAAATGTGACTTTTATGTAATTGGCAAAAAAAAGTTAGTCTACCTTACTACGATAGCAATGCATTCTCGTAAAAATAAGAGGGACGCTATTTACCATTTGAATATGTCGGCGCCCAAACACCAGATGAATATCACAAGCATCGTGGTGATGATTATGTGACACAACAAGGTCACAAAGTTGTAGTCAAAAACCTCGAACAGGAACCATATCACCGAAACCGCGATGAGGATTGCAGCAGAAACCTTTTTGTTCCTCCACAGCAACACATCAGCAACTGCATGCATTTTTCAATTTTATAGATCACAATAAATTTCATTGAAGCAGATAATATATATTCTCTTTTAACAAAAAAAAAATACATTTTCCTCCGCCGAGAATGGCGTGGATTGACCGGTGGCGGCCAAAGGGCTTTCCTGCAGGCACCCTCCTGTCATCCTCAGAATCAGAAGACGTGTAGATTGGCATTGTTGATTCGGGAAATATGATGCGCTACGAAGGGAGGATTTCGATACAGAGAATTGTTGAAACACAGTGTGTTGTTAATTAGAGGTGGGATTAGTTGCTTATATATAACCATGATTTTTGAAGGGTTCTAAGCTTGGTAGCCAAGGGAATCATGGTTCAAAGAAAGGAATGTCTTTAGAAAACTCCTTTGGAGTAGGGTTGCTTTGTGTCAAGGGCTACTTCAAGAATCAGTGCATAATTATATTTCTTTCCATAGTAGTAGAAGAAGAAAACACTAGATGCATAGAGGATGCCAGGTCTGTGTAGAAACAGGCTCGTGTATTGCCGCCAACACATTACATGTTCTCAAATTTTCCCGGCTTCCATCATAAGTTTCTTTTTCCCTTTTCCGTTCTTTATGATTCAAAAAGTCGGGTATTTTAGGTCCTAGAGCTAAATTAGTAGCCTGACATCGAGTAGACGGACTCTTAACACAGATAAAGAGGGTGTGAAGGACATCAAGTCTGACCTACTACAATTAGTAGTCTCAAAACGGAGAACAATAAAGAGACCTGAAATAAAGAGTATGCCCGTCAATAGTACACAATATCTAGAATATCCTGCCACTGATAATTGGCGAGGGTGTCCTGAAAACTTTTAAATGGCTAACAAGTATAACCATAGACCGTAAAAAAGAGTATCAAAAATTGCATCATTCCTTTAAAACCTTTCATCTTTTCTATCCATTTACTGATGAATTCAACGATATTGCTTTACTGATGAATTCATCTTTTCTATCCATTTAACTTTTTTAACTTGTATTTGGGTCACTTTGACCGGTGATTTGGATCACAAAATGATGCAATTTTTTTATAATTTTTCACCTCGTGATAAAACAATTTTTACTCTACAACACCATAAAAAAGAGTATCAAAAATTGCATCATTTTGCTTTTTAAATCAAAATGGATAGAAAGAGAGTAAACAGAGTGGTAAGAGCTAACTTTGTACATCATGGGAAGTGACATTATCTGTAAAACCTTGTCGCGAAACTGAAATATATTTTCTCAAAAAAGAAAAAGACAAAAAAAAACTGAAATTTGTAAATGGATCTGGATAACTCCTGCAATGAGTCTACCCATTGGAAACCCTCATTTTTTTTTTGTTCAGACAAATTAAGCTATTCCATTGTTCTAATATGAAAAATAACTAAGAGGCCAGGGGCGGAGCCAACCCTGGGCACGGGTAGGCACGTACCCTACCCATTCTTTAAAAAGATACAATTTTATCCCTATTTTGTTTAGACTTTTGCACGAGTGCCCTTGACAAAATCGTAAAAGTGTCCCAGGTAAATTTTCAATTTTATAAGTGCCCCAATAATTTCGATTTCATAACATAGTGCCCTGGTCTGTTAAATTTTCTGACTCCGCCCTGTGTGAGGCTAACTTGCACATGGATAAGGAATTCCGATGGCCTTCATCATTGATGTCCTATACTTTCCATTACGTGAAAACATTAAACTTTCCTTTAAACATCAATTACTCTCTTAAGTATGTGAGCTAAAAATTCAAGTTGTCAAAAACAGCGAGGTAATCCAAAATGGCCACTCCACCTTTTAAAACCACAAACTTTAACTACCAAAAAATGCTACAATTAGGAAACTAAAAGCTCGACAAGGCCATGTTAATAGTATTGCACCGCTGGGTGGGGTCTAGACTTTTTAATTTAGTAACGCGTAGTTGCATACTACATCGATACCTCTCTAACATTTGCCAAAATAAGGTTCAATTATGAAGTTGTTCATCTACGGCACGTTTGTTTTTCCGGACTATCCGGACTGGATTGTATTGGACTAATTTTTCCGAATAAGATTGGATTGTATTAGCTGAAATATAATTAATAATGTGTTTGGTTTCGTGCAGTATTAATTCAATATTAAGGTACAAATAGTCCAATCCAGCTAATACTCTCATGTGAGAGGGTACTTATTTGAAATATTAAACACCATCTTTTCCTTATTTAGTACTGGTATTTAAATTAGTCCAGAACAACAAAACACAGTATGAACTAATACCTGGACTATATTTAGTCCAATCTTAGTTAATATCGCTAATACTAGAAAACTAAACGTACCCTTAACTCTGTTACTCAAATATATGGTCGGGACCATAAATTAGGCAGGATCAGATGTTTGTTTCAATGAGGAAAGTGTATTGTGACAAATCACCACCACATGCAACAGTGGAGAATCTGAAGGAGAACAAAGGAAAAGAAATGTTCTAATTGTAGAAGTAGCCAGAGGGAGTCTCCAAGGGACATCCTAACAGCATAAATAAATGGTTATGTTTGGTGGTTCTTCCAATTAATCATTAGTTTAATGGTGCTGGGGACATATAAAATACCGACTGTATGCCATAATTAGGTGCCCCATAATTGTCATGGTAAAACATAAGAAAACGAAAAATAAAAGGCATTGAAACCCTCACTTCTTGTCAGATATTGCCTCCGTTCCCTTTCTATCTTGCTCATTAGACTTTCAAAGTTCACTTTATTCAATGATTTGATTAATAAAATGATATAAAAATATGACAATTCTCATAGATCATCAAATTTTATATCGTTTTACTATTTAGTTTACCAGATTTCAATAATCCGGTGAATACTGCACTAAAAAGATAGAGAGAACAAAGGTAATATGAACACCAAATATTTAATGTGATCAAAAGCCACTTACAACTTAAATATTTAATGGTAGGGCTGGCTATGGGTTGGTTTGAGTTGACTTTGGGCCGGGCCGAACCGGATCGGAAGTTTGAAAACGTTAACCCAAACCAACCCAACCCATCGACTTGGCCAAAGCTCGAACTCAAGCCCGACTCATTTGCAAAACACTAACCCAAACTCAACTGCTGACCCAAATTATATCATTATTTATGTTAAATAATAACATTAAAATTTAAAAATTTAATTAATATCACATTAAATACAAATATGACTGATATTTTTCATGCATTGAACCAATTAATTAGCATTACATGTTCGACACGTCTTTTGTAATATACACTCAATTACATATGTATGTATACTTATTTATGATAATATAAATAGTAAAAAAAAAATGGCTCCGACTGAGTCGGATTGTGTTGGGCCAAAAGTACAAATTCCAAACACAACCCATATGTTTTTCTAAAATTTATTTTCCTTTTTAAGATTTTTTGTTCTTTAGAGAACTTGCTCTCTCTAGAGCCTCTCCCCTCTGCTCCATGAGCCATTGTTCTTACTTGATTTCAAGCGCCCAATCACCACCCCTCCTCCGCCCTCTCTCCGTCCTTTGAAGTTCTCCATCTCCCTTGGCAGCGCTGCAACCAATAGAGGCTGCAGTCATCCACCATCCCCACTTTGTTTATTGTGTTTAACTTACTCTAGCACCCTATCTATCTTATCTCTAATCTCCTCTCACAAACTCTAATCTCTCTTCATCATAGTCTACAGCCTACTAACGCTATCTCTCTGCAGGTGATCAAGATCTCTAAGATCTCTAGGAGGAGTTTTGCTCAAACTACACTTCTCCCGTCTGCAGCATTTGCAGTCATCATTCCTCTCTCTCAACATGCATTGGCCTAATATTCTTTTTGTTCTCACCTCTATTTGTTTATGCTCTTACTGATTTGCTTATATCTTTTGCAGGAATAGTTGTTTCTAGTTCACGCCTAAGTTCTCTCTTGTAGTGGCCACATATCCAATCTCATCTTCTTTGTTCTTCCCTCTGCAACCTCTCTCACCTTCACTATGTCCAAACCCTACCAATACGACACCAGTAGCCCCCCCTCAAACGATTCCATGGAGGAAAGGCTTGATGAAAGGGGCTCTGTGCTTTCATTGGATCCCTCAAGAGAATTCACATTCAGAGAAGTGTTGAAAACACGTTGATCGCCAAATTTGTGGGGAAAAACACTCTATCACCTGCAGTCATGCAAAAGGCCATTAGTAAAGCATGGAAAACTTATGGTTCGGTCTGGATTGAAAAGAAGGGTGATTTTTATCTTTTTCACTTTCAAAATCCAAAAGATAAAGGGTTTTTTCTAAATGAATCTTTAGTCTCTATTCATGGTCTTTCACTAGTTTTCAAGGAGAGGCTCAACAATCAAGCCCTTTCTGAAATTGATTTCACCAAAGCTGATGTCTGGTTTCAAGTTCCTAATATCTCGTTAGAAGGTTTTGATTTTGAAACTGCAGAAAAAATGGGGAACTTAGTTGGGGATTTAGTGGTTGTTGATTGGTCTTTCCACAGAGTTAGAAGCATGCAAGGACTAAGAATCAAGTCCAGAGTGGCTCTGGATCAGGCTCTTACACCTGGTGCTTATCTTAATGTTCCTGGGGAAAGTGATTTCAAATGGGTCTTTTTCAGCTATGAAAGAATTTTCAAAATCTGCTATCGTTGTGGTTGTGTCGGGCATGACAATAGGCACTGTAATACTAACCTGGTTGCTGTATTGGAAAGCCTGGAAGCCAGATACTTACAATCTCACCATCTCTCTGCCTACCCCTTCCACGTTAACCCTCACAGGAAAATGTTCACTCACCTCCTGAAGTTTCATTCCAAGCACGGCCCTCACCGCACCATGAAATTTGATACAAGTGTCAGCCCTGTTTACACCTTCCAGGAACTCTCCATCTCCCATGACCCGAACCAAGGCCCCCCCCTGCCACCACAACAACCATCTGTGGAACACTCACCCTCTTCAAATGAATCTGATGCTTTCTTTACCCCACCCTCCAACCCAGAAACTGCACCCTCCAATCAAACCTCTCTAATGACGCCACCTCTGCTTTTCCACAAAGCTATTTCCCTAACATTCACCAATTAATCCAACAGTCTCAGGCGTTTCTTCTTCCGCAGCACATCCCTTCCTCTTCCATGCCAATTCATGCACAGGTATCAGAAGCAGTTATGGCTGATACTCTCTCTCACCCATCCCAACCGTCCACAATCAATGGTGGTTCATGTCCCCAGTCTAAGGCATCTCAACCGTCTCAAATGAATGAGGGTGCAAGTTCAGAAATGGTCTTCAACTCATTCAATAGAGCCATGCATCCACTTTTTGAAACGGGTGACTCTTTAATTCATGATTTGAAAAGCCTCCCCCCTATTTCCACTATAAAACCCTCCGACCAATCAACAAGGACCCCTTTTCAGCAACTGCCGCCCAAAGCTTTATCTCTCTCTTGTCCAAATTCTCATCTCCTCCAAACCCACAACTCCCAAATGAGGCAATTACCCACCACCTATAAAATGCTCTCTTCTCGCTCTGGTTTCTCAATCAGAGCGCCTGATTTTACCCCCACAAACACTTCGGAGGCAGATACTGATTTGGAACAAAGAAAGAGAGAAGTGGTTTTTATTGATAAAATGCTCAAGGAAGTTAGCCCCTCGATTCCAAAGAAGACCAGAGGGAGAAGAGGTGACACCAAAAAGGAGAAAGAGATCATGCAGAAGAAGGAGGGTAAGAAAGGATTGGGGAAAAATGTGGCCAAAGGAAAGGACAAGCTTGTCAACAAGCCAAGAGGAACCTTGCAAATCCCGGCGTTGAAAAAGGTGGCAAAGAAGAGGGAAGTTCCAGTGGCCTCGATGGTGGATAGCAAGGGGAAAGGCAAGAAGCAGAAAATCACTTCTAGTTTGGAGGCTCAAAAAGCTAATGAAGGTTGGGTGGAGGTAGAGGTCAAAAAGGGAAGGCCAGAATGGCTGCCAGGGCAAGTGCAGTTCTACCCCCAGGCCTTGGTGGAAGTGTCTCAAGCAGTTCCTCTAGCTGTGTTGCCCCCTGTGCATGAAGCTTTCAACCTCAAGAGTGCAGTTTCTGCTGAAGTGTCTGCTAAGGGCAAAGGAGGAGGAGGTGAAGGAAGTTCTGGTGCTACAGATGTGATCCACTCCATTGAAGCTTCAAGTGTTAGTGCCTCAGGTGCTGTCTCTGGCGAGGAATTCCCCCCCCATTCCAGATAGTGAGCTCATGTCTGCAGTCATCCCCTTCATTGATGTTTAAAAGCTCTCGTTTCATGTGGATATCTTTCAGTCTCTCTTTCAGTTTCTATCTTTCATGTGTTAGTGTTGGTTTTGAACATTTTCAGTTTGGTGTAATTTTGCTTCTGAATTGTTCATGGCTAGGCTCCCTCAGCTAGCTTAAGGTCTTGATGTTTAGTGGTTGTGGCTAGTAGTTTTAGTACTCCTACTACTCGTTGTGTACTTATCATATTCGCTATCTATTGAAGTTCTCCTTCTTACCGCAAACACAACCCATATGTTGATTAGACTCAAATAGTGTGCACAAGCTCATGGCGGGCTGATATTGGTCGAACCCAAAACCCTTAATATCATGGGTTGAGTTGGGGGGTTGGTCGGGCCACTGGGCCGATGGCCAGCCCTACCTGGTATTACTGGCCATGGGCTGAGCTGGGTTGGGTTGGGTCGGGCCAAACGGGCCGGAGATTTGAAAAAGTGAACCTAAGACCAACACAGCCCATCGTCTGGACCAACACTCGAACCCAAGCCCTACCCATTCGAAAAAACTCTAAATACAAACCTAACTCGCGTACATCATTATGGATTTTAAATAAAAACACTAAAAATTGGAAGTTAGTTAATACTTAGGTTATATATAAGTATGATTGAAATTAACCTTGCGATTAACCCTGTTTAATAACTTTTTTCATATCAACTAATTAACATTGCATGTTAAAGACATTTTTCGTAATATACTTTTAGTTGCATATGAATGTATACTTATTTGTGTTAATATAAATAGCATAAAGAAATAGTTCGAGTCGGGCTTGGCTAGGTTGGGCCAAAAATACGAAACCCAAACCAAATCCATATATTGATCGGGCTCAAATATTGAGCCCCAAACCCATGGTGGGGTGTAATTGGTTGAATCCATACCTTTAATATTATGGGCTGGGTTGGGCAGGTTGGTCGGGCCATTGGGCCGATGACCAGTCTTACTAAGTGGACATATTCCATGTGATAATTGGGTGGCTTCAACCAACTTTTTAAATTTGTTATTTTACCACATCCTTTGTGCATTTAATTCATTTGAGTTCCTACCGAAATTACACAACAACCCTTATTTCTCAAATTATTATTTAGAATACCATTATTGAAAGGGTAATATTCACTTACACCCCTCATTTTTAGTTGATTTTCACTCACACCCTCTTAGTATAGAAAAATTCACTTACACTCCTTATGACTACCAAATTTATTGTCACTCACACCCCTTTATGTATCCACCCTGCTAGTTGCTAGGGTAACTTCTCAAATTTAATTTTCCAACAAATTTATCCTTGCAGATGTTGCGAAAGTCAATCCACCCATGTGGTATTCTTAACATTTGAAATATAGCAGGTCTTGTGTACGTTTATGAATATGGTAAATTACTACAAGAAAAAGTTTGGACTAATTCAAGGATAGGGTTTAAAAAACTGCTGGATTGGCCTTTGCAGCCTCAGTAAGGAAAATATTCCTGAAAAATTGAATACGGAAGTTACCCTACCAACTAACAAAGTAAGTGCACACATGGGTGTATGTGACTTGGTGTTTGGTAGGATAGGGTTTTACGTAACTGGTGGATTGGCCTTTGCAGCCTCCGTAAGGGAAAATCTGTCAGGAAAATTGAATTAAGGAAGTTACCCAACTACCTAACAAAGTAAGTACACAAATAGGTGTAAGTGATAACGTGTTTGGTAGTCAGAAGGGGAGGGGAGGGGAGGGGGAAGGGAAGTTTTTCAAACTAGAAGGTACGTAAGTGAAGATCAACCTACATTGTAGGGGTGAAGTGAAAAAGAACCTTGTTAAAATCGCCATACTAGTTTAGTCTCCAACAATGTCAAAATATTAGTCATGCCTTGATACCAACTCGGTGAGCAGAAATCCGGACAACTCGGGCAATCCGGCCGGTCCGAGCCGAACCGAACCGATCGGAAGAGCATAAAAAATTATTTTAATGATTGATTTTGGTTTAATTTAACCTAGACCCGCCAATAAACGGGTGGGGTGCGGGTACCAACAAGCTGAACCCGAACCGACCCGATAGAATAAGAGGCAGGTGGGTACCACTGTACCAGTACTAAACATTAGCCCACTACCCTAGTAGCCGCCCCCAATTTTTTTTGTATACAGAGAACAAATAGAGAGGAAGAAGAAGAAGGAGGAGGAGGAGGAGGAGGAGGAGGAGGAGGAGGAGGAGGAGGAGGAGGAGGCTAATGTCGCACTCCCAATCGGGGTTTTTGATTCTTACTCTCTCTCTCAGATCTTCAGATCTTTGGTAAGTTCTCGATTCTTGATATTTCTCTCTCTCCCTCCTTCACTCTCTCCCCGATCGGTGATTCACTTCTTGTCTACCGCCGATCCCTATTCCTAATGACCTCTCCACCTTCGATCCATTTTCCCATCGCGATGTGTTCGCCCGTGGAGAAAACCATCGGGTTAACCCGAAATCAACCCGAAATTATCCGGCCCCATTGAACCCGAAATACTTGGTTCTAGTGGTTGTTCGATCGGGGACGGGTTGGCATGAAGCAAAAACCGATCAATCGGGTCAGTCATCCAAACAGGAATATACCCGGCCGAACCGACCCGTGCTCTGCCCTACCGAGTGCTCCACAGTGGCTTTTGAGAGTACAGTACCAAATGGAGGTGTTGGTGACATTTCTTAACAAGTTGGGCACCACTGTTAACAATCCAAACCTTTGGGGTGAAATTCGAAATCGACCAAGTAATTTCTCCACCCTTCTCGGCGTTTTCTTCTTCTTCCATGATTCGATCTACATGCAACAAACAGAAAAACAATCAAATTGAATTTTATATACACAAGTGATTAAATTAAGAACTCAACAGTCCACTGTCTGCTTCTTCAAAACCAAAACAAGAACAAACTCATCAATGGCATATCTCTTGGAATCTCCATCTTTAAATCCAATCAAACTCCACCCAAACCAACCCCAACCCACCTCTTCATTCCACTCCAATTCAAATGGGTCCAAATCCAATTGGCCTCTCTCTCCCCCACCTCTCTCCTCCCCTCCACCGCTCCAAACCCAACTGGGCCTTCAATTTTTCATCTCCGGCCGCCGTCCGCGGCGGCTCAATGGCGGCGGCCGCTTCCATAACCTTCGGGTTCAAGGATCTGCTCGAAACGATGACTGTCGATGTCCAGAGAGCAGAGGGGAGGCCTCTGAATGTTCCCTTAACGGCGCCGTTTACGATTGCGTCGTCGAGGCTCGAGAGGGTTGAGAACGTGGCGATCCGGATTGAGCTGACTAATGGGTGTGTGGGTTGGGGTGAGGCTCCGGTGTTGCCGTCGGTGACGGCGGAGGATCAGACGACGGCGCTGGATAAGGCGGCGGAGGCTTGTGGGTATTTGAAGAGGAGTCAGGCGATGAGTCTGAGCTCTGTTTTGGGGGAAGTTGGTGGGTTGCTTCCTGGTCATGAATTTGCTTCTGTAAGTTGTTTAAAAGATCTCACACTTGAGGTTCTGACTTTCTATTTTTGAATTTGGTTGCAAATGCTATAATAAATCGAGCTTTTCGTTAGCGAATTGTTGATGAAATTTCGTTATTTAGTTGAGGTGTTTGAGGAACAATTAGTAGGTGTTATCATTGGTAGCTTGAACTGTTGCATTGGGGAGGAGATGAGAAGTACCACTCCGTTTATGCTCTTTCTACCCAATTTGACTTTTGCCACTATTCACTTGGTCAATTTGACCCGTTGATTTGAATAGCAAACCGATGCAATTTTTTTGTGTAGTTTTTCATGGTGTTGTAGAGCAAAAGTTTCTCTATAATACGGCGAAAAAATTATCAAAATATCGTATTATTTTGCTTTCCGAATCACCCGGTCAAAGTGACCCAGATACGAATCAAAAAGTCAGTTTGGGTAGAAAGGGCAGAGACGGAGTGGTACCACTTTGTTCCCTCTCTTTGTCCCCATGTTGACTTTTTGACTCGTATTTGGGTAATTTTGACCGGGTGATTTGGATCACAAAACGATGCAATTTTTTGATAGTTTTTTCACCGTATTATAGAACAACTTTTACTCTACAACACCATGAAAAAAATTATCAAACAATTGAATCACATTGCTATCCAAATCACTGGGTCAAAGTGACGCAGCGAGTAGTGGTATAAGTCATGATGGGGATAAAGAGGTGGAACAGAGTGGTATATGAAGTTGATGAGTTTGAAAGAAGGAGAGCAAATGTCTTGATCTCTTTGCTTCCAAATTTGAAATGTAACAGGTCAGAGTCTCAGGGAACTGTGGAATTGATTTGCTATTACCAGCTAATATTAGGATAGTTTTTGCCAATTTCGCCCCATTGATGCTTTATTGAATCCTGTGATTCTAATCTGTTGATCAGTCAAAGATCTGCTTGTTGATTCATTGGCATGTTTTACTGAAGTATTTTGTGAAATGTGCTTGTTGATTCATTAGCATGTTTTACATTTTTGTACGTGGGGTGGCAATTTAGGCTCTGTTTGGTTGGTGGTAAAATATTTTCCTGTTAAATATTTTCCCTTGTTTTGATGTTTGTGTTCCGTTGGTTGGTGGTAAAATATTTTCCTGTAAAATGTTTTCGCTCAAATGATGTAAAATCATTTACATATTTCAAATCCGTAAGCCATTTTCCGGAGAGTGAAGAAGCATGACAACAACTCATTCTAACACCTCCACCACCAAGAACCACCACTACCGCCCACCTCCACTGCGAACCATCACCGCCACCCATCACTGCCACTTCCGTCACCGCCCACTGTTTTGGCAAGTGTCAACCAAGCACGAGAAAATTATTGCAGAGCAAACTAAAAATATTTACGCTTGGAATATTTTCCTTTGTAAAACATCTTACTGCCAACCAAATGGAGCCTAATGTGCAAGTTATTTACCTGTATTTTATGCGCGTATATTCATCGTGTGGCAATTCAAAGGATTCATTGCGCTGATCAATCAAGTTTTTCCTCATTTGAAGGTCAGGGCAGGAGTTGAGATGGCATTGATTGATGCAGTTGCGAAGAGCATTGGAATACCTTTGTGGAGACTGTTTGGTGGAGTTCGCAATACAATTACCACTGACATAACAGTAAAATTCATCGATCCTTTCTTTTGATCACCTTTTGGCCCCTGATGGTATGAACTGTTACGGTACATATTGATTGTGAACAATTTTTATTTTTAGATTCCAATTGTTTCTCCACCTGAAGCTGCCGAGTTGGCCTCTAAGTATCGCAAACAAGGTTTCAAGACCTTAAAACTTAAGGTCGGGAAAAATCTGAATGGGGATATAGAGGTTCTTCAAGCTATACGCGCGGTGTACCCTGATTGCTTGTTTATTCTGGATGCTAATGAGGGTTACAGCGCAAAAGAGGCTGTTGAAGTGCTTCAGAGACTGCATGGTAAAAATGTGAATTTACTTCATTTGCCGATTAACTAATCATACCATAATTTATTAACTATTAGTTCCTTGCAGAAATGAAGGTAACTCCCGTCCTTTTTGAACAACCTGTTCGCAGAGATGACTGGGAAGGACTTGGTCATGTTTATCGCATTGCAAAAGAGAAGTATGGAGTAGCTGTTGCTGCTGATGAAAGTTGCCGAAGTCTGGAAGATGTAAAGAAGATTGTGAAAGAAGGTCTTGCTGATGTCGTGAACATTAAGCTGGCAAAAGTCGGCGTTCTTGGAGCACTTGAAATCATAGATTTAGCAAGGGCGTCAGGACTGGATCTGATGATTGGTGGTATGGTAGAGACTAGATTAGCAATGGGGTTTGCTGGTCATCTTGCTGCCGGCTTAGGATGTTTCAAGTAAGCATCATAACATTTTTAATCATCAAGTTATTTTTTACAGAGTACTTTCAGTTTAAATAAGCTGTTTTTTTTTTTTTTTTTTTTTTTTTTTTTTTTTTTTTTTTTTGTAATTCTTATGTATAGATTTGTCGACCTAGACACTCCACTGTTGCTATCAGAAGATCCGGTGCTGGAGGGTTATAAAGGTATGCTAAACGTCAATATTGATATTGTTGTGAATGATGCAAACAAATAGTGAAATGTTTGGGCCGTGCTTCTTAGGTTTGTCGATGTGGAGATCTTCGTTTCAGTATTTTTCCGGGTCTGATTTGTGTTTTTTTATTATCTCTGTGTCCAGTGGCTGGTTCTGTATACACATTCACAAATACAAGAGGTCATGGTGGTTTCCTTCACTGGGATAATATTTTGTGGTAAGCAGTGTTTTAATTACTCTTTCTGTGATCAACATGCATTGACACGGTCTAGCTATTTCTTTCTGAAATAGCATTAAAGATGTATCAATCTGCCTACGATTACTTAGGGCTACGTTTGGAACTTGGAAATTGAGATAGAAAAGTGACTAGAAAGAAAATGAAAGATTTTCTGTTAGCATTCCTATACTTTTCCTTTGTTTGGCAACAAAAAGTTCGAAAGAAAATAATTTTTTATAGTTTAGTATATTAAAATTACACCCACAGAGTTAGAATAATAGTAAATTAGCCCTAATAGTTAGCTTAAATTATGGGTATATACCCACAGATCTTGTGAAACTTCAAAAAAGCCTGCAATCGGCATCTGTCTACCCCCATTTTTCATCCTCACCAATTCTGATCCCTCCTCTCTCGCTCATGTGTGCTACGAAACCCAAACCCAGACCCATCCCTCCTTTTCAACCACTGCAGCCGCCTTCCACCAACCACCATCCTCACAAGATGGGTATTACAGCCCATCACGTGACGTCACGTGATGGGTAGTACAGTAAATTTTGTTAATTTAATATAACCCTGTTAATGATTGGAGGCTATCAGTCTCAAAGTGAAAAATGCAGGGGGGTTTTTCTATGAAATTGAAAGTGTTCGAGGTCTAGTGTCACAAGTGTCAAACTACATATAGGTTTAGTGTCATTTGTCCTATTATTTAATAAACATTGCTGGAAAAGACCACCTTTGGAAAGTACCAATCATCATCAACGGGACATGCCACATACACGACCTTTGTTTTAGAGTCTATTCAAATTCATCACAATGTGGAATTGGACGATTCTTGCACGATGAACTTAAGATCAACCTGAAGGCCCTTACTAATCTGATCCACAACTGGTGGTTGCTATATACTATGTAATACTTAGTTCTCTAGAGATGCACACAAGTTTAACAAACTACATCTAAAAGTGTCACTGTACTTGCGGCAATTGTCCACTGAGTTGTCTTGGATTCGGCTTCAATCAGCTTAATTAGATGCATTTCCAAGAAATAAACACTTGTCGAACATTGAGAAGATCAGGAAGGCTATTTATTCCATCGCTAAATTATTCACTTGTACTGACTGCAGATTGAAGATACCAAGGATGGAGTCTTCTTGTAGTCCAGACGTTGTTTATCTCCTTCTCGAGTCCAGACTCTGCAAGTATCGATTGGATAACCCTATGAGACCGTGTACCAATTCTTCTTCATGTGTTTCTAGCTTTAACAAATCCCAGTAGGCACTTGTTTCTGTCTCGCCTCTCTGGTAAACAAAGAATTTGGCAGTGCTACCAACTAGTACGTAGGTAATAGTTTCCAGGTGAAGTTTATTTGTATTTGATCTGTACGTACGCTGTCTTTTTTTTTTTTTTATTTTTTATTTTTTTTTTCAATCCAAGTGTAATTAGATGCTGTGATCTGAGGTGCGCACCTGTTGTTACTTTTATACCATATGTTTGCGCACTGGAAACTTCTGTGCTAGTATGGAACGGCAATTTGATATCGCTATGGGTTAGGCAACGTGGTCCCTTAGCTAATCTAATCGGTGTGCTAATTTTTTTTGTCACAACCGGTTGGTTACAACTGACCCTGTAACAACAAATGCAATTTAAATCTCCATTGTTATTTGGTCCGTGTCTTTCCTCTAATAATAGGTAGTAGTAAATTAAGTTGCGAATTTCTTTGACAAATAGAAGGCCGCGTCTAAATTGAAGTGAACTTGTTCAAACATGTATCTAGCTAGATGAAGCACTAATGAGCTAAATCAAGAGAAAAATTAGTAGGAATAGTTGATGCGTGGTAAAAACAACTCTACTCGAAAGCTTTAATTACATTATTGTTCTGAGATAACAAAAAACCGGGAACAATATAAGGAAACTATTATTTCCATGTCATCGCGCAAAAGGAAAACAGATCAAGCTCTCTATACATAATATCGCTTTAGCTTTTACATCACTTGACTCCAAGCACATCTGAACGCTCCCAAGCTAACTGTACAACAAAAGTTGCTCCTTGTCTCTGTACAAACAGTTGCTTTTGTTGATTTAGCTACAACAGTGTAACTGCAAAACTCCATCCGTCATTCAAACAGGATGACAAGGCACAATTGATTTGTGCAGCTCATAAAGGATCATCATTGAGGAATGCTTTGCACGACGAAGTGTATCAAACTGGTAATGATTCTCCACACAGAAACTTAGGAAGGAGTTCCTATTCTCCAAGCAACTCTTTTCCACAATCACGTCTTTATCCTCGGTATCTTCAGGCACACCATCCCCTTTCACCTCAGAAAAAAAATGCTTCTTCCCCCGACTAGATATGTGTGACATCCTATCTACACAATAGCATCTGTTGCACAGCTGAAAGTGTTTACATTCGTTGCAAGTCCATCGGCTTTTGGATTGAATCACTTCTCTGCAGCGTGAGCAAGAATATTGCAAGTTGACCACTATGAAGTTATCCTTAATGGGTAAGATGTTTTTCCCTAATTTCTGCATTAGTAGAACATCTTTGGGAACATTTGTTTGTCCTTCCATAGCTTTCAAAGATGTCTTTGTTGCAACCGCCCTTTTTGTCTGTGACCCTTCTTGTTCAATTTTGTTAATGACGTTGATGACACCAGCACCAGACCAATAGGCACCATCGAACTGTGGAAGACGAGCTGCTGCAGTGTCAGGCTGGAGAAAGAACTGATCGTATAAGTTGCTGCAATTCACCACTATGCCCTCTTCAGTTGCTTTCCTTAGCATTGATTCATACCATTGCCTGAGTTTATCGGGCTTGGGTGTTTTCTGAGTCTCTGGATGGCGGTATAAAATGAAATCATCGCCTTTCTCAGGTGGGCATGTCCATATGTAGCATGTCGCAAAGCCTCGTTTCTTGCAATATTCAAGGTATCCTATTAGTATCTCGTGGTAGACAAAGGTACGAAGAGCTTCACCCGACACTGTTTTAATTAGGGGCCTCAAGTAGTTGACAGAATCGAGATATGATATGTAGACACAACGGCGATTTGGCTGGGCGCATTCTGAACCGTACTCCTGCACGTAAAATCCAAATAGGAATACATCTGCACCTTCTATTTTCTGAAACAGTAGAATCACCTTTGACCTATATGGGAATTCTGACGGGTACTTCTTCTTGTGGAAGATGTCTGAAAATTGAGGATCCACTTGGAATGTTTTATCCACTGATGATACGACTCTGACGACAAGATCTGATGCTTCAGGTACCGAATCAATGTTGGTATGCAGCGCATTGGCCCTCTCTTCTCTTTCCCTTTTGAGACTCCTATGAAGCCTTTGCTCAATGTGATTACTGAGTTTTGAAGTAGGTAAATCTTTTGCCTCAAACGCATTCTTTTTTGGCAAGGGCACGAGCTTTCCAGCTGCTATTCCATCTAAATAGCATTGTGGGCATGTATATCGGCTTTTTCCTTCCTCGTCTCTTTTATCATTGTAGAGTGCACATATCTGGTGTTCCCAGCCTTGGCATTGATCACATTGAACCCACGATTCTTCATCTTCCTTGATATTCTTCTTACAAAGTGCTGACTTGGAAACGGACACGCCAGAGCATGAAATATTATTTCCCTGAGATCTCCTAAAGCATGTGGTACAAAAACAATACTGCGAACACGACATTGTCTCCTCAAGAGCACCATAATAAGTCTGATCTCGCTTCAAACGAACGCCACAAAGAGAGCAATCGACTGGTAATGGGGCAAAAGAAAGCTTGTTCTTGGCACATAGCTGACATGAGTTGTAGTCTCCAACAGAATTTGTCATTGTTTCATTCCCCTGCCTTAGACTGCATAAATGTTGCTTTACTTCGTCTGCGGTAAAGTAATCAATCAAAGAAACTCCCGTGACCTCTGGCTCCTCAATCTTTGGTGTTTCTGCATGTGTTTCTTGGTCAGACACAGTTCTTTTTCGCCCCTCTTCATTAGAGGGAATGGATACGGTATTGGAATTATCTGTGGTTGAACAAGTAGTACTTGGAGCTTCAGGCCATTCCGGAAACAAGGGTGGGAGGATTGGTCGTCCGAGGTCTTGATTCGCTGAAGACAACATTATGGAATCTTCCCATATAAGAGCATGTGAGAACAATTCGACATTTAAAGCTGATGACGACGATACCTTATTTCCAGTCTTATGACGTTTGGAGGTTGAAAGCCATGAATAATCATCCGCCAAGGCGGAGCGTTTTTTTACGGGACGAGCAGCCGAGGAGGAGGATGAGGATGCAGGAGTGTGACCTAAAAACATGGCGGCACTCTTGTACCAACCATCAAAGCATCCAACAAGTTCTTGTTCAATCTGCGTGCGTGTTGCCGCCGTAATCTTCATTGCTGAAGATGAGGACGAAAACATCGCGTTTCAATCTGCGAGGGAGATCTTTGCACTCACTTAAACGATTGTCCTAATCTTTAGTCTTTAAATAGGGCATCTAAATAGCGTACCCAATATTGTTTTTGCACTTACCTCAAAAAAAGAATTTTGTTTTTTCACATAAAACCCCTTCTCTTATTGACATTCACAAAAAGCTCCTTAACTTTTGCAATTTACTTTCTGACCCTGCTATTACTAATGGTTCCATTACTAATACCCTTTCACGAGACGTGCCTTAGAAACAACTCTAGGCTCCAACCGACGCCATGGAGTTGTATAAATCTCTTCTGCCCAGATCCATCACCATCAGCTATTTCGTTCAATCAACGTCTCTATATTGGCATAAACCCTCCAGTCCCTACTCCCCAATTCAACGTCTTTTGACCATGGTTCAGTTATACCAAAGTCATCAGAAATCCCATTGTTGCCCTTCCATGGCCTTTTTTTACCGTGTGTAAAACCGTTCGGCAATCAACCTCGATGCGTTAGATACATGAAGGATGAAGGGAATATTTCTAAAACTATGTTCACTTTTCCGATTCCCATTCTATACCATTGTCTTAAACGACATGTCAAATCTCATTGATGATTTTTACAAATATGGTCCAACGAAGGTTGTACGATGAATCATTGTGCCACCCGGGCCATTAGGAGACATTAATTTTGTAAGAGGCATAGTGGTTGATTGCAGGCAAGGGAGATCGTTTGTTTGTTTGTTTATTTATTTATTTATTTATTTATTTATTTATTTATTTATTTATTTATCTATTTATTTAACAAAACCTGCCTTCGTGGTAGGGCGGCATAACCCCGCCTATTATTAAGATAAAAAATCGGGCTCACAACATGTAAAAAAAAAACAAGTGAGGGGACATTAGACCTAACCCACTGCAAAAACTAAAGAACATGACACCTCATGGATGCCGATAATAGATAAGATCGATATAATTTTGCCTACAAAGACTGTGATGGCTGAAGGAAGCTCCGCCTCGTACAGAAAGCTCTCAAATGACCGACAGCCGTGGCCATAGGCTGCCAAAGCATCTGCTACCAAAAGCTCTCAATGACCAACTGGGTCTTCAATTTTTCATCTCCGGCCGCCGTCAGCGGCGGATTAAGAATGGCGGCGACGCCGGTGGCAGCCACTTCCATAACCTTCGGGTTCAAGGATCTATTGGAGACGATGACGGTTGATGTCCAGAGAGCCGATGGGAGGCCTTTGAATGTTCCCTTGACGACGTTATTTACGATCGCGTCGTCGAGGCTCGAGAAGGTTGAGAACGTGGCGATCCGAATTGAATTGACCAACGGGTGTGTGGGTTGGGGTAAGGCCCCGATCTTGCCGTCGGTGACGGCGGAGGATCTGCCAAGGGCAGCGCTAAGGTGGCAGGGGCTTGTGGGTACCTTAAAAGGAGTCAGGCTATGAGTCTGAGCTCTGTTTTGGGGGAAGTTGGTGGGTTGCTTCCTTGTCATGAATTTGGTTATGTAAGTTAGTTCAATCTTTTTTGACACTCAATCGAACCCATAATATGATGCATGGATTACTCAGGATCAGATCGTCCTCTCTCTGCTCACAGCAACTCTCTCTCAAGAAGCTTTGGTCCAGGTAGTGGGTAAGCCTTTCTCTCGAGATGTTTGGGTTTCTTTGGAGAACAGGTATTCTTCTCTCACTAGATCTAATATTACTCAACTGAGATCTGAGTTGCAAACGTTTAGGAAGAAATCTGATTCTATTGATGTTTATATGCAAAAGTTAAAAACCCTAAGAGATAAACTGTCTTCTGCTATGGTGAATACTGTTGATCAAGACATGATTCTATATGCTCTACATGGTCTTTCTCCTGAGTATAACTCCTTTAGATATGGTGTGAGAGTCACTATGTCTGTTTCTCCTGATAAGATTAATTTTGAAGAGCTACATGTTCTGTTAAAGGTTGAAGAACAAATGATTGAGTCTCAATCTATCTTGGGAAATGAATTAACTGGATCTGCTGCTTATGTCTCTAACATGTTTAATGGTGGAAGAGGAAAAGGAAATGGGTATGACAATAATAAAAATCAATGAAATGGTTATGGTAGAGGTCAAGGAAACACCTATAATGATCAAAACTCAAAGTTCAGTCAAGTCTCTGGTTATCAAAGTAAAAATCCAAGTCAAAACCCTAATTATCAAGGTCAAACTTATACCTCAAACTACCCCTCTGGAAGAGGAAACACTAATGGAGGAAGAACTCAAGACTCCACTAGAGGTGGTAGAGGTTATAACAGAGGGGGTGGCCAATCGAAGAACAAGGGTCCTAACTTTGATAGCAACGGGAACCCTATCAATTTCCAAATCTGTGGTATGGACTATCATTCTGCTGTCGACTGTTGGCATAGATTCAACTTTGCTTACCAAGGTAAGAAACCTCCACCCCAGTTGTCTTCTATGACCAATGTTGCTGCTCCTACTATGAATGTCAATCAAGACCAACAGTCTCAGAATAATGTGTCTGCACCAGTAGCTGGTTATCAACCTCAAATCAATGCCTTCAATGCTAGTCTTCTTGGTCCAACACCTAGCATCAATCCAAATTATTGGTTGACTGATTCTGGTGCAAACAATCATATGACTGCTGAATTCAATAATCTCTCTCTCGCCTCACCTTATTATGGTAGTGACAAGGTTGCTGTTGGAAATGGAAACACTCTTCCCATATCTCATTCTGGTACAACCATTCTTAACACCCCTTCTCATTCTTTTACTTTACATAACACTTTACATGTCCCAAATCTTTCAACAAATCTCATTTCTGTTTATCACCTTTGCAAGCAACATAATTGCTTCTTTTACTTTGATGCTGAGAAATTTTATATTCAGGACAAACATCAGAGCACAATCCTCTACCAAGGATTGAGTGAACATGGCCTATACCCTATACACACACAACCTTTCTCTATAGATTTTCAAGACAAAGATACAAAACAAGCTCATTTAGGAAAAACATTGAAGTCTCCACTCTAGCATGTTAGACTGGGACACCCTTCTGAAGACATTTTAAGACTTATATTTATTTCTTCTTCTCATATGTGTAAAGACCTTAAAGTTTCTGACATTTCTTCTCATTCTGTTTGTGAACATTGCTTGCTTGGTAAAATGACTAAACTGCCTTATAGATCTTCCACCTCACACACAAAAGCACCTCTTGACCTTCTTCATAGTGATGTTTGGGGACCTGCTACTGTGAAATCTTATCATGGATATAGATTCTATGTTTTATTTGTGGATGATTATTCTAAGTTTACCTGGATTTTTCCTGTGCATCACAAATCAGAAGTTGCAATGGTTTTTCCAAAATTCAAACTTGAAATTGGAAAACAATTGAATACCCCAATTAAGATTTTAAGATCTTATGGAGGTGGTGAATACATGTCTTATACATTTCAAACCCTTTTGCATTCTCAAGGAATTGTTTATCAAAAATCATGTCCTTACACACCACAACAAAATGGTGTGGCTGAAAGAAAACATAGGCACATAGTAGAAACTGCTGTGACACTTCTTGTTCATGCCAAACTACCTAAATATTTTTGGTATCATGCTTTTAGTGCTGCTGTTTACTTGATTAATTACATGCCAAGTAAACACACTCAAAACAAATGTCCTTGGGAGTTACTTTATAATACTAAACCTGATTATAATAAACTTAAAGTTTTTGGATGTGCTTGTTATCCTTACTTGAGACATTACAACAACTCCAAATTAGATCCAAAAACTAAACAATGTGTGTTTCTTGGTTATGCGCATAACTATAAAGGATATGTTTGCTTTGATAAAGACTCTCACAAGTTCTTTATAAGTAGAGATGTTATATTTGATGAGAACACTTTTCCATTTGATAAAATTTGTTCAAATTCTGTATCTGATAATTCAAATTCTTCTGACACATTTCACATTGGTGACATTCCTATTTCTTTGCCTTTTGGTTACATACCTTCTGCTACTGTTCCATCTCCTCACATTGTTAATGATGGTCATGTTTCAGATGTTCTGATGAGAACAATGCTACACAAGATCACATGCCACATTCTGAACATGATACTCCCATGATCTTTACCAACACCACTGATGAGAACAGATCACAACACACTGATGTGAACAGACAATACACATCTGCTGGAGACTCTCAGACTCAGGATGTCCCTCACACACAGTCTCAGCAGCCTACTTCACATGATGATCACAATACTGATGATCAACCTACAAACCGTACTGACATGGCAGAAACTTAGTGGAAAGGCCTCATCCAGCTGGGAGTCACCCCATGCAGACAAGGAGCAAGTCTGGAATTTTTAAGAAAAAGACATTTGGGTTCAATGCTATATCTGGTAACTCTGATATCTCTCCTTTCTTAAATGATCCAACTTGCTTCACAGAGGCTAGAAAACACTCTCAGTGGCTATAAGCAATGACTGAAGAGTTCTCTAGCCTCACACAACATAACACTTGGACTTTAGTTCCAAGAACCTACGATTCAAATATTGTAGGGAACGAATGGGTTTTTAGAACCAAATATAACTGTAGATAGTGCTTTCTGAGCCAACAGATCTTGGCCACGTGACAATCATCCAGCACACCATATTGTGCTCCATACACACTGGATCACCAGCCGCGCTGATCCACGTGGGGGCTGCGAGACAGGGCCCTCGCATACCACTGCACGGGACTTGTAGAGACTTAGTGGTCGGGAGGCTAGAGTAAGTCCTGTCGCGTGCGAGCCAAGCCCGCGCGCGACCTTTAGTAACTGCTTTTGAGAGATTTATGGCACGAGCTCCATAAACCCGGTCAATCCGGTCAAACCCGGTCAACCCCATAACGGTTCCGGTATTCGCGCATAACGTGCTATAACGGTCCCTATATACGCGGACGAATGTGCCGTTGTGGTTAAGCTAATTAAGCCGCCATTGGTGGGCGCATTAACCAGACTGCAACGGTCACATTCTCCGTTATATATAGGACGTTAACCTTTCCATACAAAGGAGGACACACCAGTCATACGCGGAAGCTCTGCCAAACCCCTGTCTCTCTCTCAGACATTACTACTGCCTTACTCTCTCCCTACACACAACCCAACACTTCCTGTGCCATTTTCTAATCCTCTGCCTTTGGTGTACACGAAGTTCTCTCTGCAGGATTTTCTTGTGCACATTTTGGTGAACCCGACGTGAACTTACCATTGCAAGCAACCATGTCTCATGAGGATGATGTCAGTAACAGATCGCCTTCCACGGAGACCAACTCGGGAGAGGAGATTCGCCGTACTCCTACAGCTACCGGTGAAGCTCCGACGCTAGAAGCCTTGGACGCTACCATCCGGAGTCAGGCGAAGGCTCTCAAAGCTCAATCTGCGCAGCTAGAACGGATCATGGCTGTCTTGGGGACTCTTGCTCCAAACCCCGCACCAGCCACCGCCGTCCCTCTGGGAGGAGGAGCCTCCACCACTCAAGGATTGGGAGTGTCAACCACACCACCCAACCCTAACCTTCAAACTCCACCGGCGACTACACAGCTACCCTCAATCCAGGGGTCAACAGCTTAGATGTTGCCTCTCACTGCTCACACTCCTCAAACTCCGGCTTTGGTACCTAATCCGGCCTCACAGTATCCCTTGCCTCCTCCAACAGCAATCTGGGGTAACGTGAATTCACAATATGTCCCTAGCCCTCCTGCGACATATGTGTCACCTCCGCCTGCGGCAAACCCTCCTCCTGCTGCCGAGGGAAGTGCTCCGGAGTGTATGACGTGGCTGCAACGGCGCATAGACACTATTCTGGCTCACCAATCGTTCGCGGATACCATCATCCCGAAGCTTGACAACGAATCGCCTATTCCACGAGAGATCTATCTCATGCCTAACCCTGCTGGGTACAAGGCTCCTAAATGGGACAAGTTCGAAGATGTCAATGGGAACGCCCATTAGCATGTCATGCGTTTCATTGATGTGATGGGGCCGTATGGGGCTGATCCTAAATTGCTGATGCGCGAGTTCCCGAAATCCTTGGGGAACGTGGCTTACAAGTGGTACAGGACGTTGGAAGCCGGATCCGTGAAGACTTGGGACGACATGGTCCAGAAGTTTTACACCAAGTTCTTCCAGATGGAGGAAAAGGTCACGATGATTCTTCTCTCACGGATGTATCAGAAGCGCGAGGAAGACGGAATAACATTCATCAAGAAGTTCAAGGCCAAGTCCTTGGAATGCAAAGATGTGATACTCGAAAGCAGACTCGTGGAGATATGCCTACAATGCATGCGAGACGAGTACAAAGGTATGCTTATTAACCTGCAAACGCCTACATTTTCAAAGCTAATTGAATGCACGAAGAATATCGAGCCTATAGTGGAGAGGCAGAAAAAGAGGAACGCCCCTGAGCGATCCTCGGGCGGTACTACTTTCAAAATCGGGAGATTCAGCTACAAGAGGGGACGCGAGGATGAAGTGAATACGGTCTCAGCCCAAAAGCAGCCGAAGATAGTGAAATTTGATGCACCACCTCTGCCATGTTCGGTGGAAGAAGCAAGCGACCTTTGCAGACAATGGCGTAAGGACGGTGTCCTACCGCCGCTCGAAAAGGCACCCTCCAGGGAGATGGCGAGGGACCCGAAGTGGTGCGAATATCACGGAAATGTTATGCATCCCACGGCGGACTGCAAGAAGCTCAGAATCGTGTTTAGCCAAAATATGAAGAATGGCGAACTGATCGTCAGTTATCAAAGGCAGGATGTGCGCAACAATCCACTCCCTGCCCATGCGGAGCAAGAATAGAAAGCCAAAGAGGTCTCTATGATCTCGATTGTGGATCTTGAAGAGGTCGCAGAGGATGGTCTACCCATCATTTCCGAGATCCATGATGATGAGGACTACATCATAGACACGGAGGACGAACGTGCCGACCGGATGAAGGGGTCGCACGGGTTCAGCAGGTTCTTCGACGAGATGAATTTCTCAGAAAAATGCCGGACGGAGATGACAAAGGTGATCTTGAGGATAGCAGAAGACTACGAGGAGGATCTCGTAGTCTCCGATGGGAAAGTCGTTAGGGCATCTCGCTCTATAGAAAAGGTCATAACCTTCTCCCCAAGCGATAAGAAGACATATGCGAGCCACCAGAAGCCTCTGTATGTAACAGCCATCATCAATGGCGTTGAGTTGAAAAGAGCGTTCGTTGACGGAGGAGCAGCAGTTAACGTTGTTTCGCTTCATACTCTGAAGCTAGCGGGAATTCCAGAGCAAAAGATTGTCAAACGTCCATCCCCGCTGATGGGATTCGGAAGCGACTCAATGACGATAGGATAGATCCGCCTGGGTCTCCAGATCGGCAAAATCAAGTGCTCAGCAAAATTCTATGTCATAGATGCGAACACGACGTATCACATGATCATAGGCCGGGCTTGGATTCATCGCTTTGATGCTGTCCCTTCAACAGCTCACCAAGTGATGAAAGCCATTTGGAACGACAGAATAGTTGAGATACCTGCTTCGACAAATCCTTTCAACATGGATGAAGCGCATCTCAGTGAGGCGGTGTGGTTCACCGAGATGGAATATGAGCAAACGCCGGGACCATTCAACCCCACTCCTCTGCCTCGTTGGGAGGATATCAAAGATCAGTCACCTGCAGGAGTGATGGTGACAAGAGAGGATGCCAAGGAAAAGCCGCTTACGCGAGAAGAGGCGCCGTGGATTGCCTACCAGCGAAAGAACGTGTACACTCTGAAAAAGATAGCAAAACATGATCTTGAAGGCAAGGAGATAGAGAGTTTCTATGCCAACGGGAAGAAATGCTATCGCATATGAAGGTGCGCGGGGGTATCCTCACGCGGGCATGGGGATATCCTTGAGCAAATCAACCAAATTGAGCAGGTTTCGGAGACAGACAAACCAATGCCAAGAACTCTAGAAGAGAAACTCAAAGAAGCACCCGAATGCATGGAAGACAAACCCAGACCAAAAAAGCAGGAGCTGAAGGAGGTATTCCTAAGCCCGAGCGAAGAAAAGAAGAGGCCAGTCTTTCTAAGTGCGGACCTCACAGGTGAAGAGGAGGAAAGATTGCTACAGCTCTTGACGGAGTACAAGGACGTATTCGGGTGGGAATACGATGAAATGCCCGGCCTGGACACGAGCATCACCATGCATCGGTTGGATGTGATTCCAGGATCCAAACCGGTAAAGCAGAGCACAAGAAGCTTTAGGCCGGAGCTCAACGTGAAGATTAAGCAGGAAATTGTCAAACTCTTGGATGCCAAATTCATAGAGCCAAATCACGATCCCACATGGCTGGCCAACATTGTGCCAGTAGTAAAGAAGAATGGGCAACTTCGCATTTGCGTAAGACTTCCGAGATCTTAATCGTTTCTGCCCCAAGGACAATTTTCCACTTCCCAACATCGACTTACTTATCGATTCGACCGCGGGTCATCGCATGTTCAGCTTCATGGATGGCTTCAGTGGGTACAATCAGATCAAGATGGACCCCGAAGATGCACGGAAAACCGCATTCATCACCCCGGTGGGAGTATTCAACTATACGGTGATGCCTTTTGGCCTAAAAAGCGCAGGTGTGACTTACCAGCGGGCCATGATGGCCCTGTTCCACGACATGATGCACAAGGAAGTGGAATTCTATGTGGATGACCTAGTTGTCAAATCCAAGGAAGAGGCAGACCATCTGGCGGATTTGCGAAAAGTGTTCAACAGATGCAGATGCTTTCAATTAAAGATGAACCCCATGAAGTGCGCATTCGGAGTAACATCAGGGAAGTTCTTGGGATGTGTGGTACATCGTCAAGGAATCGAGCCTGATCCTGCGAAAGTATCAGCCATCACTAGCATGATGGCGCCACATAACCAGAGTTCCTTGAAAACCTTCTTGGGAAAGCTATCCTCTCTGCGAAGGTTCATCCCAGCGATCGCCGAAATCACCTTCTGTTTTAGTGATCTTCTCAAGAAAGATGCTGTATACAACTGGACTGCGGAGCACGAAGCTGCGTTCGGGAAACTAAAGGAGCTGCTGACATCTTCAAAAGTAATGATCGCACCTCAGCTCGGATCACCACTCTTGTTGTATCTGACGTCAACAAGGAGGTCTATAGGAGCTCTCCTAGCTCAGAAGTATGGGGGTCACGAAAGGCCCATCTACTACATCTCTCGCATCGTGCAGCCCGCGGAATCAAGGTACACGGACATCGAACGTCATTGCCTTGCTTTATTCTTTGTAATAGAGAAGTTGAGACACTATTTTGCTTCGCACAAAGTAGTGGTGGTCACAAAGAGCGATCCCATACGATATCTTCTGACTCACACCACTCCTGGGGGAAGATTGGCAAAGTGGTATATGACCATTTTCCAATACGACATCACATGCGTTCGGCCGTGGGCGATCAAATCGCAGGCGGTGGCGGATTTGCTAGCACAGTTCCCCGATAACAGTCATGAGCCCGTGATTGAAGAAGAGTTGGAGGGACTTGAAATCTACGCAGTCGAGCTGCCCTATTGGACGCTCCATTTCGATGGCTCGTCAACAAGGAAAGGTGGAGGCATTGGAATAGTCTTGACCAAACCAGATGGAGAGGTCATACAAATGTCCGCAAAGCTTGACTTCGCAGTCACCAACAATGAAGCGGAGTATGAGGCACTCATAGCTGGACTTCGCGCGGCCAAGGCCTTGGAAATAAGCAATCTGACGGTTATGGGGGACTCCAAGCTAATCGTCAAACAAGCCTCGGGCGAGTATGGTTTGAAGGAGATAAACTTATTGCCCTACCGGACCTTGGTACAGAAATTGGTGCAACAGTTCTGCGACGTTAGATACGAGCACAAACCTCGAGTGGACAATAGGCATGCTAACGCTTTAGCTACCTTGGGATCCAAGGTCAGTGCGGAAAAATGTCCCGCAAGGATCTCGATTGAAGTGCGAACATCCTCGACGTTGACAGAAGACGCGTGCGACGATGAATGCATGGACGACGCGGACTGGAGAAAGTCAATCTTACGGGCCATCGCAGAAGGCACGAGCAGCGAGAACTGGGCATCCACAAAGAGGTATTGCATACATGACAACACCCTTTACTACAAGGGCCATGGCGGAATACTCATGCGATGCGTCTCCGAGCAAGATGGACAACTGCTATTAGAAAAGATTCACCAACATGCTTGTGGGGAAAGTGAGGTGTCAATCTATCGGAAAGCCCAGAGGTATGGCATTCATTGGCCGGACATGCCAACGGCTGCAGCATTGATTCAAGGAAAGTGCGAGAGTTGCGCACTGATAAAGGACTCTTTACTCATTGCTCTGACCGACGATGATGCGGATTGGAGGAAACCACTCTTTGACTTTCTCACCTAGGGTATTGTACCCGAGTCGAGAAAAGAAGCCGAATAATAAAGAGAAAAGCAGTCTGATATGCGGTGCAAGAAAATCTGCTTTGGCGAAGGGGCCATGAAGGTAACTTGCTGCGATGTCTAGACAGCAAGGAAGCACAAGAAGTGATGGACCTTTCTCATCAGGTGGAACATCAGGGAGGTGCGAAATTATGCAGACAACTCCTCTCGATTGGATACTTCTGGAACACCATGGAGGCTGATTGCCGCACCAAAGTAAGACGCTGCCACGAGTGTCAATTCAAGGGTAATCTAGTGCACGCTCCTGCCGTAGATCTACACGCGTTGGGAACACCATGGCCGTTTCACACATGGGCTCTGGATTTCATCGGTCCCATTCGACCGACCTTGCACGGGAATCATTTTATTCTCACCGCGACCGAGTTGTTCACCAAGTAGGTAGAAGCAATACCACTGAAGACAGCAAATGCGCTAGCCCTGGTCCATTTCATCCAAGAAAGCATCATATGCAGGTTCGGAATTCCAAACACCATCCTTTCGGATAATGGCACTCCTTTTGTCAATCGCCAGGTGGCTGCAAAGCTAGCATAGTACAACATCAGGCAGATATGCTCCACTCCATACTACCCGAAGAGGAATGGGCAGGCGGAAGCAACCAACAAGACGTTATTGAGAATCTTGAGCAAGATGGTCGCGGATGACCACAAAAAATGGGCTGATTCTTTGAGCATAACCCTGTGGGCTTATCGGACTTCTCCAAGGACACCCACAGGGGCCTCGCCATTACTTTTATGCTATGGAGCTGAAGCTGTGGTACCTGCGGAAGTGAAGGTTAACTCTGCAAGGTTGGCTTTTCATGCATTATATGACAATCAACGTGATCATGACTTAGTCCTGCTAGAAGAAAAGCGGGAGCAAGCTAAAAGGACTAACAAACGGTACCAAGAAAGGATCGCTCGTGCGTACAACAAAACAGTCCAACATCGAGATTTCGCTGTTGGAGATTTGGTCTTGCGCGCGTCTGACCATTGCATGCGAGAGGCAGCTCACCCAAAATTCGCAGCCAATTGGGAAGGACCTTTGAAGTCACGGAAGTCTTTGACAATGGCTACTGCAGCATACGGAGGTTACATGGAACGACCTCAACCTCAAGCTCAGTCAACATGCGCTGGATTAAGAAGTATTATCCTTAACTCCTTTCATTATATGCGTTAGATTACAACGTATGCTTCATGCTCTGTATTGCTAAAATTCGTGCATCTTCTCTCCCACATGAGGGAATTGTAATCTTATCTCTCCCATATGAGAGTATTTCATAATAAAAGACTTCTCCCAAATGAGAAGAACTTTATGCTTTCAACTGTCTTTATTGCTCTGTTTATCTCATTTTTTCCATTAGCAAAAGCCTATCTGCCATGATAGCAGCCCATGCGAATACGATCTTAAGTGATCTTTTAAGCCTATCTGCCATGATAGCAGCCCATGCAAATACGATCTTAAGTGATCTTTTAAGCCTATCTGCCACGATAGCATCTCATGCGAATAACGATCTTAAGTGATCTTTTAAAAGCCTATCTGCCACGATAGCAGCATTATGCAAAATGATCTTAAGTGATCTACAGAATCCTATCTGCTGAGATAGCGCTCGTACTTGGGTCTAACCTTAAGTAAATCTCAAGTCTATCCGCCAAGATAGCAAAGCTACACAAATACGATCTCGAACGATCTAAAAACATATCTGTGAATCTATCCGGAAGATAGCAAATCACAGCGACAATAAAAAATGTGAATACACTACTACAAAAGGCGAAATTCGCCAACGCGCATGCGAAATCGTAATTTGTTGTAACAAGAAAGCAAATCGTACAAAGCGATTTATCGTTATGAGTCAAAAATGACTTACAATTTGTCTGTCTAGATAACAGCTTACAAGCGAAAAGCTCAGATCAAGCTAGCTACGCAGCCAACATGGCTTACAATGCACCTAAATAGTAGCTTACAAACGGAAGTTACACATCGGGGGAATCCCAACTAGAAAAGGATCGACCTAACGGTCCTAGCAGAAGCTATGCGATACAACGGTCAGCGACCAAAGATCTGTAGCAAGTAGGGTGTTCCTGCGAAAAGAACAGCCCGCCATGTCTACAAGACCTATGCGATGCTATGTTCAAGATCCCAGGATCAGACAAGGCCATTCTTTGGTCTTATGCCCAAGAGACGTGCCTGAGGAACCACCTGTTCCGGCGTATGCGGCTGTGCAAGACAGGGGAGCAATCATTCCTCGGGCAAGAGGCTCCTTGTCCACGGAGACGAGCGCAATGGCTCGCCACCCTGAGCTCAAGAACGTGGTGGCGAATGATCAACCTCCGGGCAAGCTGGAGGAGAAATCCGCCGTTCATTACGAGTCGGTAGCAAGGTCAGTACGGCGCTGCACCTCGCCGGGAGGCGGCCGGAAACATGACCTGCAAGCATAATAGACGAAGAAAATTCTTCGAGCAAACATGAGGTATTCTTTGCATCTTCTTTATGATAATTATAAAGATCAATACGCTTTGTGAAGAAGATCTTGGAAGCTATTTCTATGGCACAAAGCACAAACTCAGGTTTCACAACTTGAAGTTGCCATGAATCAACGAAAAATAAGCGTTGAAGCCAATAGTCTTAAGGACTCACGGCAAGCCACATTGTGGGATGAAGAACCCAAATAGCAAAAGGCAGGGTTTATATAGACCTTGTGGAGACTCTTCAGTTGCCGAGATGAGTCAGCAGAACTTGAAAAGAGGGTAAGGATCAATCACTTACGCCTTGAAAAGAGGAATCAATCAATTACCCTACTAAAGGCTACGACGATTCGGTTGCGTATCCTAATTAATGACGGATGGTCATGATACGGATGGACTTCCCAAGGAAAGCGTGCTTATCTAATAAGCAATTAGCGCGAAAATCAAGGCAGAATATCAATAGTTGACGTCATAATTGATATGCACAGAGATATTCGAGCAAATCTCGGGAAGGGCAAAACAGGCATTCAAATTCTTTTTGAAAAAAAGGGGGAGAAACCCTAGCAACATTACAGTAATGCCCTAGCATTTTTTCCACACAGATTTGCTACTTACCTGCTACTTTTCAAAACAAGCCCTTGATCAAGGAGTCATTAGGAGTAAACTGACGCGACAGATTTTCCACTTGCTCCACTTCTTGCTTCAATTGCTCGCATTTGGCGTTCATCTCGTGAAAGAGCTTCACAGCCTCTTCAACCTTTTGCCTTTGCTGCTCCACCTTCAGCTCCTCAGCTGCGAGGTTATGGTAGCCGCGTTTCAAATTCACGGCCGCGCGAATCAGGGTGACTCTTTTGACAAGAAACCCAAAGCCCAGCTTGCCTTGAACTTTGGCGAGAAGGTTTTGGCACATGCCAAAAAGCAATTCCGCGCTCTGAGGAGAAATGGTCGCAGGTGTGGCCGCGGATAGCTGCTCCAAAATCCAGATGGCTTCTGTCAGAAACAGCCTCCTGTCGAAGGGCCCTATCTCCAGAGACCTCGCAAATGATTGGGCGTAGGAGAGGCGCATCCGAACTAGCCAGTCCACATCAGCTTGCTTCAACCCTAAAGCAATGTTAAACCAAGTTAGACTATCGAACTTGCAAATGAAGAATGCAAAATGCGAACAATAATCATGACATACCAGTTCCTTCAAGGATCTCGCGCAGAGAAGGAATGCGCATTGCGGGGGTAGCTGAAGGCTATCCTCGCTCCATTGCCCTTCTATCAGCTGCGAGCTCTAACTCCTCATAGTTGGTGGGGAGAGTATAAGCCGCACCAGGTGCGATTGCAGCCCCGACCTGCGAACCCCAAAAGTTCCACGCAGGAAGAGGTTCCGCAGGCTCAGTCATTGCCGGAGGCATGGCAGCAGCAGAAGTTGCAGCTTGATTAGGGATGCCTTCAGGTGCGATAGCGTCAGCAGCGTTCGCACCTGTTTCCTCAGCACCAGCATGGGCATCTTCCTCCATCAACACGGTGTCAGCTTCGGCATCATCAGAAAGTTCAATGACGTCCTCGAAGGGCTCTCCTGCATATTCAGCAGCTGCGACGGGCTTCTCAGTATGAGAACTCGGCACCGGGACATAGGATGCAGAAGGTTGACTCCTTTGTTCCAACATGGCTTCATCAGCGTTGCCTGCGATACAAAATACGATGATGTGAGGTAACTTGTATTGTATAATATTTTATTATCTTTGGTAAGCTAAGAGCGAGCACCTCCACGCGAAGGTGGGATCGCAGCATCCTCGTCATATGCTAAGGACGTGGAACCTTGCCCTATTAATGTATCTTCATTAAGCATGTCTTTAAGGTGAGCGTGACCTGGGGCGCGAAGAAACCTGTCATGATTATGTTTGGGTTGCTAAGCCTAGTTCACACATGTTGCTCAAATGATTACCTGAAGGTTCACCGCACTTGCCTAGTAGCCAGCGGCGAATATCAGCTTTTGACACACCGTGCTTTAGCGCACCGACAATAACATCTCGGTAAGTTACTGCGAGATTAAAAATCTCACCTTCATTACCGCCTGCAATTTCTTTAAAGTCTGCTTGGGCTTGCTCTAGAGCTGCCGCATCTTCTTCTGGAGCCGCATCCTCCTCGTCAATTTGAGGAGCCACCTCTTCTGGAAGCACATCTTCCTCATCAGTTGGACGCACTAGGTCGTCGACGTGTTTTTTTCTAGGCTCCTTTGCTTCACGCGTTCGAGCTCCTCCTCTTCTCGCTTTCTTCTTCTTTCAGCAGCCTCCGCAGCTGTTATCCTGGACTCGGCAAGAATGTCCTCGCTTATGGTTTCGTCGGAAGGACCAGAATGAGAACCTCTCTTCTTATTCTTGGACAAAAGGCCACTGATGGTCTCATCGTCATCTGCTAAGAAACAATTCGTTCAGATAAGACTGCAAAAGAGTTAAGATAATGATAAGAGAAGTACGATTGAGATACCTCCTGACTCTTCCTCTTGTATCTCATCTCTCTCTCTATCCCTGACATCTTCAATTCTTTCCTCTTCTTCATCTCCTTCTCTTGTCTCTCTTCTCTCCTCTTCTTCCTCCTGGCCAAACGGAACAAAGGTCTCCACTACGAGCTCCTTCCGCGCTTTACTGGTCATGCGACCTTTGCCTTTATCCCTGGCAGTAAAGGATCTCGCAGGAGGGGAAGTTGGAGCGCTCCTAGGGGAAGAGATTGTGATTCCTCTTTGTCTAGGCCTTTTCGCTCTCGGAGCAGCAGTCGCTGGAGGAGATGGATCATTCCTGGGAGGAGACAAGGCTGGAGTATTGTCTATCAGCGAATCAGCAAAAGCATTCATGATCTCGCGAATTTTGGTCTCAACCGCGGGATCCATCTTCGATGCCAGCCGAACTGGTTGTCCTTGCCTTCTTGCAGTAACAATGGTGGTGACCAGCGATTTGGACCGCTCACCAGATGCAAACCTCCTCACATGGCACAGCAGCAGAAAGCGAAGCATGAAGCTATTGACATATTGGAATAAGGAAACTTAGCACATGCAAGAGAAATTGCTACCTTAGCAAAAGTTTCGCTGTATCTGATGACATGCGAATCACCTGTCCTAACTGTGGCTATCTTTTCATCAAGAATGATGGTGGGACACAGGTGATTCTCGCGATCCAGCAACGAATAGCGGCCATATTCAGATTCGTCCAGGCTACAGTTGGGACGAAAAGGGAAATAATTCCTTTTGATCACAGGAGCTCTGCTGGGCTAAGGGGCCGACTGCGTCTCAAACCTTGTTTGCTGGGCTTTCCAATAAGCGATCCAGTTTCTGGATTAGACACCTTCGCGGTTACCTGGAGGTTGCTCGAAGGGAAGATTGCTCCTCAAGATTGTTTTGCACTCCCCAGACAATAACCGCTTGTAGCAGCCTCTTATGATTGACTGCGGCCAGATTGATGGTGCTACCGCATCGAAGCCAAACTGGGGAGAAACGCGAGTGGGATCAACATCCACGGTAATCTTCTCGTACCTAGGCGCGAGCTCACGAACATGCTCTGCAAGAGCAGGAAGAGAACCTCTCAGACACCAGCACGCGATAGCGCTCGTGGAAATGCTCCCCGACCTCGAAAAGGAGCTCTTTTGAGAAAGCAACAGCCTTAGAGGGATACAGTTTTGGGAACCATCGCACATTCTCAACACGCGCGGCATAAGGCCTGGCTATAAACTCTCCCCGGTTGTCGCATATCAGGCTCCAAACGCACTTGGGAAAGTTAGTTCCGAACCACCTCGCAGCCCTGCCACTATTTCGCTCCTCCTCCGTACCTGGGGGACACCATTTGCTGGGCTTAGAAGGGACTGGGGCATAAGAAGGCCATCGCTCGAAGACCCACATTGTCAAGAAAGCAATGTTAATGTAAGTCAGTACGTCAAGGCGACCACGCGATTCCTTCATTGCCACGACCAGCTGATCCAACCTGTGGTACAGCGTGCCCAAGACTAAGGGTCCAAGTGCAACTTTCTGACCAAGGGCCAATTTCACAGCAAGAGGCAGAACATGATAGAAGACCCCATCATGCGGGTGACCATCGATTAAGTACCTCGACAACCAGGCACAGAGGAAGGCGCATAGGGTCAAGTGATAACCCTTTCCATTCACATAGTTCTTAGCCTTCGGGTTTTGGCTCAGAAGCTTCTTGGTGATGGTGCTGTTCGCATAATCGCGAAAGAAATATTGCACCCACTTGTTCCAAGTGTTCTTCGCAGATGTGTCAACCAACTGCCAGTTAGGGAGGACTTCTGTAGGAATCCACCGGGTGGAAATTTTCTTCACTTCTGACAAGCACTCTTCCATCTTCTTGTACAAAGCGATCTCCGCATCAGTTCTCAAGGGACTCAAAGGATCCACTTCGCCCACGGGAGACAGATCATACAGCATGTGCACATCTTCGAGCGTGGGAGCAGCCTCGAACTCAGCAAAATTGAATGTGTAAGTCGCAGGCGAGTAACGAGAAAGAAGGTTTAGAAGCATGGACTGATCCAGCTTCACGGCAGCACCCTTCATAGCACGAACTGCGAAGTATATGCCAGCATCGTTTAAAGTCATGGCATGATGGGTCAGTACATGGTCAATCCACTCATCCATGAAGTCCAATTTCTGAACAAACGCTTGAGTGGAAATCGCAGTATACGGGAAATACCCATTTTCGACTCCCAATCGAACCACGTCCTCGGAATTGATCAATACGAGCAGGGCCGAGTTAACTGGAGGAGTTAACGTTTGCAATCCTTCACCAGGGACAGGGATTGGCAGTTTCTTCGCCTTAACCCTAGAATGGTAGAAGTCTTTGCCACCCAGATAGGGGGCTTTTCGCCATAAAGCCCGAGGAAGATCAGGTACTTCTTCGACCTCCTTAATGGGTTTGGTTCCTTTTGTCTTTGCCATTCCTGCGGAAAAGCAAGAAAAAAGGGGGGAGAAATACGCACACTTTAGTTTGAATTTCAAGATTCAGTTCAAAGCATACGAGGATTTATTGGAAGAAAGATGAACAGTCCAGTGGCAATCCTCAAAATTAGAGATTGGAATCGTTTGCATTATCAGGGATTTCAGAAACCCTACATTCAAGATCCTTATCATCAGGGGATTAAATCAAAATTGGATTCAAAGATCGAGAGCTTCTTCATAGTTTTCAGTGGATAATATGTTATGGGTTTGCAGATCCAACGCAGTTCAAAGCATATATCAGTATATTAAACACAATTGAACAAGGCCAACCTTGTTTTGGTAAAGCTTGCTTGGATGTGCACAATTGAAGAAGACGATTGACAAGAGAGAACTGGTGATTGATTATCTGAATCTGCTCTTGAAGGCTTCCGGGTATCATTCACTTTAAGAGAAAGAAGTGATGCTTTGAAACAATGGAGAGTACAGAGTATTTATCCAAAAACAATGAAGGGTTGCGTCCTTTCAGTAGTCGAATCGCAACCATCACTGTCGAATCGCGCAATCACAGGACAAGCTGACGTCACACCTAAAACCCTAAAGACCAGACGGCACGACTCTAGGGGTTTAGGTCATAATGGCACGCACGGGGGCTGAACCTGCACATATTTGAATTGGTGCGTGGCGGCGACGCGTACGTTGGTTCCTGCTCATGGAAGTCTATCCGGCTATGAGTCTTCACGCGCAGAAAGGGGGTTAATGTAGATAGTGCTTTCTGAGCAGACAGATCTTGGCCACGTGGCAATCATCCAGCACACCATATTGTGCTCCATACACACTGGATCACCAGCCGCGCTGATCCACGTGGGGGCTGCGAGACAGGGCCCTCGCATACCACTGCACGGGACTTGTAGGGACTTAGTGGTCTGGAGGCTAGAGTAAGTCCTGTCGCGTGCAAACCAAGCCCGCGCGCGACCTTTAGTAACTGCTTTTCAGAGATTTATGGCACGAGCTCCATAAACCCGGTCAATCCGGTCAAACCCGGTCAACTCCATAACGGTTCCGGTATTCGCGCATAACGTGCTGTAACGGTCCCTATATACGCGGACGAACGTGCCGTTGTGGTTAAGCTAATTAAGCCGCCATTGATGGGCGCATTAACCAGACTGCAACGGTCACATTCTCCGTTATATATAGGATGTTAACCTATCCATACAAAGGAGGACACACCAGTCATACGCGGAAGCTCTGCCAAACCCCTGTCTCTCTCTCAGACATTACTACTGCCTTACTCTCTCCCTACACACAACCCAACACTTCCTGTGCCATTTTCTAATCCTCTGACTTTGGTGTACACGAAGTTCTCTCTGCAGGATTCTCTTGTGCACAATAGCCCTGATGGTTCAATTTCCAGACATAAAGCTAGATTAGTGGCTAAGGGGTTTACTCAAACCCCTGGCATTGACTATGAAGAAATTTTTAGTCCTGTGGTCAAACATGCTACTGTTAGAACAATTTTGTCCTCAGCAGCCACTTTTAATTGGTCTCTCCGTCAATTGGATGTGAAAAATGTATTTCTTCATGGCTATGTCAAAGAAACTGTTTATATGCAACAACCTCCTGGATTTAAAAATCCTCAATTTCCTGATTATGTTTGCAGACTTAACAAAGCCATATATAGTCTCAAACAAGCTCCTAGAGCTTGGTTTGAGATATTTACAGAATTTATTTTGTCTCTTGGATTCACTCAATCTAAAGCTGACACCTCCATGTTTGTTAGACACAATTCCAACTCCTCCACAATCACAGTTTTACTCTTATATGTTGATGACATCATTTTGACTGGAAATGATCCTATTTATACTGCTCAGCTTATTTCCAAGTTAAAGTGTGAGTTCAATATGAATGATCTGGGTCCTTTGACTAATTTTCTGGGATTGCAAATTGACAGAAATGAAAAAGGAATATTTGTGCATCAATCCAAATATGTAAATGACTTGCTCACTAGATTCAATATGCATCATTGCACTCCTTGTCATACACCTACCATTTCTGGAATTAAATACACTTTCACTGATGGTGAACTATTACTCCATTTAGACAGCTGCTTGGTGCACTTCAATATTTGGTTTTTACTAGACCTGATATCTGTTTTGCTGTTAATTATTTGTGTCAATTTATGCATCGTCCTACTACACAACATATGTTAGGTGCCAAAAGAATTCTTAGATATCTAAGAGGCACCAAAAATGATGGAATTTTGTACAAGCACAGTGAATTAAACTTCTGTGCTTTTTCTGATGCATATTGGGCTGGTAACCCATCTAACAGAAGAAGCACCACTGGTTTTGTCTTATTTCTAGGCAACATCCCAATTCACTGGGCTGCAAAGAAACAACCAACTGTCTATAGATTTTCATCCGAGGCAGAGTATAGAGCTTTGGCAACAACTGCTGCAGAAATCACTTGGTTTCAATATTTGTTGTTGAGATTTGCATATCTTTGTAAAACAACCACCTCTTCTTTTCTGTGACAATGAATCTGCAATTCACATGACTGCAAATCCTATTATGCATTCAAAAACAAAACACATAGAATTAGATTACCATTTCATTAGAGAAGAAGTGTTGAGAAAACAGTTACTGGTTGAATTTGTGTATTCTGCAGATCAGCTGGGAGACTTATTCACCAAAGGATTAGCTGCTGCTGCATTTGGATATTTGAAGTCCAAGTTAATGGTCGCACCAGCACCATTAACTTGAAGGAGGGTAATAGCAGAATTGATCAAAGACAAGAAGATGCTCCAGCTCAAAATGAAGTGTTCAAGCCAAAATGTTGAAGAAATCAAAGACAAGATCAAAGTTATTTCTCAAAATCAACAAATCATGTCAAATGGGGGTATATATGCCTTTTTCCAGAACATGTTAAATTCCCAGAAAGTGTCTATTGTGTCCTTTTTTTGCCTTTTCCAAGAGTTTTGTGGCTGTTATGTAATTTGCTAGACCTTCTTGTAACTCAGGCCAATTTTTTTGGGCCTCAGTATAATTTCTCACAAGCCATGAGCGGCTGTGATGAAATGATGTGATCCAACGGTCTGAAATAAGACCGTTGGCTTTCTGGGGTATAAAACCCTTGCTGCGTCCTTAGGGTTCATGATCTTCTTCGCTCTCCAGAAAATGTAGCGAAGCTCTGTCAATTTGTTTCCAGAAACTTAATGAAATTGTTCTCTTCTTATTTCGTTTGATTTCATCTTTTCTGGAATTGTTTGATTCCTTTCAGTATGGAGTAGCTGTTGCAGCTGATGAAAGTTGCCGAAGCCTGGAAGATGTAAAGAAGATTGTGAAAGAAGATCTTGCTGATGTCGTGAACATTAAGCTTGCAAAAGTCGGCGTTCTTTGAGCACTTGAAATCATAGATTTAGCAAGGGCGTCAGGACTGGATCTGATGATTGGTTGTATGGTCGAGACTAGATTAGCAATGGGGTTTGCTGGTCATCTTGCTGCTGGCTTAGGATGTTTCAAGTAAGCATCATAACATTTTTAATCATATTAACTTTTTTTACAGAGTACTTTCCGTTTATATCATATGTTTTTTGTAATTCCTATATATAGATTTGTCGACCTAGACACTCCACTGTTGCTATCAGAAGATCCGGTGCTGGAGGGTTATAAAGGTACGCTAAACTTCAAAATTGATATTGTTGTGAATGATGCAAACAAATAGTGACATTTTTGGGCCGTGCTTCTTAGGTTTGTAGATGTAGAGATATTCTTTTCAGTATTTTTCCGGGTCTGATTTGTGTTTTTTATTATCTCTTTGTCCAGTGGCTGGTTCTGTATACACATTCACAAATACAAGAGGTCATGGTGGTTTCCTTCACTGGGATAATATTTTGTGGTAAGCAGTGTTATAATTACTCTTTCTGTGATCAACATGCATTGACACGGTCTAGCTATTTCTTTCTGAAACTGAAATAGCATTAAAGATGTATCAATCTGTCTACAATTACTTAAGGCTACATTTGGAACTTGGAAATTGAGATGGAAAAGTGAATAGAAAGAAATGAAAGATTTTCTGTTAACATTCCTATACTTTTCCTTTGTTTGGCAACAAAAAATTCGAGAGAAAACATTTTTTTTATAGTTGAGTATATTAAAATTACACCCACAGAGTTAAAAAATAGTAAATTAGCCCTAATAGTTAGCATTAAATACGGTTATATACCCACAGATCTTGTGAAACTTCAAAAAAGCCTGCAATCGGCATCTGTCTACCCCCATTTTTCATCCTCACCATCTCTGGTCCCTCTCTCGCTCATCTATGCTATGAAGCCCAAACCCAGACTCATCTATCCCTCTCATCGCCTTCCACCAACCACCATCCTCACAAGATGGGTATTACAGCCCATCACGGGACGTCACGTGATGGGTAGTACAGAAAATTTTGTTAATTTGATATAACTCTGTTAATCTTTGGAGGCTATTAGTCTCAAAATGAAAAATGCAGGGGGGTTTTTCTATGAAATTGCAAGTGTTCGAGGTCTAGTGTCACAAGTGTGAAACTGCATATAGGTTTAGTGTCATTTCTCCTATTATTTAATAAACATTGCTGGAAAAGACCACCTTCTGAAAGTACCAATCATCATCAACGTGACATGCAACATACACGACCTTTTGTTTTAGAGTCTATTCAAATTCATCACAATGTGGAAATGGACGATTCTTGCAGGATGAACTTATGATCAACCTGAAGGCCCTTACTAATCTGATCCACAACTGGTGGTTTCTTGTTGCTATATACTACTAATACTTAGATGCATCAATTAGATGCATTTCCACGAAATAAACACTTGTCGAACATTGAGAAGATCAGGAAGGCTATTTATTCCATCGCTAAATTATTCACTCGTATGACTGCAGATTGAAGATACCAAGGATGGAGTCTTCTTATAGTCCAGACGTTGTTGTATCTCCTTCTCGAGTCCAGACTCTGCAAGTATCGATTGGATAACCCTATGAGACCGTGTGCCAATTCTTCTTCATGTGTTTCTAGCTTTAACAAATCCCAGTAGGCACTTGTTTCTGTCTCGCCTCTCTGGTAAACAAAGAATTTGGCAGAGCTACCAACTAGTACGTAGGTAATAGTTTCCAGGTGAAGTTTATTTGTATTTGATCTGTACGTACGCTGTTCTGATGACCGTTTTTTTTCCCAGTCGACAAGTGTAATTAGATGCTGTGATCTGAGGTGCGCACATGTTGTTACATTTATACCATATGTTTGAGCACTGGAAACTTCTGTGCTAGTATGGAACGGCGATTTGAATTCACTATGGGTTAGGCAACGTGGTCCGTTAGCTAATCTAATCAGTGTGCTATTTTTTTTTTTGTCACAACCGGTTGGTTACAACTGACCCTGTAACAACAAATGCAATTTAAATCTCCATTGCTATTTGGTCTCTGCCTTTCCTCTAATAATTGGTAGTAGTAAATTAAGTTGCGAATTTCTTTGACAAATAGAAGGGCGTTTCTAAATTGAAGTGAACTTGTTCAAACATGTATCTAGCTAGATGAAGCACTAATGAGCTAAATCAAGAGAAAAATTAGTAGGAATAGTCGATGCGCGGTAAAACCAACTCTACTGGAAAGCTTTAGAACAATATTATTGTTCTGAGATAACAAAAAACCGGGAACAATATAAGGAAACTATTATTTCCATGTCATCGCGCAAAAGGAAAACAGATCAAGCTCTCTATACATAATATCGCTTTAGCTTTTACATCACTTGACTCCAAGCACATCTGAACGCTCCCAAGCTAACTGTACAACAAAAGTTGCTCCTTGTCTCTGTACAAACAGTTGCTTTTGTTGATTTAGCTACAACAGTGTAACTGCAAAACTCCATCCGTCATTCAAACAGGATGACAAGGCACAATTGATTTGTGCAGCTCATAAAGGATCATCATTGAGGAATGCTTTGCACGACGAAGTGTATCAAACTGGTAATGATTCTCCACACAGAAACTTAGGAAGGAGTTCCTATTCTCCAAGCAACTCTTTTCCACAATCACGTCTTTATCCTCGGTATCTTCAGGCACACCATCCCCTTTCACCTCAGAAAAAAAATGCTTCTTCCCCCGACTAGATATGTGTGACATCCTATCTACACAATAGCATCTGTTGCACAGCTGAAAGTGTTTACATTCGTTGCAAGTCCATCGGCTTTTGGATTGAATCACTTCTCTGCAGCGTGAGCAAGAATATTGCAAGTTGACCACTATGAAGTTATCCTTAATGGGTAAGATGTTTTTCCCTAATTTCTGCATTAGTAGAACATCTTTGGGAACATTTGTTTGTCCTTCCATAGCTTTTAAAGATGTCTTTGTTGCAACCGCCCTTTTTGTCTGTGACCCTTCTTGTTCAATTTTGTTAATGACGTTGATGACACCAGCACCAGACCAATAGGCACCATCGAACTGTGGAAGACGAGCTGCTGCAGTGTCAGGCTGGAGAAAGAACTGATCGTATAAGTTGCTGCAATTCACCACTATGCCCTCTTCAGTTGCTTTCCTTAGCATTGATTCATACCATTTCCTGAGCTTATCGGGCTTGGGTGTTTTCTGAGTCTTTGGATGGCGGTAAAAAATGAAATCATCTCCTTTCTCAGGTGGGCATGTCCATATGTAGCAGGTGGCAAAGCCTCGTTTCTTGCAATATTCAAGGTATCCTATTAGTATCTCGTGGTAGACAAAGGTACGAAGAGCTTCACCCGACACTGTTTTAATTTGTTGTCTCAAGTAGTTGACAGAATCGAGATATGATATATAGACACAACGGCGATTTGGCTGGGCGCATTCTGAACCGTACTCCTGCACGTAAAATCCAAATAGGAATACATCTGCACCTTCTATTTTCTGAAACAGTAGAATCACCTTTGACTTATATGGGAATTCTGACGGGTACTTCTTCTTGTGGAAGATGTTTGAAAATTGAGGATCCACTTGGAATGTTTTATCCACTGATGATACGACTCTGACGACAAGATCTGATGCTTCAGGTACCGAATCAATGTTGGTATGCAGCGCATTGGCCCTCTCTTCTCTTTCCCTTTTGAGACTCCTATGAAGCCTTTGCTCAATGTGATTACTGAGTTTTGAAGTAGGTAAATCTTTTGCCTCAAACGCATTCTTTTTTGGCAAGGGCACGAGCTTTCCAGCTGCTATTCCATCTAAATAGCATTGTGGGCATGTATATCGGCTTTTTCCTTCCTCGTCTCTTTTATCATTGTAGAGTGCACATATCTGGTGTTCCCAGCCTTGGCATTGATCACATTGAACCCACGATTCTTCATCTTCCTTGATATTCTTCTTACAAAGCGCTGACTTGGAAACGGACACGCCAGAGCATGAAATATTATTTCCCTGAGATCTCCTAAAGCATGTGGTACAAAAACAATACTGCGAACACGACATTGTCTCCTCAAGAGCACCATAATAAGTCTGATCTCGCTTCAAACGAACGCCACAAAGAGAGCAATCGACTGGTAATGGGGCAAAAGAAAGCTTGTTCTTGGCACATAGCTGACATGAGTTGTAGTCTCCAACAGAATTTGTCATTGTTTCATTCCCCTGCCTTAGACTGCATAAATGTTGCTTTACTTCGTCTGCGGTGAAGTAATCAATCAAAGAAACTCCCGTGACCTCTGTCTCCTCAGCCTTTGGTGTTTCTGCATGTGTTTCTTGGTCAGACACAGTTCTTTTTCGCCCCTCTTCATTACGATGCTCATTAGCGGGAATGGAAACAGAGTAGGAATTATCTGTGGTTGAACAAGTAGTACTTGGAGCATCAGGCCATTCCGGAACCAAGGGCGGCAGGAGTGGTCGTCCGAGGTCACAAAGTTGATTCGTTGAAGACAACATTATGGAATCTTCCCATATAAGAGCATGTGAGAACAATTCGACATTTAAAGCTGATGACGTTACCTTATTTCCAGTCTTATGACGTTTGGAGGATGAAAGCCATGAATAATCATCCGCCAAGGCCGAGCGTTTTTTTACGGTACGAGTAGCCGAGGACGAGGATGAGGATACAGGAGTGTGACCTAATAACATGGCGGCATTGTACCAACCATCAAAACATCCAGCAAGTTCTTGTTCAATCTGCGTGCGTGTTGCCGCCGTAATCTTCTTTGTTGAAGATGAGGACGAAAACATCGCGTTTCAATCAGCGAGGGAGATCTTTGAACTCACTTTAACGATTGCCCTAATCTTTAGTCTTTAAATAGGGCATCTAAATAGCGTACCCAATATATATATATATATATATATATATATATATATATATATATATATATATATATTGTTTTTTCACATAAAAACAAAAAAGAAAATAAAAATAAAAACCCCTTCTCTTTTTAGAGAGGGTTTCTATGTGAAAAAACAATATTTTCACATAAATACTATACTTGCTAATGTTCAGTTTCCTAGTATTGAAGTATGGATGCAAGTGCACGGTGTTCCTATGGAATACTTCGTTCATGAACTGGCAGAGTTTCTTGGCCAGCTTGCCAAGGAAATTGTGGACATTGATTGGAATCATAACCGGGTAGTCAATATGGAATATTTACGGATTAAGATCCGAATCAATACCAATGAAACCCTAATTCCGGGTGCTTACCTCCAAACTTTGGAAGGCCCTTCCACTTGGCTGTTCTTCCGATATGAAAGACTGTTTCGTTTCTGTTTGAGTTGTGGCAAAATTGGTCACAAAACCCATCACTGCACAACCAGTGAGAGGGAAACTGTTAACAGTCTCTCAAATCGCTATGAAAACTCACCTTTTGCTGGATCTCTCCTCTATATAATTGAGAATGACCACCCACTTTTCACTCCTTAGATGAGAGCTTTCCTCCTACATGGTCCCAATAGAACTACAAAACTCATTGTCCAAAACCCTAATGAGCCCCTACCACCTCCTTTTATTCCACCCACTGCACCTCATTCACCTAACTTGGTATTCAACTTTGAATCTGGTTTCTCTTCAGGCTGATTGCCGCACCAAAGTAAGACGCTGCCAGGAGTGTCAATTCAAGGGTAATCTAGTGCACGCTCCTGCCGTAGATCTACACGCGTTGGGAACACCATGTCCGTTTCACACATGGGCTCTGGATTTCATCGGTCCCATTCGACCGGCCTCGCACGGGAATCATTTTATTCTCACCGCGACCGAGTTGTTCACCAAGTGGGTAGAAGCAATACCACTGAAGACAGCAAATGCGCTAGCCGTGGTCTATTTCATCCAAGAAAGCATCATATGCAGGTTCGGAATTCCAAACACCATCCTTTCGGATAATGACACTCCTTTTGTCAATCGCCAGGTGGCTGCAAAGCTAGCATAGTACAACATCAGGCAGATATGCTCCACTCCATACTACCCGAAGGGGAATGGGCAGGCGGAAGCAACCAACAAGACGTTATTGAGAATCTTGAGCAAGATGGTCGCGGATGACCACAAGAAATGGGCTGATTCTTTGAGCATAACCCTGTGGGCTTATCGGACTTCTCCAAGGACACCCACAGGGGCCTCGCCATTCCTTTTATGCTATGGAGCTGAAGCTGTGGTACCTGCGGAAGTGAAGGTTAACTCTGCAAGGTTGGCTTTTCATGCATTATATGACAATCAACGTGATCATGACTTAGTCCTGCTAGAAGAAAAGCGGGAGCAAGCTAAAAGGACTAACAAACGGTACCAAGAAAGGATCGCTCGTGCGTACAACAAAACAGTTCAACGTCGAGATTTCGCTGTTGGAGATTTGGTCTTGCGCGCGTCTGACCATTGCATGCGAGAGGCAGCTCACCCAAAATTCGCAGCCAATTGGGAAGGACCCTTTGAAGTCACGGAAGTCTTTGACAGTGGCTACTGCAGCATACGGAGGTTACATGGAACGACCTCAACCCCAAGCTCAGTCAACATGCGCTGGATTAAGAAGTATTATCCTTAACTCCTTTCATTATATGCGTTAGATTACAACGTCTGCTTCATGCTCTGTATTGCTAAAATTCGTGCATCTTCTCTCCCACATGAGGGAATTGTAATCTTATCTCTCCCATATGAGAGTATTTCATAATAAAAGACTTCTCCCAAATGAGAAGAACTTTATGCTTTCAACTGTCTTTATTGCTCTGTTTATCTTATTATTTCCATTAGCAAAAGCCTATCTGCCATGATAGCAGCCCATGCGAATACGATCTTAAGTGATCTTTTAAGCCTATCTGCCATGATAGCAGCCCATGCGAATACGATCTTAAGTGATCTTTTAAGCCTATCTGCCACGATAGCAGCTCATGCGAATAACGATCTTAAGTGATCTTTTAAAAGCCTATCTGCCACGATAGCAGCCTATGCGAATACGATCTTAAGTGATCTTTTAAGCCTATCTGCCACGATAGCAGCATTATGCAAAATGATCTTAAGTGATCTACAGAAGCCTATCTGCTGAGATAGCGCTCGTATTTGGGTCTAACCTTAAGTAAATCTCAAGCCTATCCGCCAAGATAGCAAAGCTACAAAAATACGATCTCGAACGATCTAAAAACATATTTGCGAATCTATCCGGTAGATAGCAAATCACAGCGACAATAAAAAATGTGAATACACTACTACAAAAGGCGAAATTTGCCAACGCGCATGCGAAATCGTAATTTGTTGTAACAAGACAGCAAATCGTACAAAGCGATTTATCATTATGAGTCAAAAATGACTTACAATTTGTCTGTCTAGATAACAGCTTACAAGCGAAAAGCTCATATCAAGCTAGCTACGCAGCCAACATGGCTTACAATGCACCTAAATAGTAGCTTACAAACGGAAGTTACACATCGGGGGAATCCCAACTAGAAAAGGATCGACCTAACGGTCCTAGCAGAAGCTATGCGATACAACGGTCAGCGACCAAAGATCTGTAGCAAGTAGGGTGTTCCTGCGAAAAGAACATCCCGCCATGTCTACAAGACCTATGCGATGCTATGTTCAAGATCCCAGGATCTGACAAGGCCATTCTTTGGTCTTATGCCCAAGAGACGTGCCTGAGGAACCACCTGTTCCGCCGTATGCGGCTGTGCAAGACAGGGGAGCAGTCATTCCTCGGGCAAGAGGCTCCTTGTCCACGGAGACGAGCGCAATGGCTCGCCACCCTGAGCTCAAGAACGTGGTGGCGAATGATCAACCTCCGGGCAAGCTGGAGGAGAAATCCGCCGTTCATTACGAGTCGGTAGCAAGGTCAGTACGGCGCTGCACCTCGCCGGGAGGCGGCCGGAAACATGACCTGCAAGCATAATAGACGAAGAAAATTCTTCGAGCAAACATGAGGTATTCTCTGCATCTTCTTTATGATAATTATAAAGATCAATACGCTTTGTGAAGCAGATCTTGGAAGCTATTTCTATGGCACAAAGCACAAACTCAGGTTTCACAACTTGAAGCTGCCATGAATCAATGAAAAATAAGCGTTGAAGCCAACAGTCGTAAGGACTCACGGCAAGCCACATTGTGGGATGAAGAACCCAAATAGCAAAAGGCAGGGTTTATATAGACCTTGTGGAGACTCTTCAGTTGCCGAGAGGAGTCAGCAGAACTTGAAAAGAGGTTAAGGATCAATCACTTACGCCTTGAAAAGATGTAACAATCAATTACCCTACTAAAGGCTACGACGATTCGGTTGCGTATCCTAATTAATGACAGATGGTCATGATACGGATGGACTTCCCAAGGAAAGCGTGCTTATTTAATAAGCAATTAGCTCCAAAATCAAGGCAGAATATCAATAGCTGACGTCATAATTGATATGCACAGAGATATTCGAGCAAATCTCGGGAAGGGCAAAACAGGCATTCAAATTCTTTTTGAAAAAAAGGGGGAGAAACCCTAGCAACATTACAGTAATGCCCTAGCATTTTTCTCCACACAGATTTGCTACTTACCTGCTACTTTTCAAAACAAGCCCTTGATCAAGGAGTCATTAGGAGTAAACTGACGCGACAGATTTTCCACTTGCTCCACTTCTTGCTTCAATTGCTCGCATTTGGCGTTCATCTCGTGAAAGAGCTTCACAGCCTCTTCAACCTTTTGCCTTTGCTGCTCCACCTTCTGCTCCTCAGCTGCGAGGTTATGGTAGCCGCGTTTCAAATTCACGGCCGCGCGAATCAGGGTGACTCTATTGACAAGAAACCCAAAGCCCAGCTTGCCTTGAACTTTGGCGAGAAGGTTTTGGCACATGCCAAAAAGCAATTTCGCGCTCTGAGGAGAAATGGTCGCAGGTGTGGCCGCGGATAGCTGCTCCAAAATCCAGATGGCTTCAGTCAGAAACAGCCTCCTGTCGAAGGGCCCTATCTCCAGAGACCTCGCAAATGATTGGGCGTAGGAGAGGCGAATCCGAACTAGCCAGTCCACATCAGCTTGCTTCAACCCTAAAGCAATGTTAAACCAAGTTAGACTATCGAACTTGCAAATGAAGAATGCAAGATGCGAACAATAATCATGACATACCAGTTCCTTCAAGGATCTCGCGCAAAGAAGGAATGCGCATTGCGGGGGTAGCTGAAGGCTATCCTCGCTCCATTGCCCTTCTATCAGCTGCGAGCTCTAACTCCTCATAGTTGGTGGGGAGAGTATAAGCCGCACCAGGTGCGATTGCAGCCCCGACCTGCGAACCCCAAAAGTTCCACGCAGGAAGAGGTGCCGCAGGCTCAGTCATTGCCGGAGGCATGGCAGCAGCAGAAGTTGCAGCTTGATTAGGGATGCCTTCAGGTGCGATAGCGTCAGCAGCGTTCGCACCTGTTTCCTCAGCACCAGCATGGGCATCTTCCTCCATCAACACGGTGTCAGCTTCGGCATCATCAGAAAGTTCAATGACGTCCTCGAAGGGCTCTCATGCATATTCAGCAGCTGCGACGCGCTTCTTAGTATGAGAACTCGGCACCGGGACATAGGATGCAGAAGGTTGACTCCTTTGTTCCAACATGGCTTCATCAGCGTTGCCTGCGATACAAAATACGATGATGTGAGGTAACTTGTATTGTATAATATTTTATTATCTTTGGTAAGCTAAGAGCGAGCACCTCCACGCGAAGGTGGGATCGCAGCATCCTCGTCATATGCTAAGGACGTGGAACCTTGCCCTATTAATGTATCTTCATTAAGCATGTCTTTAAGGTGAGCGTGACCTGGGGCGCGAAGAAACCAGTCATGATTATGTTTGGGTTGCTAAGCCTAGTTCACACATGTTGCTCAAATGATTACCTGAAGGTTCACCGCACTTGCCTACTAGCCAGCGGCGAATATCAGCTTTTGACACACCGTGCTATAGCGCACCGACAATAACATCTCGGTAAGTTACTGCGAGATTAAAAATCTCACCTTCATTACCGCCTGCGATTTCTTCAAAGTCTGCTTGGGCTTGCTCTAGAGCTGCCGCATCTTCTTCTGGAGCCGCATCCTCCTCGTCAATTTGAGGAGCCACCTCTTCTGGAAGCACATCTTCCTCATCAGTTGGACGCACTAGGTCGTCGATGTGTTTTTCTTCTAGGCTCCTTTGCTTCACGCGTTCGAGCTCCTCTTCTTCTCGCTTTCTTCTTCTTTCAGCAGCCTCCGCAGCTGTTATCCTGGACTCGGCAAGAATGTCCTCGCTTATGGTTTCGTCGGAAGCACCAGAATGAGAACCTCTCTTATGCTTCTTGGCCAAAAGGCCATTGATGGTCTCATCGTCATCTGCTAAGACAATTCGTTCAGATAAGATTGCAAAAGAGTTAAGATAATGATAAGAGAAGTACGATTGAGATACCTCCTGACTCTTCCTCTTGTATCTCATCTCTCTCTCTATCCCTGACATCTTCAATTCTTTCCTCTTCTTCATCTCCTTCTCTTGTCTCTCTTTTCTCCTCTTCTTCCTCCTGGCCAAATGGAACAAAGGTCTCCACTGCGAGCTCCTTCCGCACTTTACTTGTCATGCGACCTTTGCCTTTATCCCTGGCAGTAAAGGTTCTCGCAGGAGGGGAAGTTGGAGCGCTCCTAGGGGAAGAGATTGTGATTCCTCTTTGTCTGGGCCTTTTCGCTCTCGGAGCAGCAGTCGCTGGAGGAGATGGATCATTCATGGGAGGAGACAAGGCTGGAGTATTGTCTATCAGCGAATCAGCAAAAGCATTCATGATCTCGCGAATTTTGGTCTCAACCGCGGGATCCATCTTCGATGCCAGCCGAACTGGTTGTCCTTGCCTTCTTGCAGTAACAATGGTGGTGACCAGCGATTTGGAACGCTCACCAGATGCAAACCTCCTCACATGGCACTGCAGCAGAAAGCGAAGCATGAAGCTTTTGACATATTGGAATAAGGAAACTTAGCACATGCAAGATAAATTGCTACCTTAGCGAAAGTTTCGCTGTATCTGATGACATGCGAATCACCTCTCCTAACTGTGGCTATCTTTTCATCAAGAATGATGGAGGGACACAGGTGATTCTCGCGATCCAGCAACGAATAGCGGCCATATTCAGATTCGTCCAGGCTACAGTTGGGACGAAAAGGGAAATAATTCCTTTCGATCACAGGAACTCTGCTGGGCTGAGGGGCCGATTGCGTCTCAAACCTTGTTTGCTGGGCATTCCAATAAGCGATCCAGTTTCTGGATTAGCCACCTTCGCGGTTACCTGGAGGTTGCTCGAAGGGAAGATTGCTCCTCAAGATTGTTTTGCACTCCCCAGACAATAACCGCTTGTAGCAGCCTCTTATGATTGACTGCGGCCAGATTGATGGTGCTACCGCATCGAAGCCAAATTGGGGAGAAACGCGAGTGGGATCAACATCCACGGTAATCCTCTCGTACCTAGGCGCGAGCTCACGAACATGCTCTGCAAGAGCAGGAAGAGAACCTCTCAGACACCAGCAAAAGAATTCGCGATAGCGCTCGTGGAAATGCTCCCCGCCCTCGAAAAGGAGCTCTTCTGAGAAAGCAACAGCCTTAGAGGGATACAGTTTTGGGAACCATCGCACATTCTCAACACGCGCGGCATAAGGCCTGGCTATAAACTCTCCCCGATTGTCGCATATCAGGCTCCAAACGCACTTGGGAAAGTTAGTTCCGAACCACCTCCCTGCCACTATTTCGCTCCTCCTCCGTACCTGGGGGACACCATTTGCTGGGCTTAGAAGGGACTGGGGCATAAGAAGGCCATCGCTCGAAGACCCACATTGTTAAGAAAGCAATGTTAATGTAAGTCAGTACGTCAAGGCGACCACGCGATTCCTTCATTGCCACGACCAGCTGATCCAACCTGTGGTACAGCGTGCCCAAGACTAAGGGTCCAAGTGCAACTTTCTGACCAAGGGCCAATTTCACAGCAAGAGGCAGAACATGATAGAAGACCCCATCATGCGGGTGATAATCGATTAAGTACCTCGACAACCAGGCACAGAGGAAGGCGCATAGGGTCAAGTGATAACCCTTCCATTCACATAGTTCTTAGCCTTCGGGTTTTGGCTCAGAAGCTTCTTGGTGATGCTGCTGTTCGCATAATCGCGAAAGAAATATTGCACCCACTTGTTCCAAGTGTTCTTCGCAGATGTGTCAACCAACTGCCAGTCGGGGAGGACTTCTGTAGGAATCCACCGGGTGGAAATTTTCTTCACTTCTGACAAGCACTCTTCCATCTGCTTGTACAAAGCGATCTCCGCATCAGTTCTCAAGGGACTCAAAGGATCCACTTCGCCCACGGGAGACAGATCATACAGCATGTGCACATCTTCGAGCGTGGGAGCAGCCTCGAACTCAGCAAAATGGAATGTGTGAGTCGCAGGCGAGTAACGAGAAAGAAGGTTTAGAAGCATGGACTGGTCCAGCTTCACGGCAACACCCTTCATAGCACGAACTGCGAAGTATATGCCAGCATCGTTTAAAGTCATGGCATGATGGGTCAGTACATGGTCAATCCACACATCCATGAAGTCCAATTTCTGAACAAACGCTTGAGTGGAAATCGCAGTATACGGGAAATACCCATTTTCGACTCCCAATCGAACCACGTCCTCGGAATCGATCAATTCGAGCAGGGCCGAGTTAAATGGAGGAGTTAACGTTTGCAATCCTTCACCAGGGACAGGGATTGGCAGTTTCTTCGCCTTAACCCTAGAATGGTAGAAGTCTTTGCCACCCAGATAGGGGGCTTTTTCGCCATAAAGCCCGAGGAAGATCAGGTATTTCTTCGACCTCCTTAATGGGTTTGGTTCCTTTTGTCTTTGCCATTCCTGCGGAAAAGCAAGAAAAAAGGGGGGAGAAATACGCACACTTTAGTTTGAATTTCAAGATTCAGTTCAAAGCATACGAGGATTTATTGGAAGAAAGATGAACAGTCCAGTGGCAATCCTCAAAATTATAGATTGGAATCGTTTGCATTATCAGGGATTTCAGAAACCCTACATTCAAGATCCTTATCATCAGGGGATTAAATCAAAATTGGATTCAAAGATCGAGAGCTTCTTCATAGTTTTCAGTGGATAATATGTTATGGGTTTGCAGATCCAACGAAGTTCAAAGCATATATCAGTATATCAAACACAATTGAACAAGGCCAACCTTGTTTTGGTAAAGCTTGCTTGGATGTGCACAATTGAAGAAGACGATTGACAAGAGAGAACTGGTGATTGATTATCTGAATCTGCTCTTGAAGGCTTCCGGGTATCATTCACTTTAAGAGAAAGAAGTGATGCTTTGCAACAATGGAGAGTACAGAGTATTTATCCAAAAACAAGAAGGGTTGCGTCCTTTCAGTAGTCGGATCGCAACCGTCACCGTCGAATCGCGCAATCACAGGACAAGCTGACGTCACACCTAAAACCCTAAAGACCAGACGGCACGACTCTAGGGGTTTAGGTCATAATGGCACGCACGGGGGCTGAACCTGCACATATTTGAATTGGTGCGTGGCGGCGACGCGGACGTTGGTTCCTGCTCATGGAAGTCTATCCGGCTATGAGTCTTCACGCGCAGAAAGGGGGTTAATGTAGATAGTGCTTTCTGAGCAGACAGATCTTGGCCACGTGGCAATCATCCAGCACACCATATTGTGCTCCAGACACACTGGATCACCAGCCGCGCTGATCCACGTGGGGGCTGCGAGACAGGGCCCTCGCATACCACTGCACGGGACTTGTAGGGACTTAGTGATCTGGAGGCTAGAGTAAGTCCTGTCGCGTGCGAGCCAAGCCCGCGCACGACCTTTTGTAACTTCTTTTGAGAGATTTATGGCACGAGCTCCATAAACCCGGTCAATCTGGTCAAACCCTGTCAACCCCATAACGGTTCCGGTATTCGCGCATAACGTGCTGTAACGGTCCCTATATACGCGGACGAACGTGCCGTTGTGGTTAAGCTAATTAAGCCGCCATTGATGGGCGCATTAACCAGACTGCAACGGTCACATTCTCCGTTATATATAGGATGTTAACCTTTCCATACAAAGGAGGACACACCAGTCATACGCGGAAGCTCTGCCAAACCCCTGTCTCTCTCTCAGACATTACTACTGCCTTACTCTCTCCCTACACACAACCCAACACTTCCTGTGCCATTTTCTAATCCTCTGACTTTGGTGTACACGAAGTTCTCTCTGCAGGATTCTCTTGTGCACAATAACCCTGATGGTTCAATTTCCAGACATAAAGCTAGATTAGTGGCTAAGGGGTTTAGTCAAACCCCTGGCATTGACTTTGAAGAAATTTTTAGTCCTGTGGTCAAACATGCTACTGTTAGAACAATTTTGTCCTCAGCAGCCACTTTTAATTGGTCTCTCCGTCAATTGGATGTGAATAATGTATTTCTTCATGGCTATCTCAAAGAAACTGTTTATATGCAACAACCTCCTGGATTTAAAAATCCTCAATTTCCTGATTATGTTTGCAGACTTAACAAAGCCATATATGGTCTCAAACAAGCTCCTAGAGCTTGGTTTGAGATATTTACAGAATTTATTTTGTCTCTTGGATTCACTCAATCTAAAGCTGACACCTCCATGTTTGTTAGACACAATTCCAACTCCTCCACAATCACAGTTTTACTCTTATATGTTGATGACATCATTTTGACTGGAAATGATCCTATTTATACTGCTCAGCTTATTTCCAAGTTAAAGTGTGAGTTCAATATGAATGATTTGGGTCCTTTGACTAATTTTCTGGGATTGCAAATTGACAGAAATGAAAAAGGAATATTTGTGCATCAATCCAAATATGTAAATGACTTGCTCACTAGATTCAATATGCATCATTGCACTCCTTGTCATACACCTACCATTTCTGGAATTAAATACACTTTCACTGATGGTGAACTATTATCTGATCCTACTCCATTTAGACAGCTGCTTGGTGCACTTCAATATTTGGTTTTTACTAGACCTGATATCTGTTTTGCTGTTAATTATTTGTGTCAATTTATGCATCGTCCTACTACACAACATATGTTAGGTGCCAAAAGAATTCTTAGATATCTAAGAGGCACCAAAAATGATGGAATTTTGTACAAGCAAAGTGAATTAAACTTCTGTGCTTTTTCTGATGCAGATTGGGCTGGTAACCCATCTAACAGAAGAAGCACCACTGGTTTTGTCTTATTTCTAGACAACAACCCAATTCACTGGGCTGCAAAGAAACAGCCAACTGTCTCTAGATTTTCATCCGAGGCAGAGTATAGAGCTTTGGCAACAATTGCTGCAGAAATCACTTGGTTTCTATATTTGTTTTTAAGATTTGCATATCTTTTTAAAACAACCACCTCTTCTTTTTTGTGACAATGAATCTGCAATTCACATGACTGAAAATCCCATTATGCATTCAAAAACAAAACACATAGAATTAGATTACCATTTCATTAGAGAAGAAGTGTTGAGAAAACAGTTACTGGTTAAATTTGTGTATTCTGCAGATCAGCTAGGAGACTTATTCACCAAAGGATTAGTTGCTGCTGCATTTGGATATTTGAAGTCCAAGTTAATGGTCGCACCAGCACCATTAACTTGAGGGAGGGTATTAGCAGAATTGATCAAAGACAAGAAGATGCTCCAGCTCAAAATGAAGTGTTCAAGCCAAAATGTTGCAGAAATCAAAGACAAGATCAAAGTTATTTCTCAAAATCAACAAATCATGACAAATGGGGGTATATATGCCTTTTTCCAGAACATGTTAAATTCCCAGAAAGTGTCTATTGTGTCCTTTTTTTGCCTTTTCCAAGAGTTTTGCGGCTGTTATGTAATTTGCTAGACCTTCTTGTAACTCAGGCCAATTTTTTTGGGCCTCAGTATAATTTCTCACAAGCCATGAACGGCTGTGATGAAATGATGTGATCCAACGGTCTGAAATAAGACCGTTGGCTTTCTGGGGTATAAAAACCTTGCTGCGTCCTTAGGGTTCATGATCTTCTTCGCTCTCCAGAAAATGTAGCGAAGCTCTGTCAATTTGTTTCCAGAAACTTAATGAAATTGTTCTCTTCTTATTTCGTTTGATTTCATCTTTTCTGGAATTGTTTGATTCCTTTCAGTATGGAAGAGCTGTTGCAGCTGATGAAAGTTGCTGAAGCCTGGAAGATGTAAAGAAGATTGTGAAAGAAGATCTTGCTGATGTTGTGAACATTAAGCTTGCAAAAGTCGGCGTTCTTTGAGCACTTGAAATCATAGATTTAGCAAGGGCGTCAGGACTGGATCTGATGATTGGTTGTATGGTCGAGACTAGATTAGCAATGGGGTTTGCTGGTCATCTTGCTGCTGGCTTAGGATGTTTCAAGTAAGCATCATAACATTTTTAATCATATTAACTTTTTTTTACAGAGTACTTTCCGTTTATATCATATGTTTTTTGTAATTCCTATATATAGATTTGTCGACCTAGACACTCCACTGTTGCTATCAGAAGATCCGGTGCTGGAGGGTTATAAAGGTACGCTAAACTTCAAAATTGATATTGTTGTGAATGATGCAAACAAATAGTGACATTTTTGGGCCGTGCTTCTTAGGTTTGTAGATGTAGAGATATTCTTTTCAGTATTTTTCGGTGTCTGATTTGTGTTTTTTATTATCTCTGTGTCCAGTGGCTGGTTCTGTATACAAATTCACAAATACAAGAGGTCATGGTGGTTTCCTTCACTGGGATAATATTTTGTGGTAAGCAGTGTTATAATTACTCTTTCTGTGATCAACATGCATTGACACGGTCTAGCTATTTCTTTCTGAAACTGAAATAGCATTAAAGATGTATCAATCTGCCTACAATTACTTAAGGCTACATTTGGAACTTGGAAATTGAGATGGAAAAGTGAATAGAAAGAAATGAAAGATTTTCTGTTAACATTCCTATACTTTTCCTTTGTTTGGCAACAAAAAATTCGTGAGAAAACATTTTTTTTATAATTGAGTATATTAAAATTACACCCACAGAGTTAAAAAATAGTAAATTAGCCCTAATAGTTAGCATTAAATACGGTTATATACCCACAGATCTTGTGAAACTTCAAAAAAGCCTGCAATCGGCATCTGTCTACCCCCATTTTTCATCCTCACCATCTCTGGTCCCTCTCTCGCTCATCTATGCTATGAAGCCCAAACCCAGACTCATCTATCCCTCTCACCGCCTTCCACCAACCACCATCCTCACAAGATGGGTATTACAGCCCATCACGGGACGTCACGTGATGGGTAGTACATAAATTTTTGTTAATTTGATATAACTCTGTTAATCTTTGGAGGCTATTAGTCTCAAAATGAAAAATGCAGGGGGGTTTTTCTATGAAATTGCAAGTGTTCGAGGTCTAGTGTCACAAGTGTGAAACTGCATATAGGTTTAGTGTCATTTCTCCTATTATTTAATAAACATTGCTGGAAAAGACCACCTTCTGAAAGTACCAATCATCATCAACGTGACATGCCACATACACGACCTTTTGTTTTAGAGTCTATTCAAATTTCATCACAATGTGGAAATGGACGATTCTTGCAGGATGAACTTATGATCAACCTGAAGTCTATACACGACCTTTTGTTTTAGAGTCTGTTTTTTTTCCCAGTCGACAAGTGTAATTAGATGCTGTGATCTGAGGTGCGCACATGTTGTTACATTTATACCATATGTTTGAGCACTGGAAACTTCTGTGCTAGTATGGAACGGCGATTTGAATTCACTATGGGTTAGGCAACGTGGTCCGTTAGCTAATCTAATCAGTGTGCTATTTTTTTTTTGTCACAACCGGTTGGTTACAACTGACCCTGTAACAACAAATGCAATTTAAATCTCCATTGCTATTTGGTCTCTGCCTTTCCTCTAATAATTGGTAGTAGTAAATTAAGTTGCGAATTTCTTTGACAAATAGAAGGGCGTTTCTAAATTGAAGTGAACTTGTTCAAACATGTATCTAGCTAGATGAAGCACTAATGAGCTAAATCAAGAGAAAAATTAGTAGGAATAGTCGATGCGCGGTAAAACCAACTCTACTGGAAAGCTTTAGAACAATATTATTGTTCTGAGATAACAAAAAACCGGGAACAATATAAGGAAACTATTATTTCCATGTCATCGCGCAAAAGGAAAACAGATCAAGCTCTCTATACATAATATCGCTTTAGCTTTTACATCACTTGACTCCAAGCACATCTGAACGCTCCCAAGCTAACTGTACAACAAAAGTTGCTCCTTGTCTCTGTACAAACAGTTGCTTTTGTTGATTTAGCTACAACAGTGTAACTGCAAAACTCCATCCGTCATTCAAACAGGATGACAAGGCACAATTGATTTGTGCAGCTCATAAAGGATCATCATTGAGGAATGCTTTGCACGACGAAGTGTATCAAACTGGTAATGATTCTCCACACAGAAACTTAGGAAGGAGTTCCTATTCTCCAAGCAACTCTTTTCCACAATCACGTCTTTATCCTCGGTATCTTCAGGCACACCATCCCCTTTCACCTCAGAAAAAAAATGCTTCTTCCCCCGACTAGATATGTGTGACATCCTATCTACACAATAGCATCTGTTGCACAGCTGAAAGTGTTTACATTCGTTGCAAGTCCATCGGCTTTTGGATTGAATCACTTCTCTGCAGCGTGAGCAAGAATATTGCAAGTTGACCACTATGAAGTTATCCTTAATGGGTAAGATGTTTTTCCCTAATTTCTGCATTAGTAGAACATCTTTGGGAACATTTGTTTGTCCTTCCATAGCTTTCAAAGATGTCTTTGTTGCAACCGCCCTTTTTGTCTGTGACCCTTCTTGTTCAATTTTGTTAATGACGTTGATGACACCAGCACCAGACCAATAGGCACCATCGAACTGTGGAAGACGAGCTGCTGCAGTGTCAGGCTGGAGAAAGAACTGATCGTATAAGTTGCTGCAATTCACCACTATGCCCTCTTCAGTTGCTTTCCTTAGCATTGATTCATACCATTTCCTGAGCTTATCGGGCTTGGGTGTTTTCTGAGTCTTTGGATGGCGGTAAAAAATGAAATCATCTCCTTTCTCAGGTGGGCATGTCCATATGTAGCAGGTGGCAAAGCCTCGTTTCTTGCAATATTCAAGGTATCCTATTAGTATCTCGTGGTAGACAAAGGTACGAAGAGCTTCACCCGACACTGTTTTAATTTGTTGTCTCAAGTAGTTGACAGAATCGAGATATGATATATAGACACAACGGCGATTTGGCTGGGCGCATTCTGAACCGTACTCCTGCACGTAAAATCCAAATAGGAATACATCTGCACCTTCTATTTTCTGAAACAGTAGAATCACCTTTGACTTATATGGGAATTCTGACGGGTACTTCTTCTTGTGGAAGATGTTTGAAAATTGAGGATCCACTTGGAATGTTTTATCCACTGATGATACGACTCTGACGACAAGATCTGATGCTTCAGGTACCGAATCAATGTTGGTATGCAGCGCATTGGCCCTCTCTTCTCTTTCCCTTTTGAGACTCCTATGAAGCCTTTGCTCAATGTGATTACTGAGTTTTGAAGTAGGTAAATCTTTTGCCTCAAACGCATTCTTTTTTGGCAAGGGCACGAGCTTTCCAGCTGCTATTCCATCTAAATAGCATTGTGGGCATGTATATCGGCTTTTTCCTTCCTCGTCTCTTTTATCATTGTAGAGTGCACATATCTGGTGTTCCCAGCCTTGGCATTGATCACATTGAACCCACGATTCTTCATCTTCCTTGATATTCTTCTTACAAAGCGCTGACTTGGAAACGGACACGCCAGAGCATGAAATATTATTTCCCTGAGATCTCCTAAAGCATGTGGTACAAAAACAATACTGCGAACACGACATTGTCTCCTCAAGAGCACCATAATAAGTCTGATCTCGCTTCAAACGAACGCCACAAAGAGAGCAATCGACTGGTAATGGGGCAAAAGAAAGCTTGTTCTTGGCACATAGCTGACATGAGTTGTAGTCTCCAACAGAATTTGTCATTGTTTCATTCCCCTGCCTTAGACTGCATAAATGTTGCTTTACTTCGTCTGCGGTGAAGTAATCAATCAAAGAAACTCCCGTGACCTCTGGCTCCTCAGCCTTTGGTGTTTCTGCATGTGTTTCTTGGTCAGACACAGTTCTTTTTCGCCCCTCTTCATTACGATGCTCATTAGCGCGAATGGATACAGGGTAGGAATTATCTGTGGTTGAACAAGTAGTACTTGGAGCATCAGGCCATTCCGGAACCAAGGGCGGCAGGAGTGGTCGTCCGAGGTCACAAAGTTGATTCGTTGAAGACAACATTATGGAATCTTCCCATATAAGAGCATGTGAGAACAATTCGACATTTAAAGCTGATGACGTTACCTTATTTCCAGTCTTATGACGTTTGGAGGATGAAAGCCATGAATAATCATCCGCCAAGGCCGAGCGTTTTTTTACCGTACGAGTAGCCGAGGACGAGGATGAGGATACAGGAGTGTGACCTAATAACATGGCGGCATTGTACCAACCATCAAAACATCCAGCAAGTTCTTGTTCAATCTGCGTGCGTGTTGCCGCCGTAATCTTCTTTGTTGAAGATGAGGACGAAAACATCGCGTTTCAATCAGCGAGGGAGATCTTTGAACTCACTTTAACGATTGCCCTAATCTTTAGTCTTTAAATAGGGCATCTAAATAGCGTACCCAATATATATATATATATATATATATATATATATATATATATATATATATATATATATATATATATATATATATATATATATATATATATATATGTTTTTTCACATAAAAACCCCTTCTCTTTTTAGAAAGGGTTTCTATGTGAAAAAACAATATTTTCACATAAATACTATACTTGCTAATGTTCAGTTTCCTAGTATTGAAGTATGGATGCAAGTGCACGGTGTTCCTATGGAATACTTCGTTCATGAACTGGCAGAGTTTCTTGGCCAGCTTGCCGGAGAAATTGTGGACATTGATTGGAATCATAACCGGGTAGTCAATATGGAATATTTACGGATTAAGATCCGAATCAATACCAATGAAACCCTAATTCCGGGTGCTTACCTCCAAACTTTGGAAGGCCCTTCCACTTGGCTGTTCTTCCGATATGAAAGACTGTTTTGTTTCTGTTTGAGTTGTGGCAAAATTGGTCACAAAACCCATCACTGCACTACCAGTGAGAGGGAAACTGTTAACAGTCTCTCAAATCGCTATGAAAACTCACCTTTTGCTGGATCTCTCCTCTATATAATTGAGAATGACCACCCACTTTTCACTCCTTAGATGAGAGCTTTCCTCCTACATGGTCCCAATAGAACTACAAAACTCATTGTCCAAAACCCTAATGAGCCCCTACCACCTCCTTTTATTCCACCCACTGAACCTCATTCACCCAACTTGGTATTCAACTTTGAATCTAGTTTCTCTTCAGGCTGATTGCCGCACCAAAGTAAGACGCTGCCAGGAGTGTCAATTCAAGGGTAATCTAGTGCACGCTCCTGCCGTAGATCTACACGCGTTGGGAACACCATGGCCGTTTCACACATGGGCTCTGGATTTCATCGGTCCCATTCGACCGACCTCGCACGGGAATCATTTTATTCTCACCGCGACCGAGTTGTTCACCAAGTGGGTAGAAGCAATACCACTGAAGACAGCAAATGCGTTAGCCGTGGTCCATTTCATCCAAGAAAGCATCATATGCAGGTTCGGAATTCCAAAAACCATCCTTTCGGATAATGGCACTCCTTTTGTCAATCGCCAGGTGGCTGCAAAGCTAGCATAGTACAACATCAGGCACATATGCTCCACTCCATACTACCCGAAGGGGAATGGGCAGGCGGAAGCAACCAACAAGACGTTATTGAGAATCTTGAGCAAGATGGTCGCGGATGACCACAAGAAATGGGCTGATTCTTTGAGCATAACCCTGTGAGCTTATCGGACTTCTCCGAGGACACCCACAGGGGCCTCGCCATTCCTTTTATGCTATGGAGCTGAAGCTGTGGTACCTGCGGAAGTGAAGGTTAACTCTGCAAGGTTGGCTTTTCATGCATTATATGACAATCAACGTGATCATGACTTAGTCCTGCTAGAAGAAAAGCCGGAGCAAGCTAAAAGGACTAAAAAACGGTACCAAGAAAGGATCGCTCGTGCGTACAACAAAACAGTCCAACGTCGAGATTTCGCTGTTGGAGATTTGGTCTTGCGCGCGTCTGACCATTGCATGCGAGAGGCAGCTCACCCAAAATTCGCAGCCAATTGGGAAGGACCCTTTGAAGTCACGGAAGTCTTTGGCAGTGGCTACTGCAGCATACGGAGGTTACATGGAACGACCTCAACCCCAAGCTCAGTCAACATGCGCTGGATTAAGAAGTATTATCCTTAACTCCTTTCATTATATGCGTTAGATTACAACGTCTGCTTCATGCTCTGTATTGCTAAAATTCGTGCATCTTCTCTCCCACATGAGGGAATTGTAATCTTATCTCTCCCATATGAGAGTATTTCATAATAAAAGACTTCTCCCAAATGAGACGAACTTTATGCTTTCAACTGTCTTTATTGCTCTGTTTATCTCATTATTTCCATTAGCAAAAGCCTATCTGCCATGATAGCAGCCCATGCGAATACGATCTTAAGTGATCTTTTAAGCCTATCTGCCATGATAGCAGCCCATGCGAATACGATCTTAAGTGATCTTTTAAGCCTATCTGCCACGATAGCAGCTCATGCGAATAACAATATTAAGTGATCTTTTAAAAGCCTATCTGCCACGATAGCAGCCTATGCGAATACGATCTTAAGTGATCTTTTAAGCCTATCTGCCACGATAGCAGCATTATGCAAAATGATCTTAAGTGATCTACAGAAGCCTATCTGCTGAGATAGCGCTCGTACTTGGGTCTAACCTTAAGTAAATCTCAAGCCTATCCGCCAAGATAGCAAAGCTACACAAATACGATCTCGAACGATCTAAAAACATATCTGCGAATCTATCCGGCAGATAGCAAATCATAGCGACAATACAAAATGTGAATACACTACTACAAAAGGCGAAATTTGCCAACGCGCATGCGAAATCGTAATTTGTTGTAACAAGACAGCAAATCGTACAAAGCGATTTATCATTATGAGTCAAAAATGACTTACAATTTGTCTGTCTAGATAACAGCTTACAAGCGAAAAGCTCAGATCAAGCTAGCTACGCAGCCAACATGGCTTACAATGCACCTAAATAGTAGCTTACAAACGGAAGTTACACATCGGGGGAATCCCAACTAGAAAAGGATCGACCTAACGGTCCTAGCAGAAGCTATGCGATACAACGGTCAGCGACCAATGATCTGTAGCAAGTAGGGTGTTCCTGCGAAAAGAACAGCCCGCCATGTCTACAAGACCTATGCGATGCTATGTTCAAGATCCCAGGATCTGACAAGGCCATTCTTTGGTCTTATGCCCAAGAGACGTGCCTCACGAACCACCTGTTCCGCCGTATGCGGCTGTGCAAGACAGGGGAGCAGTCATTCCTCGGGCAAGAGGCTCCTTGTCCACGGAGACGAGCGCAATGGCTCGCCAACCTGAGCTCAAGAACGTGGTGGCGAATGATCAACCTCCGGGCAAGCTGGAGGAGAAATCCGCCGTTCATTACGAGTCGGTAGCAAGGTCAGTACGGCGCTGCACCTCGCCGGGAGGCGGCCGGAAACATGACCTGCAAGCATAATAGACGAAGAAAATTCTTCGAGCAAACATGAGGTATTCTCTGCATCTTCTTTATGATAATTATAAAGATCAATACGCTTTGTGAAGCAGATCTTGGAAGCTATTTCTATGGCACAAAGCACAAACTCAGGTTTCACAACTTGAAGCTGCAATGAATCAACGAAAAATAAGCGTTGAAGCCAACAGTCGTAAGGACTCACGGCAAGCCACATTGTGGGATGAAGAACCCAAATAGCAAAAGGCAGGGTTTATATAGACCTTGTGGAGACTCTTCAGTTGCCGAGAGGAGTCAGCAGAACTTGAAAAGAGGTTAAGGATCAATCACTTACGCCTTGAAAAGAGGTAACAATCAATTACCCTACTAAAGGCTACGACGATTCGGTTGCGTATCCTAATTAATGACAGATGGTCATGATACGGATGGACTTCCCAAGGAAAGCGTGCTTATCTAATAAGCAATTAGCGCGAAAATCAAGGCAGAATATCAATAGCTGACGTCATAATTGATATGCACAGAGATATTCAAGCAAATCTCGGGAAGGGCAAAACAGGCATTCAAATTCTTTTTGAAAAAAAGGGGGAGAAACCCTAGCAACATTACAGCAATGCCCTAGCATTTTTCTCCACACAGATTTGCTACTTACCTGCTACTTTTCAAAACAAGCCTTTGATCAAGGAGTCATTAGGAGTAAACTGACGCGACAGATTTTCCACTTGCTCCACTTCTTGCTTCAATTGCTCGCATTTGGCGTTCATCTCGTGAAAGAGCTTCACAGCCTCTTCAACCTTTTGCCTTTGCTGCTCCACCTTCAGCTCCTCAGCTGCGAGGTTATGGTAGCCGCGTTTCAAATTCACGGCCGCGCGAATCAGTGTGACTCTTTTGACAAGAAACCCAAAGCCCAGCTTGCCTTGAACTTTGGCGAGAAGGTTTTGGCACATGCCAAAAAGCATTTCCGCGCTCTGAGGAGAAATGGTCGCAGGTGTGGCCGCGGATAGCTGCTCCAAAATCCAGATGGCTTCTGTCAGAAACAGCCTCCTGTCGAAGGGCCCTATCTCCAGAGACCTCGCAAATGATTGGGCGTAGGAGAGGCGCATCCGAACTAGCCAGTCCACATCAGCTTGCTTCAACCCTAAAGCAATGTTAAACCAAGTTAGACTATCGAACTTGCAAATGAAGAATGCAAAATGCGAACAATAATCATGACATACCAGTTCCTTCAAGGATCTCGCGCAGAGAAGGAATGCGCATTGCGGGGGTAGCTGAAGGCTATCCTCGCTCCATTGCCCTTCTATCAGCTGCGAGCTCTAACTCCTCATAGTTGGTGGGGAGAGTATAAGCCGCACCAGGTGCGATTGCAGCCCCGACCTGCGAACCCCAAAAGTTCCACGCAGGAAGAGGTTCCGCAGGCTCAGTCATTGCCGGAGGCATGGCAGCAGCAGAAGTTGCAGCTTGATTAGGGATGCCTTCAGGTGCGATAGCGTCAGCAGCGTTCGCACCTGTTTCCTCAGCACCAGCATGGGCATCTTCCTCCATCAACACGGTGTCAGCTTCGGCATCATCAGAAAGTTCAATGACGTCCTCGAAGGGCTCTCCTGCATATTCAGCAGCTGCGACGGGCTTCTCAGTATGAGAACTCGGCACCGGGATATAGGATGCAGAAGGTTGACTCCTTTGTTCCAACATGGCTTCATCAGCGTTGCCTGCGATACAAAATACGATGATGTGAGGTAACTTGTATTGTATAATATTTTATTATCTTTGGTAAGCTAAGAGCGAGCACCTCCACGCGAAGGTGGGATCGCAGCATCCTCGTCATATGCTAAGGACGTGGAACCTTGCCCTATTAATGTATCTTCATTAAGCATGTCTTTAAGGTGAGCGTGACCTGGGGCGCGAAGAAACCAGTCATGATTATGTTTGGGTTGCTAAGCCTAGTTCACACATGTTGCTCAAATGATTACCTGAAGGTTCACCGCACTTGCCTACTAGCCAGCGGCGAATATCAGCTTTTGACACACCGTGCTATAGCGCACCGACAATAACATCTCGGTAAGTTACTGCGAGATTAAAAATCTCACCTTCATTACCGCCTGCGATTTCTTCAAAGTCTGCTTGGGCTTGCTCTAGAGCTGCCGCATCTTCTTCTGGAGCCGCATCCTCCTCGTCAATTTGAGGAGCCACCTCTTCTGGAAGCACATCTTCCTCATCAGTTGGACGCACTAGGTCGTCGACGTGTTTTTCTTCTAGGCTCCTTTGCTTCACGCGTTCGAGCTCCTCTTCTTCTTGCTTTCTTCTTCTTTCAGCAGCCTCCGCAGCTGTTATCCTGGACTCGGCAAGAATGTCCTCGCTTATGGTTTCGTCGGAAGCACCAGAATGAGAACCTCTCTTATGCTTCTTGGCCAAAAGGCCACTGATGGTCTCATCGTCATCTGCTAAGAAACAATTCGTTCAGATAAGACTGCAAAAGAGTTAAGATAATGATAAGAGAAGTACGATTGAGATACCTCCTGACTCTTCCTCTTGTATCTCATCTCTCTCTCTATCCCTGACATCTTCAATTCTTTCCTCTTCTTCATCTCCTTCTCTTGTCTCTCTTCTCTCCTCTTCTTCCTCCTGGCCAAACGGAACAAAGGTCTCCACTGCGAGCTCCTTCCGCGCTTTACTTGTCATGCGACCTTTGCCTTTATCCCTGGTAGTAAAGGATCTCGCAGGAGGGGAAGTTGGAGCGCTCCTAGGGGAAGAGATTGTGATTCCTCTTTGTCTGGGCCTTTTCGCTCTCGGAGCAGCAGTCGCTGGAGGAGATGGATCATTCCTGGGAGGAGACAAGGCTGGAGTATTGTCTATCAGCGAATCAGCAAAAGCATTCATGATCTCGCGAATTTTGGTCTCAACCGCGGGATCCATCTTTGATGCCAGCCGAACTGCTTGTCCTTGCCTTCTTGCAGTAACAATGGTGGTGACCAGCGATTTGGAACGCTCACCAGATGCAAACCTCCTCACATGGCACTGCAGCAGAAAGCGAAGCATGAAGCTTTTGACATATTGGAATAAGGAAACTTAGCACATGCAAGAGAAATTGCTACCTTAGCGAAAGTTTCGCTGTATCTGATGACATGCGAATCACTTCTCCTAACTGTGGCTATCTTTTCATCAAGAATGATGGAGGGACACAGGTGATTCTCGCGATCCAGCAACGAATAGCGGCCATATTCTGATTCTTCCAGGCTACAGTTGGGACGAAAAGGGAAATAATTCCTTTTGATCACAGGAGCTCTGCTGGGCTGAGGGGCCGACTGCGTCTCAAACCTTGTTTGCTGGGCATTCCAATAAGCGATCCAGTTTCTGGATTAGTCACCTTCGCGGTTACCTGGAGGTTGCTCGAAGGGAAGATTGCTCCTCAAGATTGTTTTGCACTCCCCATACAATAACCGCTTGTAGCAGCCTCTTATGATTGACTGCGGCCAGATTGATGGTGCTACCGCATCGAAGCCAAACTGGGGAGAAACGCGAGTGGGATCAACATCCACGGTAATCCTGTCGTACCTAGGCGCGAGCTCACGAACATGCTCTGCAAGAGCAGGAAGAGAACCTCTCAGACACCAGCAAAAGAATTCGCGATAGCGCTCGTGGAAATGCTCCCCGCCCTCGAAAAGGAGCTCTTCTGAGAAAGCAACAGCCTTAGAGGGATACAGTTTTGGGAACCATCGCACATTCTCAACACGCGCGGCATAAGGCCTGGCTATAAACTCTCCCCGATTGTCGCATATCAGGCTCCAAACGCACTTGGGAAAGTTAGTTCCGAACCACCTCGCAGCACTGCCACTATTTCGCTCCTCCTCCGTACCTGGGGGACACCATTTGCTGGGCTTAGAAGGGACTGGGGCATAAGAAGGCCATCGCTCGAAGACCCACATTGTCAAGAAAGCAATGTTAATGTAAGTCAGTACGTCAAGGCGACCACGCGATTCCTTCATTGCCACGACCAGCTGATCCAACCTGTGGTACAGCGTGCCCAAGACTAAGGGTCCAAGTGCAACTTTCTGACCAAGGGCCAATTTCACAGCAAGAGCCAGAACATGATAGAAGACCCCATCATGCGGGTGACCATCGATTAAGTACCTCGACAACCAGGCACAGAGGAAGGCGCATAGGGTCAAGTGATAATCCTTTCCATTCACATAGTTCTTAGCCTTCGGGTTTTGGCTCAGAAGCTTCTTGGTGATGCTGCTGTTCGCATAATCGCGAAAGAAATATTGCACCCACTTGTTCCAAGTGTTCTTCGCAGATGTGTCAACCAACTGCCAGTCGGGGAGGACTTCTGTAGGAATCCACCGGGTGGAAATTTTCTTCACTTCTGACAAGCACTCTTCCATCTGCTTGTACAAAGCGATCTCCGCATCAGTTCTCAAGGGACTCAAAGGATCCACTTTGCCCACGGGAGACAGATCATACAGCATGTGCACATCTTCGAGCGTGGTAGCAGCCTCGAACTCAGCAAAATGGAATGTGTGAGTCGCGGGCGAGTAACGAGAAAGAAGGTTTAGAAGCATGGACTGGTCCAGCTTCGCGGCAGCACCCTTCATAGCACGAACTGCGAAGTATATGCCAGCATCGTTTAAAGTCATGGCATGATGGGTCAGTACATGGTCAATCCACACATCCATGAAGTCCAATTTCTGAACAAACGCTTGAGTGGAAATCGCAGTATACGGGAAATACCCATTTTCGACTCCCAATCGAACCACGTCCTCGGAATCGATCAATTCGAGCAGGGCCGAGTTAACTGGAGGAGTTAACGTTTGCAATCCTTCACAAGGGACAGGGATTGGCAGTTTCTTCGCCTTAACCCTAGAATGGTAGAAGTCTTTGCCACCCAGATAGGGGGCTTTTCGCCATAAAGCCCGAGGAAGATCAGGTATTTCTTCGACCTCCTTAATGGGTTTGGTTCCTTTTGTCTTTGCCATTCCTGCGGAAAAGCAAGAAAAAAGGGGGGAGAAATACGCACACTTTAGTTTGAATTTCAAGATTCAGTTCAAAGCATACGAGGATTTATTGGAAGAAAGATGAACAGTCCAGTGGCAATCCTCAAAATTAGAGATTGGAATCGTTTGCATTATCAGGGATTTCAGAAACCCTACATTCAAGATCCTTATCATCAGGGGATTAAATCAAAATTGGATTCAAAGATCGAGAGCTTTTTCATAGTTTTCAGTGGATAATATGTTATGGGTTTGCAGATCCAACGCAGTTCAAAGCATATATCAGTATATTAAACACAATTGAACAAGGCCAACCTTGTTTTGGTAAAGCTTGCTTGGATGTGCACAATTGAAGAAGACGATTGACAAGAGAGAACTGGTGATTGATTATCTGAATCTGCTCTTGAAGGCTTCCGGGTATCATTCACTTTAAGAGAAAGAAGTGATGCTTTGCAACAATGGAGAGTACAAAGTATTTATCCAAAAACAAGAAGGGTTGCGTCCTTTCAGTAGTCGGATCGCAACCGTCACCGTCGAATCGCGCAATCACAGGACAAGCTGACGTCACACCTAAAACCCTAAAGACCAGACGGCACGACTCTAGGGGTTTAGGTCATAATGGCACGCACGGGGGCTGAACCTGCACATATTTGAATTGGTGCGTGGCGGCGACGCGTACGTTGGTTCCTGCTCATGGAAGTCTATCCGGCTATGAGTCTTCACGCGCAGAAAGGGGGTTAATGTAGATAGTGCTTTCTGAGCAGACAGATCTTGGCCACGTGGCAATCATCCAGCACACCATATTGTGCTCCAGACACACTGGATCACCAGCCGCGCTGATCCACGTGGGGGCTGCGAGACAGGGCCCTCGCATACCACTGCACGGGACTTGTAGGGACTTAGTGATCTGGAGGCTAGAGTAAGTCCTGTCGCGTGCGAGCCAAGCCCGCGCGCGACCTTTTGTAACTTCTTTTGAGAGATTTATGGCACGAGCTCCATAAACCCGGTCAAACCCGGTCAACCCCATAACGGTTCCGGTATTCGCGCATAACGTGCTGTAACGGTCCCTATATACGCGGACGAACGTGCCGTTGTGGTTAAGCTAATTAAGCCCCATTGATTGGCGCATTAACCAGACTGCAACGGTCACATTCTCCGTTATATATAGGATGTTAACCTTTCCATACAAAGGAGGACACACCAGTCATACGCGGAAGCTCTGCCAAACCCCTGTCTCTCTCTCAGACATTACTACTGCCTTACTCTCTCCCTACACACAACCCAACACTTCATGTGCCATTTTCTAATCCTCTGACTTTGGTGTACACGAAGTTCTCTCTGCAGGATTCTCTTGTGCACAATAACCCTGATGGTTCAATTTCCAGACATAAAGCTAGATTAGTGGCTAAGGGGTTTAGTCAAACCCCTGGCATTGACTTTGAAGAAATTTTTAGTCCTGTGGTCAAACATGCTACTGTTAGAACAATTTTGTCCTCAGCAGCCACTTTTAATTGGTCTCTCCGTCAATTGGATGTGAAAAATGTATTTCTTCATGGCTATCTCAAAGAAACTGTTTATATGCAACAACCTCCTGGATTTAAAAATCCTCAATTTCCTGATTATGTTTGCAGACTTAACAAAGCCATATATGGTCTCAAACAAGCTCCTAGAGCTTGGTTTGAGATATTTACAGAATTTATTTTGTCTCTTGGATTCACTCAATCTAAAGCTGACACCTCCATGTTTGTTAGACACAATTCCAACTCCTCCACAATCACAGTTTTACTCTTATATGTTGATGACATCATTTTGACTGGAAATGATCCTATTTATACTGCTCAGCTTATTTCCAAGTTAAAGTGTGAGTTCAATATGAATGATCTGGGTCCTTTGACTAATTTTCTGGGATTGCAAATTGACAGAAATGAAAAAGGAATATTTGTGCATCAATCCAAATATGTAAATGACTTGCTCACTAGATTCAATATGCATCATTGCACTCCTTGTCATACACCTACCATTTCTGGAATTAAATACACTTTCACTGATGGTGAACTATTACTTCATTTAGACAGCTGCTTGGTGCACTTCAATATTTGGTTTTTACTAGACCTGATATCTGTTTTGCTGTTAATTATTTGTGTCAATTTATGCATCGTCCTACTACACAACATATGTTAGGTGCCAAAAGAATTCTTAGATATCTAAGAGGCACCAAAAATGATGGAATTTTGTACAAGCACAGTGAATTAAATTTCTGTGCTTTTTCTGATGCAGATTGGGCTGGTAACCCATCTGACAGAAGAAGCACAACTGGTTTTGTCTTATTTCTAGGCAACAACCCAATTCACTGGGCTGCAAAGAAACAGCCAACTGTCTCTAGATTTTCATCCGAGGCAGAGTATAGAGCTTTGGCAACAACTGCTGCAGAAATCACTTGGTTTCAATATTTGTTTTTAAGATTTGCATATCTTTTTAAAACAACCACCTCTTCTTTTCTGTGACAATGAATCTGCAATTCACATGACTGAAAATCCCATTATGCATTCAAAAACAAAACACATAGAATTAGATTACCATTTCATTAGAGAAGAAGTGTTGAGAAAACAGTTACTGGTTGAATTTGTGTATTCTGCAGATCAGCTAGGAGACTTATTCACCAAAGGATTAGCTGCTGCTGCATTTGGATATTTGAAGTCCAAGTTAATGGTCGCACCAGCACCATTAACTTGAGGGAGGGTATTAGCAGAATTGATCAAAGACAAGAAGATGCTCCAGCTCAAAATGAAGTGTTCAAGCCAAAATGTTGCAGAAATCAAAGACAAGATCAAAGTTATTTCTCAAAATCAACAAATCATGACAAATGGGGGTATATATGCCTTTTTCCAGAACATGTTAAATTCCCAGAAAGTGTCAATTGTGTCATTTTTTTGCCTTTTCCAAGAGTTTTGCGGCTGTTATGTAATTTGCTAGACCTTCTTGTAACTCAGGCCAATTTTTTGGGCCTCAGTATAATTTCTCACAAGCCATGAACGGCTGTGATGAAATGATGTGATCCAACGGTCTGAAATAAGACCGTTGGCTTTCTGGGGTATAAAAACCTTGCTGCGTCCTTAGGGTTCATGATCTTCTTCGCTCTCCAGAAAATGTAGCGAAGCTCTGTCAATTTGTTTCCAGAAACTTAATGAAATTGTTCTCTTCTTATTTCGTTTGATTTCATCTTTTCTGGAATTGTTTGATTCCTTTCAGTATGGAAGAGCTGTTGCAGCTGATGAAAGTTGCCGAAGCCTGGAAGATGTAAAGAAGATTGTGAAAGAAGATCTTGCTGATGTTGTGAACATTAAGCTTGCAAAAGTCGGCGTTCTTTGAGCACTTGAAATCATAGATTTAGCAAGGGCGTCAGGACTGGATCTGATGATTGGTTGTATGGTCGAGACTAGATTAGCAATGGGGTTTGCTGGTCATCTTGCTGCTGGCTTAGGATGTTTCAAGTAAGCATCATAACATTTTTAATCATATTAACTTTTTTTTACAGAGTACTTTCCGTTTATATCATATGTTTTTTGTAATTCCTATATATAGATTTGTCGACCTAGACACTCCACTGTTGCTATCAGAAGATCCGGTGCTGGAGGGTTATAAAGGTACGCTAAACTTCAAAATTGATATTGTTGTGAATGATGCAAACAAATAGTGACATTTTTGGGCCGTGCTTCTTAGGTTTGTAGATGTAGAGATATTCTTTTCAGTATTTTTCGGGGTCTGATTTGTGTTTTTTATTATCTCTGTGTCCAGTGGCTGGTTCTGTATACACATTCACAAATACAAGAGGTCATGGTGGTTTCCTTCACTGGGATAATATTTTGTGGTAAGCAGTGTTATAATTACTCTTTCTGTGATCAACATGCATTGACACGGTCTAGCTATTTCTTTCTGAAACTGAAATAGCATTAAAGATGTATCTATCTGCCTACAATTACTTAAGGCTACATTTGGAACTTGGAAATTGAGATGGAAAAGTGAATAGAAAGAAATGAAAGATTTTATGTTAACATTCCTATACTTTTCCTTTGTTTGGCAACAAAAAATTCGAGAGAAAACTTTTTTTTTTTTTTATAGTTGAGTATATTAAAATTACACCCACGGAGTTAAAAAATAGTAAATTAGCCCTAATAGTTAGCATTAAATACGGTTATATACCCACAGATCTTGTGAAACTTCAAAAAAGCCTGCAATCGGCATCTGTCTACCCCCATTTTTCATCCTCACCATCTCTGGTCCCTCTCTCGCTCATCTATGCTATGAAGCCCAAACCCAGACTCATCTATCCCTTTCACCGCCTTCCACCAACCACCATCCTCACAAGATGGGTATTACAGCCCATCACGGGACGTCACGTGATGGGTAGTACAGAAATTTTTGTTAATTTGATATAACTCTGTTAATCTTTGGAGGCTATTAGTCTCAAAATGAAAAATGCAGGGGGGTTTTTCTTTGAAATTGCAAGTGTTCGAGGTCTAGTGTCACAAGTGTGAAACTGCATATAGGTTTAGTGTCATTTCTCCTATTATTTAATAAACATTGCTGGAAAAGACCACCTTCTGAAAGTACCAATCATCATCAACGTGACATGCCACATACACGACCTTTTGTTTTAGAGTCTATTCAAATTCATCACAATGTGGAAATGGACGATTCTTGCAGGATGAACTTATGATCAACCTGAAGGCCCTTACTAATCTGATCCACAACTGGTGGTTTCTTGTTGCTATATACTACTAATACTTAGATGCATCAATTAGATGCATTTCCACGAAATAAACACTTGTCGAACATTGAGAAGATCAGGAAGGCTATTTATTCCATCGCTAAATTATTCACTCGTATGACTGCAGATTGAAGATACCAAGGATGGAGTCTTCTTATAGTCCAGACGTTGTTGTATCTCCTTCTCGAGTCCAGACTCTGCAAGTATCGATTGGATAACCCTATGAGACCGTGTGCCAATTCTTCTTCATGTGTTTCTAGCTTTAACAAATCCCAGTAGGCACTTGTTTCTGTCTCGCCTCTCTGGTAAACAAAGAATTTGGCAGAGCTACCAACTAGTACGTAGGTAATAGTTTCCAGGTGAAGTTTATTTGTATTTGATCTGTACGTACGCTGTTCTGATGACTGTTTTTTTTCCCAGTCGACAAGTGTAATTAGATGCTGTGATCTGAGGTGCGCACATGTTGTTACATTTATACCATATGTTTGAGCACTGGAAACTTCTGTGCTAGTATGGAACGGCGATTTGAATTCACTATGGGTTAGGCAACGTGGTCCGTTAGCTAATCTAATCAGTGTGCTATTTTTTTTTTTTTTTTTTTTTGTCACAACCGGTTGGTTACAACTGACCCTGTAACAACAAATGCAATTTAAATCTCCATTGCTATTTGGTCTCTGTCTTTCCTCTAATAATTGGTAGTAGTAAATTAAGTTGCAAATTTCTTTGACAAATAGAAGGGCGTTTCTAAATTGAAGTGAGCTTGTTCAAACATGTATCTAGCTAGATGAAGCACTAATGAGCTAAATCAAGAGAAAAATTAGTAGGAATAGTCGATGCGCGGTAAAACCAACTCTACTGGAAAGCTTTAGAACAATATTATTGTTCTGAGATAACAAAAAACCGGGAACAATATAAGGAAACTATTATTTCCATGTCATCGCGCAAAAGGAAAACAGATCAAGCTCTCTATACATAATATCGCTTTAGCTTTTACATCACTTGACTCCAAGCACATCTGAACGCTCCCAAGCTAACTGTACAACAAAAGTTGCTCCTTGTCTCTGTACAAACAGTTGCTTTTGTTGATTTAGCTACAACAGTGTAACTGCAAAACTCCATCCGTCATTCAAACAGGATGACAAGGCACAATTGATTTGTGCAGCTCATAAAGGATCATCATTGAGGAATGCTTTGCACGACGAAGTGTATCAAACTGGTAATGATTCTCCACACAGAAACTTAGGAAGGAGTTCCTATTCTCCAAGCAACTCTTTTCCACAATCACGTCTTTATCCTCGGTATCTTCAGGCACACCATCCCCTTTCACCTCAGAAAAAAAATGCTTCTTCCCCCGACTAGATATGTGTGACATCCTATCTACACAATAGCATCTGTTGCACAGCTGAAAGTGTTTACATTCGTTGCAAGTCCATCGGCTTTTGGATTGAATCACTTCTCTGCAGCGTGAGCAAGAATATTGCAAGTTGACCACTATGAAGTTATCCTTAATGGGTAAGATGTTTTTCCCTAATTTCTGCATTAGTAGAACATCTTTGGGAACATTTGTTTGTCCTTCCATAGCTTTCAAAGATGTCTTTGTTGCAACCGCCCTTTTTGTCTGTGACCCTTCTTGTTCAATTTTGTTAATGACGTTGATGACACCAGCACCAGACCAATAGGCACCATCGAACTGTGGAAGACGAGCTGCTGCAGTGTCAGGCTGGAGAAAGAACTGATCGTATAAGTTGCTGCAATTCACCACTATGCCCTCTTCAGTTGCTTTCCTTAGCATTGATTCATACCATTTCCTGAGCTTATCGGGCTTGGGTGTTTTCTGAGTCTTTGGATGGCGGTAAAAAATGAAATCATCTCCTTTCTCAGGTGGGCATGTCCATATGTAGCAGGTGGCAAAGCCTCGTTTCTTGCAATATTCAAGGTATCCTATTAGTATCTCGTGGTAGACAAAGGTACGAAGAGCTTCACCCGACACTGTTTTAATTTGTTGTCTCAAGTAGTTGACAGAATCGAGATATGATATATAGACACAACGGCGATTTGGCTGGGCGCATTCTGAACCGTACTCCTGCACGTAAAATCCAAATAGGAATACATCTGCACCTTCTATTTTCTGAAACAGTAGAATCACCTTTGACTTATATGGGAATTCTGACGGGTACTTCTTCTTGTGGAAGATGTTTGAAAATTGAGGATCCACTTGGAATGTTTTATCCACTGATGATACGACTCTGACGACAAGATCTGATGCTTCAGGTACCGAATCAATGTTGGTATGCAGCGCATTGGCCCTCTCTTCTCTTTCCCTTTTGAGACTCCTATGAAGCCTTTGCTCAATGTGATTACTGAGTTTTGAAGTAGGTAAATCTTTTGCCTCAAACGCATTCTTTTTTGGCAAGGGCACGAGCTTTCCAGCTGCTATTCCATCTAAATAGCATTGTGGGCATGTATATCGGCTTTTTCCTTCCTCGTCTCTTTTATCATTGTAGAGTGCACATATCTGGTGTTCCCAGCCTTGGCATTGATCACATTGAACCCACGATTCTTCATCTTCCTTGATATTCTTCTTACAAAGCGCTGACTTGGAAACGGACACGCCAGAGCATGAAATATTATTTCCCTGAGATCTCCTAAAGCATGTGGTACAAAAACAATACTGCGAACACGACATTGTCTCCTCAAGAGCACCATAATAAGTCTGATCTCGCTTCAAACGAACGCCACAAAGAGAGCAATCGACTGGTAATGGGGCAAAAGAAAGCTTGTTCTTGGCACATAGCTGACATGAGTTGTAGTCTCCAACAGAATTTGTCATTGTTTCATTCCCCTGCCTTAGACTGCATAAATGTTGCTTTACTTCGTCTGCGGTGAAGTAATCAATCAAAGAAACTCCCGTGACCTCTGGCTCCTCAGCCTTTGGTGTTTCTGCATGTGTTTCTTGGTCAGACACAGTTCTTTTTCGCCCCTCTTCATTACGATGCTCATTAGCGGGAATGGATACAGGGTAGGAATTATCTGTGGTTGAACAAGTAGTACTTGGAGCATCAGGCCATTCCGGAACCAAGGGCGGCAGGAGTGGTCGTCCGAGGTCACAAAGTTGATTCGTTGAAGACAACATTATGGAATCTTCCCATATAAGAGCATGTGAGAACAATTCGACATTTAAAGCTGATGACGTTACCTTATTTCCAGTCTTATGACGTTTGGAGGATGAAAGCCATGAATAATCATCCGCCAAGGCCGAGCGTTTTTTTACGGTACGAGTAGCCGAGGACGAGGATGAGGATACAGGAGTGTGACCTAATAACATGGCGGCATTGTACCAACCATCAAAACATCCAGCAAGTTCTTGTTCAATCTGCGTGCGTGTTGCCGCCGTAATCTTCTTTGTTGAAGATGAGGACGAAAACATCGCGTTTCAATCAGCGAGGGAGATCTTTGAACTCACTTTAACGATTGCCCTAATCTTTAGTCTTTAAATAGGGCATCTAAATAGCGTACCCAATATATATATATATATATATATATATATATATATATATATATATATATATATATATATATATATATATATATATATATATGTTTTTTCACATAAAAACCCCTTCTCTTTTTAGAAAGGGTTTCTATGTGAAAAAACAATATTTTCACATAAATACTATACTTGCTAATGTTCAGTTTCCTAGTATTGAAGTATGGATGCAAGTGCACGGTGTTCCTATGGAATACTTCGTTCATGAACTGGCAGAGTTTCTTGGCCAGCTTGCCGGAGAAATTGTGGACATTGATTGGAATCATAACCGGGTAGTCAATATGGAATATTTACGGATTAAGATCCGAATCAATACCAATGAAACCCTAATTCCGGGTGCTTACCTCCAAACTTTGGAAGGCCCTTCCACTTGGCTGTTCTTCCGATATGAAAGACTGTTTTGTTTCTGTTTGAGTTGTGGCAAAATTGGTCACAAAACCCATCACTGCACTACCAGTGAGAGGGAAACTGTTAACAGTCTCTCAAATCGCTATGAAAACTCACCTTTTGCTGGATCTCTCCTCTATATAATTGAGAATGACCACCCACTTTTCACTCCTTAGATGAGAGCTTTCCTCCTACATGGTCCCAATAGAACTACAAAACTCATTGTCCAAAACCCTAATGAGCCCCTACCACCTCCTTTTATTCCACCCACTGAACCTCATTCACCCAACTTGGTATTCAACTTTGAATCTAGTTTCTCTTCAGGCTGATTGCCGCACCAAAGTAAGACGCTGCCAGGAGTGTCAATTCAAGGGTAATCTAGTGCACGCTCCTGCCGTAGATCTACACGCGTTGGGAACACCATGGCCGTTTCACACATGGGCTCTGGATTTCATCGGTCCCATTCGACCGACCTCGCACGGGAATCATTTTATTCTCACCGCGACCGAGTTGTTCACCAAGTGGGTAGAAGCAATACCACTGAAGACAGCAAATGCGTTAGCCGTGGTCCATTTCATCCAAGAAAGCATCATATGCAGGTTCGGAATTCCAAAAACCATCCTTTCGGATAATGGCACTCCTTTTGTCAATCGCCAGGTGGCTGCAAAGCTAGCATAGTACAACATCAGGCACATATGCTCCACTCCATACTACCCGAAGGGGAATGGGCAGGCGGAAGCAACCAACAAGACGTTATTGAGAATCTTGAGCAAGATGGTCGCGGATGACCACAAGAAATGGGCTGATTCTTTGAGCATAACCCTGTGAGCTTATCGGACTTCTCCGAGGACACCCACAGGGGCCTCGCCATTCCTTTTATGCTATGGAGCTGAAGCTGTGGTACCTGCGGAAGTGAAGGTTAACTCTGCAAGGTTGGCTTATCATGCATTATATGACAATCAACGTGATCATGACTTAGTCCTGCTAGAAGAAAAGCCGGAGCAAGCTAAAAGGACTAAAAAACGGTACCAAGAAAGGATCGCTCGTGCGTACAACAAAACAGTCCAACGTCGAGATTTCGCTGTTGGAGATTTGGTCTTGCGCGCGTCTGACCATTGCATGCGAGAGGCAGCTCACCCAAAATTCGCAGCCAATTGGGAAGGACCCTTTGAAGTCACGGAAGTCTTTGGCAGTGGCTACTGCAGCATACGGAGGTTACATGGAACGACCTCAACCCCAAGCTCAGTCAACATGCGCTGGATTAAGAAGTATTATCCTTAACTCCTTTCATTATATGCGTTAGATTACAACGTCTGCTTCATGCTCTGTATTGCTAAAATTCGTGCATCTTCTCTCCCACATGAGGGAATTGTAATCTTATCTCTCCCATATGAGAGTATTTCATAATAAAAGACTTCTCCCAAATGAGACGAACTTTATGCTTTCAACTGTCTTTATTGCTCTGTTTATCTCATTATTTCCATTAGCAAAAGCCTATCTGCCATGATAGCAGCCCATGCGAATACGATCTTAAGTGATCTTTTAAGCCTATCTGCCATGATAGCAGCCCATGCGAATACGATCTTAAGTGATCTTTTAAGCCTATCTGCCACGATAGCAGCTCATGCGAATAACAATCTTAAGTGATCTTTTAAAAGCCTATCTGCCACGATAGCAGCCTATGCGAATACGATCTTAAGTGATCTTTTAAGCCTATCTGCCACGATAGCAGCATTATGCAAAATGATCTTAAGTGATCTACAGAAGCCTATCTGCTGAGATAGCGCTCGTACTTGGGTCTAACCTTAAGTAAATCTCAAGCCTATCCGCCAAGATAGCAAAGCTACACAAATACGATCTCGAACGATCTAAAAACATATCTGCGAATCTATCCGGCAGATAGCAAATCACAGCGACAATACAAAATGTGAATACACTACTACAAAAGGCGAAATTTGCCAACGCGCATGCGAAATCGTAATTTGTTGTAACAAGACAGCAAATCGTACAAAGCGATTTATCATTATGAGTCAAAAATGACTTACAATTTGTCTGTCTAGATAACAGCTTACAAGCGAAAAGCTCAGATCAAGCTAGCTACGCAGCCAACATGGCTTACAATGCACCTAAATAGTAGCTTACAAACAGAAGTTACACATCGGGGGAATCCCAACTAGAAAAGGATCGACCTAACGGTCCTAGCAGAAGCTATGCGATACAACGGTCAGCGACCAATGATTTGTAGCAAGTAGGGTGTTCCTGCGAAAAGAACAGCCCGCCATGTCTACAAGACCTATGCGATGCTATGTTCAAGATCCCAGGATCTGACAAGGCCATTCTTTGGTCTTATGCCCAAGAGACGTGCCTCAGGAACCACCTGTTCCGCCGTATGCGGCTGTGCAAGACAGGGGAGCAGTCATTCCTCGGGCAAGAGGCTCCTTGTCCACGGAGACGAGCGCAATGGCTCGCCACCCTGAGCTCAAGAACGTGGTGGCGAATGATCAACCTCCGGGCAAGCTGGAGGAGAAATCCGCCGTTCATTACGAGTCGGTAGCAAGGTCAGTACGGCACTGCACCTCGCCGGGAGGCGGCCGGAAACATGACCTGCAAGCATAATAGACGAAGAAAATTCTTCGAGCAAACATGAGGTATTCTCTGCATCTTCTTTATGATAATTATAAAGATCAATACGCTTTGTGAAGCAGATCTTGGAAGCTATTTCTATGGCACAAAGCACAAACTCAGGTTTCACAACTTGAAGCTGCAATGAATCAACGAAAAATAAGCGTTGAAGCCAACAGTCGTAAGGACTCACGGCAAGCCACATTGTGGGATGAAGAACCCAAATAGCAAAAGGCAGGGTTTATATAGACCTTGTGGAGACTCTTCAGTTGCCGAGAGGAGTCAACAGAACTTGAAAAGAGGTTAAGGATCAATCACTTACGCCTTGAAAAGAGGTAACAATCAATTACCCTACTAAAGGCTATGACGATTCGGTTGCGTATCCTAATTAATGACAGATGGTCATGATACGGATGGACTTCCCAAGGAAAGCGTGCTTATCTAATAAGCAATTAGCGCGAAAATCAAGGCAGAATATCAATAGCTGACGTCATAATTGATATGCACAGAGATATTCGAGCAAATCTCGGGAAGGGCAAAACAGGCATTCAAATTCTTTTTGAAAAAAAGGGGGAGAAACCCTAGCAACATTACAGTAATGCCCTAGCATTTTTCTCCACACAGATTTGCTACTTACCTGCTACTTTTCAAAACAAGCCTTTGATCAAGGAGTCATTAGGAGTAAACTGACGCGACAGATTTTCCACTTGCTCCACTTCTTGCTTTAATTGCTCGCATTTGGCGTTCATCTCGTGAAAGAGCTTCACAGCCTCTTCAACCTTTTGCCTTTGCTGCTCCACCTTCTGCTCCTCAGCTGCGAGGTTATGGTAGCCGCGTTTCAAATTCACGGCCGCGCGAATCAGGGTGACTCTTTTGACAAGAAACCCAAAGCCCAGCTTGCCTTGAACTTTGGCGAGAAGGTTTTGGCACATTCCAAAAAGCAATTCCGCGCTCTGAGGAGAAATGGTCGCAGGTGTGGCCGCGGATAGCTGCTCCAAAATCCAGATGGCTTCAGTCAGAAACAGCCTCCTGTCGAAGGGCCCTATCTCCAGAGACCTCGCAAATGATTGGGCGTAGGAGAGGCGCATCCGAACTAGCCAGTCCACATCAGCTTGCTTCAACCCTAAAGCAATGTTAAACCAAGTTAGACTATCGAACTTGCAAATGAAGAATGCAAGATGCGAACAATAATCATGACATACCAGTTCCTTCAAGGATCTCGCGCAGAGAAGGAATGCGCATTGCGGGGGTAGCTGAAGGCTATCCTCGCTCCATTGCCCTTCTATCAGCTGCGAGCTCTAACTCCTCATAGTTGGTGGGGAGAGTATAAGCCGCACCAGGTGCGATTGCAGCGCTGACCTGCGAACCCCAAAAGTTCCACGCAGGAAGAGGTGTCGCAGGCTCAGTCATTGCCGGAGGCATGGCAGCAGCAGAAGTTGCAGCTTGATTAGGGATGCCTTCAGGTGCGATAGCGTCAGCAGCGTTCGCACCTGTTTCCTCAGCACCAGCATGGGCATCTTCCTCCATCAACACGGTGTCAGCTTCGGCATCATCAGAAAGTTCAATGACGTCCTCGAAGGGCTCTCATGCATATTCAGCAGCTGCGACGGGCTTCTCAGTATGAGAACTCGGCACCGGGACATAGGATGCAGAAGGTTGACTCCTTTGTTCCAACATGGCTTCATCAGCGTTGCCTGCGATACAAAATACGATGATGTGAGGTAACTTGTATTGTATAATATTTTATTATCTTTGGTAAGCTAAGAGCGAGCACCTCCACGCGAAGGTGGGATCGCAGCATCCTCGTCATATGCTAAGGACGTGGAACCTTGCCCTATTAATGTATCTTCATTAAGCATGTCTTTAAGGTGAGCGTGACCTGGGGCGCGAAGAAACCAGTCATGATTATGTTTGGGTTGCTAAGCCTAGTTCACACATGTTGCTCAAATGATTACCTGAAGGTTCACCGCACTTGCCTACTAGCCAGCGGCTAATATCAGCTTTTGACACACCGTTCTATAGCGCACCGACAATAACATCTCGGTAAGTTACTGCGAGATTAAAAATCTCACCTTCATTACCGCCTGCGATTTCTTCAAAGTCTGCTTGGGCTTGCTCTAGAGCTGCCGCATCTTCTTCTGGAGCCGCATCCTCCTCGTCAATTTGAGGAGCCACCTCTTCTGGAAGCACATCTTCCTCATCAGTTGGACGCACTAGGTCGTCGACGTGTTTTTCTTCTAGGCTCCTTTGCTTCACGCGTTCGAGCTCCTCTTCTTCTCGCTTTCTTCTTCTTTCAGCAGCCTCCGCAGCTGTTATCCTGGACTCGGCAAGAATGTCCTCGCTTATGGTTTCGTCGGAAGCACCATAATGAGAACCTCTCTTATGCTTCTTGGCCAAAAGGCCACTGATGGTCTCATCGTCATCTGCTAAGAAACAATTCGTTCAGATAAGACTGCAAAAGAGTTAAGATAATGATAAGAGAAGTACGATTGAGATACCTCCTGACTCTTCCTCTTGTATCTCATCTCTCTCTCTATCCCTGACATCTTCAATTCTTTCCTCTTCTTCATCTCCTTCTCTTGTCTCTCTTCTCTCCTCTTCTTCCTCCTGGCCAAACGGAACAAAGGTCTCCACTGCGAGCTCCTTCCGCGCTTTACTTGTCATGCGACCTTTGCCTTTATCCCTGGTAGTAAAGGATCTCGCAGGAGGGGAAGTTGGAGCGCTCCTAGGGGAAGAGATTGTGATTCCTCTTTGTCTGGGCCTTTTCGCTCTCGGAGCAGCAGTCGCTGGAGGAGATGGATCATTCCTGGGAGGAGACAAGGCTGGAGTATTGTCTATCAGCGAATCAGCAAAAGCATTCATGATCTCGCGAATTTTGGTCTCAACCGCGGGATCCATCTTTGATGCCAGCCGAACTGCTTGTCCTTGCCTTCTTGCAGTAACAATGGTGGTGACCAGCGATTTGGAACGCTCACCAGATGCAAACCTCCTCACATGGCACTGCAGCAGAAAGCGAAGCATGAAGCTTTTGACATATTGGAATAAGGAAACTTAGCACATGCAAGAGAAATTGCTACCTTAGCGAAAGTTTCGCTGTATCTGATGACATGCGAATCACTTCTCCTAACTGTGGCTATCTTTTCATCAAGAATGATGGAGGGACACAGGTGATTCTCGCGATCCAGCAACGAATAGCGGCCATATTCTGATTCTTCCAGGCTACAGTTGGGACGAAAAGGGAAATAATTCCTTTTGATCACAGGAGCTCTGCTGGGCTGAGGGGCCGACTGCGTCTCAAACCTTGTTTGCTGGGCATTACAATAAGCGATCCAGTTTCTGGATTAGTCACCTTCGCGGTTACCTGGAGGTTGCTCGAAGGGAAGATTGCTCCTCAAGATTGTTTTGCACTCCCTAGACAATAACCGCTTGTAGCAGCCTCTTATGATTGACTGCGGCCAGATTGATGGTGCTACCGCATCGAAGCCAAACTGGGGAGAAACGCGAGTGGGATCAACATCCACGGTAATCCTGTCGTACCTAGGCGCGAGCTCACGAACATGCTCTGCAAGAGCAGGAAGAGAACCTCTCAGACACCAGCAAAAGAATTCGCGATAGCGCTCGTGGAAATGCTCCCCGCCCTCGAAAAGGAGCTCTTCTGAGAAAGCAACAGCCTTAGAGGGATACAGTTTTGGGAACCATCGCACATTCTCAACACGCGCGGCATAAGGCCTGGCTATAAACTCTCCCCGATTGTCGCATATCAGGCTCCAAACGCACTTGGGAAAGTTAGTTCCGAACCACCTCGCAGCACTGCCACTATTTCGCTCCTCCTCCGTACCTGGGGGACACCATTTGCTGGGCTTAGAAGGGACTGGGGCATAAGAAGGCCATCGCTCGAAGACCCAAATTGTCAAGAAAGCAATGTTAATGTAATTCAGTACGTCAAGGCGACCACGCGATTCCTTCATTGCCACGACCAGCTGATCCAACCTGTGGTACAGCGTGCCCAAGACTAAGGGTCCAAGTGCAACTTTCTGACCAAGGGCCAATTTCACAGCAAGAGCCAGAACATGATAGAAGACCCCATCATGCGGGTGACCATCGATTAAGTACCTCGACAACCAGGCACAGAGGAAGGCGCATAGGGTCAAGTGATAACCCTTTCCATTCACATAGTTCTTAGCCTTCGGGTTTTGGCTCAGAAGCTTCTTGGTGATGCTGCTGTTCGCATAATCGCGAAAGAAATATTGCACCCACTTGTTCCAAGTGTTCTTCGCAGATGTGTCAACCAACTGCCAGTCGGGGAGGACTTCTGTAGGAATCCACCGGGTGGAAATTTTCTTCACTTCTGACAAGCACTCTTCCATCTGCTTGTACAAAGCGATCTCCGCATCAGTTCTCAAGGGACTCAAAGGATCCACTTCGCCCACGGGAGACAGATCATACAGCATGTGCACATCTTCGAGCGTGGTAGCAGCCTCGAACTCAGCAAAATGGAATGTGTGAGTCGCGGGCGAGTAACGAGAAAGAAGGTTTAGAAGCATGGACTGGTCCAGCTTCACGGCAGCACCCTTCATAGCACGAACTGCGAAGTATATGCCAGCATCGTTTAAAGTCATGGCATGATGGGTCAGTACATGGTCAATCCACACATCCATGAAGTCCAATTTCTGAACAAACGCTTGAGTGGAAATCGCAGTATACGGGAAATACCCATTTTCGACTCCCAATCGAACCACGTCCTCGGAATCGATCAATTCGAGCAGGGCCGAGTTAACTGGAGGAGTTAACGTTTGCAATCCTTCACAAGGGACAGGGATTGGCAGTTTCTTCGCCTTAACCCTAGAATGGTAGAAGTCTTTGCCACCCAGATAGGGGGCTTTTCGCCATAAAGCCCGAGGAAGATCAGGTATTTCTTCGACCTCCTTAATGGGTTTGGTTCCTTTTGTCTTTGCCATTCCTGCGGAAAAGCAAGAAAAAAGGGGGGAGAAATACGCACACTTTAGTTTGAATTTCAAGATTCAGTTCAAAGCATACGAGGATTTATTGGAAGAAAGATGAACAGTCCAGTGGCAATCCTCAAAATTAGAGATTGGAATCGTTTGCATTATCAGGGATTTCAGAAACCCTACATTCAAGATCCTTATCATCAGGGGATTAAATCAAAATTGGATTCAAAGATCGAGAGCTTTTTCATAGTTTTCAGTGGATAATATGTTATGGGTTTGCAGATCCAACGCAGTTCAAAGCATATATCAGTATATTAAACACAATTGAACAAGGCCAACCTTGTTTTGGTAAAGCTTGCTTGGATGTGCACAATTGAAGAAGACGATTGACAAGAGAGAACTGGTGATTGATTATCTGAATCTGCTCTTGAAGGCTTCCGGGTATCATTCACTTTAAGAGAAAGAAGTGATGCTTTGCAACAATGGAGAGTACAGAGTATTTATCCAAAAACAAGAAGGGTTGCGTCCTTTCAGTAGTCGGATCGCAACCGTCACCGTCGAATCGCGCAATCACAGGACAAGCTGACGTCACACCTAAAACCCTAAAGACCAGACGGCACGACTCTAGGGGTTTAGGTCATAATGGCACGCACGGGGGCTGAACCTGCACATATTTGAATTGGTGCGTGGCGGCGACGCATACGTTGGTTCCTGCTCATGGAAGTCTATCCGGCTATGAGTCTTCACGCGCTGAAAGGGGGTTAATGTAGATAGTGCTTTCTGAGCAGACAGATCTTGGCCACGTGGCAATCATCCAGCACACCATATTGTGCTCCAGACACACTGGATCACCAGCCGCGCTGATCCACGTGAGGGCTGCGAGACAGGGCCCTCGCATACCACTGCACGGGACTTGTAGGGACTTAGTGATCTGGAGGCTAGAGTAAGTCCTGTCGCGTGCGAGCCAAGCCCGTGCGCGACCTTTTGTAACTTCTTTTGAGATATTTATGGCACGAGCTCCATAAACCCGGTCAATCCGGTCAAACCCGGTCAACCCCATAACGGTTCCTGTATTCGCGCATAACGTGCTGTAACGGTCCCTATATACGCGGACGAACGTGCCGTTGTGGTTAAGCTAATTAAGCCGCCATTGATTGGCGCATTAACCAGACTGCAACGGTCACATTCTCCGTTATATATAGGATGTTAACCTTTCCATACAAAGGAGGACACACCAGTCATACGCGGAAGCTCTGCCAAACCCCTGTCTCTCTCTCAGACATTACTACTGCCTTACTCTCTCCCTACACACAACCCAACACTTCATGTGCCATTTTCTAATCCTCTGACTTTGGTGTACACGAAGTTCTCTCTGCAGGATTCTCTTGTGCACAATAACCCTGATGGTTCAATTTCCAGACATAAAGCTAGATTAGTGGCTAAGGGGTTTAGTCAAACCCCTGGCATTGACTTTGAAGAAATTTTTAGTCCTGTGGTCAAACATGCTACTGTTAGAACAATTTTGTCCTCAGCAGCCACTTTTAATTGGTCTCTCCGTCAATTGGATGTGAAAAATGTATTTCTTCATGGCTATCTCAAAGAAACTGTTTATATGCAACAACCTCCTGGATTTAAAAATCCTCAATTTCCTGATTATGTTTGCAGACTTAACAAAGCCATATATGGTCTCAAACAAGCTCCAAGAGCTTGGTTTGAGATATTTACAGAATTTATTTTGTCTCTTGGATTCACTCAATCTAAAGCTGACACCTCCATGTTTGTTAGACACAATTCCAACTCCTCCACAATCACAGTTTTACTCTTATATGTTGATGACATCATTTTGACTGGAAATGATCATATTTATACTGCTCAGCTTATTTCCAAGTTAAAGTGTGAGTTCAATATGAATGATCTGGGTCCTTTGACTAATTTTCTGGGATTGCAAATTGACAGAAATGAAAAAGGAATATTTGTGCATCAATCCAAATATGTAAATGACTTGCTCACTAGATTCAATATGCATCATTGCACTCCTTTTCATACACCTACCATTTCTGGAATTAAATACACTTTCACTGATGGTGAACTATTACTCCATTTAGACAGCTGCTTGGTGCACTTCAATATTTGGTTTTTACTAGACCTGATATCTGTTTTGCTGTTAATTATTTGTGTCAATTTATGCATCGTCCTACTACACAACATATGTTAGGTGCCAAAAGAATTCTTAGATATCTAAGAGGCACCAAAAATGATGGAATTTTGTACAAGCACAGTGAATTAAACTTCTGTGCTTTTTCTGATGCAGATTGGGCTGGTAACCCATCTGACAGAAGAAGCACAACTGGTTTTGTCTTATTTCTAGGCAACAACCCAATTCACTGGGCTGCAAAGAAACAGCCAACTGTCTCTAGATTTTCATCCGAGGCAGAGTATAGAGCTTTGGCAACAACTGCTGCAGAAATCACTTGGTTTCAATATTTGTTTTTAAGATTTGCATATCTTTTTTAAACAACCACCTCTTCTTTTCTGTGACAATGAATCTGCAATTCACATGACTGAAAATCCCATTATGCATTCAAAAACAAAACACATAGAATTAGATTACCATTTCATTAGAGAAGAAGTGTTGAGAAAACAGTTACTGGTTGAATTTGTGTATTCTGCAGATCAGCTAGGAGACTTATTCACCAAAGGATTAGCTGCTGCTGCATTTGGATATTTGAAGTCCAAGTTAATGGTCGCACCAGCACCATTAACTTGAGGGAGGGTATTAGCAGAATTGATCAAAGACAAGAAGATGCTCCAGCTCAAAATGAAGTGTTCAAGCCAAAATGTTGCAGAAATCAAAGACAAGATCAAAGTTATTTCTCAAAATCAACAAATCATGACAAATGGGGGTACATATGCCTTTTTCCAGAACATGTTAAATTCCCAGAAAGTGTCAATTGTGTCATTTTTTTGCCTTTTCCAAGAGTTTTGCGGCTGTTATGTAATTTGCTAGACCTTCTTGTAACTCAGGCCAATTTTTTTGGGCCTCAGTATAATTTCTCACAAGCCATGAACGGCTGTGATGAAATGATGTGATCCAACGGTCTGAAATAAGACCGTTGGCTTTCTGGGGTATAAAAACCTTGCTGCGTCCTTAGGGTTCATGATCTTCTTCGCTCTCCAGAAAATGTAGCGAAGCTCTGTCAATTTGTTTCCAGAAACTTAATGAAATTGCTCTCTTCTTATTTCGTTTGATTTCATCTTTTCTGGAATTGTTTGATTCCTTTCAGTATGGAAGAGCTGTTGCAGCTGATGAAAGTTGCCGAAGCCTGGAAGATGTAAAGAAGATTGTGAAAGAAGATCTTGCTGATGTTGTGAACATTAAGCTTGCAAAAGTCGGCGTTCTTTGAGCACTTGAAATCATAGATTTAGCAAGGGCGTCAGGACTGGATCTGATGATTGGTTGTATGGTCGAGACTAGATTAGCAATGGGGTTTGCTGGTCATCTTGCTGCTGGCTTAGGATGTTTCAAGTAAGCATCATAACATTTTTAATCATATTAACTTTTTTTACAGAGTACTTTCCGTTTATATCATATGTTTTTTGTAATTCCTATATATAGATTTGTCGACCTAGACACTCCACTGTTGCTATCAGAAGATCCGGTGCTGGAGGGTTATAAAGGTACGCTAAACTTCAAAATTGATATTGTTGTGAATGATGCAAACAAATAGTGACATTTTTGGGCCGTGCTTCTTAGGTTTGTAGATGTAGAGATATTCTTTTCAGTATTTTTCGGGGTCTGATTTGTGTTTTTTATTATCTCTGTGTCCAGTGGCTGGTTCTGTATACACATTCACAAATACAAGAGGTCATGGTGGTTTCCTTCACTGGGATAATATTTTGTGGTAAGCAGTGTTATAATTACTCTTTCTGTGATCAACATGCATTGACACGGTCTAGCTATTTCTTTCTGAAACTGAAATAGCATTAAAGATGTATCAATCTGCCTACAATTACTTAAGGCTACATTTGGAACTTGGAAATTGAGATGGAAAAGTGAATAGAAAGAAATGAAAGATTTTCTGTTAACATTCCTATACTTTTCCTTTGTTTGGCAACAAAAAATTCGAGAGAAAACATTTTTTTTTTATAGTTGAGTATATTAAAATTACACCCACGGAGTTAAAAAATAGTAAATTAGCCCTAATAGTTAGCATTAAATACGGTTATATACCCACAGATCTTGTGAAACTTCAAAAAAGCCTGCAATCGGCATCTGTCTACCCCCATTTTTCATCCTCACCATCTCTGGTCCCTCTCTAGCTCATCTATGCTATGAAGCCCAAACCCAGACTCATCTATCCCTTTCACCGCCTTCCACCAACCACCATCCTCACAAGATGGGTATTACAGCCCATCACGGGACGTCACGTGATGGGTAGTACAGAAATTTTTGTTAATTTGATATAACTCTGTTAATCTTTGGAGGCTATTAGTCTCAAAATGAAAAATGCAGGGGGGTTTTTCTATGAAATTGCAAGTGTTCGAGGTCTAGTGTCACAAGTGTGAAACTGCATATAGGTTTAGTGTCATTTCTCCTATTATTTAATAAACATTGCTGGAAAAGACACCTTCTGAAAGTACCAATCATCATCAACGTGACATGCCACATACACGACCTTTTGTTTTAGAGTCTATTCAAATTCATCACAATGTGGAAATGGACGATTCTTGCAGGATGAACTTATGATCAACCTGAAGGCCCTTACTAATCTGATCCACAACTGGTGGTTTCTTGTTGCTATATACTACTAATACTTAGATGCATCAATTAGATGCATTTCCACGAAATAAACACTTGTCGAACATTGAGAAGATCAGGAAGGCTATTTATTCCATCGCTAAATTATTCACTCGTATGACTGCAGATTGAAGATACCAAGGATGGAGTCTTCTTATAGTCCAGACGTTGTTGTATCTCCTTCTCGAGTCCAGACTCTGCAAGTATCGATTGGATAACCCTATGAGACCGTGTGCCAATTCTTCTTCATGTGTTTCTAGCTTTAACAAATCCCAGTAGGCACTTGTTTCTGTCTCGCCTCTCTGGTAAACAAAGAATTTGGCAGAGCTACCAACTAGTACGTAGGTAATAGTTTCCAGGTGAAGTTTATTTGTATTTGATCTGTACGTACGCTGTTCTGATGACTGTTTTTTTTCCCAGTCGACAAGTGTAATTAGATGCTGTGATCTGAGGTGCGCACATGTTGTTACATTTATACCATATGTTTGAGCACTGGAAACTTCTGTGCTAGTATGGAACGGCGATTTGAATTCACTATGGGTTAGGCAACGTGGTCCGTTAGCTAATCTAATCAGTGTGCTATTTTTTTTTTTTTTTTTTGTTGTCACAACCGGTTGGTTACAACTGACCCTGTAACAACAAATGCAATTTAAATCTCCATTGCTATTTGGTCTCTGTCTTTCCTCTAATAATTGGTAGTAGTAAATTAAGTTGCAAATTTCTTTGACAAATAGAAGGGCGTTTCTAAATTGAAGTGAGCTTGTTCAAACATGTATCTAGCTAGATGAAGCACTAATGAGCTAAATCAAGAGAAAAATTAGTAGGAATAGTCGATGCGCGGTAAAACCAACTCTACTGGAAAGCTTTAGAACAATATTATTGTTCTGAGATAACAAAAAACCGGGAACAATATAAGGAAACTATTATTTCCATGTCATCGCGCAAAAGGAAAACAGATCAAGCTCTCTATACATAATATCGCTTTAGCTTTTACATCACTTGACTCCAAGCACATCTGAACGCTCCCAAGCTAACTGTACAACAAAAGTTGCTCCTTGTCTCTGTACAAACAGTTGCTTTTGTTTATTTAGCTACAACAGTGTAACTGCAAAACTCCATCCGTCATTCAAACAGGATGACAAGGCACAATTGATTTGTGCAGCTCATAAAGGATCATCATTGAGGAATGCTTTGCACGACGAAGTGTATCAAACTGGTAATGATTCTCCACACAGAAACTTAGGAAGGAGTTCCTATTCTCCAAGCAACTCTTTTCCACAATCACGTCTTTATCCTCGGTATCTTCAGGCACACCATCCCCTTTCACCTCAGAAAAAAAATGCTTCTTCCCCCGACTAGATATGTGTGACATCCTATCTACACAATAGCATCTGTTGCACAGCTGAAAGTGTTTACATTCGTTGCAAGTCCATCGGCTTTTGGATTGAATCACTTCTCTGCAGCGTGAGCAAGAATATTGCAAGTTGACCACTATGAAGTTATCCTTAATGGGTAAGATGTTTTTCCCTAATTTCTGCATTAGTAGAACATCTTTGGGAACATTTGTTTGTCCTTCCATAGCTTTCAAAGATGTCTTTGTTGCAACCGCCCTTTTTGTCTGTGACCCTTCTTGTTCAATTTTGTTAATGACGTTGATGACACCAGCACCAGACCAATAGGCACCATCGAACTGTGGAAGACGAGCTGCTGCAGTGTCAGGCTGGAGAAAGAACTGATCGTATAAGTTGCTGCAATTCACCACTATGCCCTCTTCAGTTGCTTTCCTTAGCATTGATTCATACCATTTCCTGAGCTTATCGGGCTTGGGTGTTTTCTGAGTCTTTGGATGGCGGTAAAAAATGAAATCATCTCCTTTCTCAGGTGGGCATGTCCATATGTAGCAGGTGGCAAAGCCTCGTTTCTTGCAATATTCAAGGTATCCTATTAGTATCTCGTGGTAGACAAAGGTACGAAGAGCTTCACCCGACACTGTTTTAATTTGTTGTCTCAAGTAGTTGACAGAATCGAGATATGATATATAGACACAACGGCGATTTGGCTGGGCGCATTCTGAACCGTACTCCTGCACGTAAAATCCAAATAGGAATACATCTGCACCTTCTATTTTCTGAAACAGTAGAATCACCTTTGACTTATATGGGAATTCTGACGGGTACTTCTTCTTGTGGAAGATGTTTGAAAATTGAGGATCCACTTGGAATGTTTTATCCACTGATGATACGACTCTGACGACAAGATCTGATGCTTCAGGTACCGAATCAATGTTGGTATGCAGCGCATTGGCCCTCTCTTCTCTTTCCCTTTTGAGACTCCTATGAAGCCTTTGCTCAATGTGATTACTGAGTTTTGAAGTAGGTAAATCTTTTGCCTCAAACGCATTCTTTTTTGGCAAGGGCACGAGCTTTCCAGCTGCTATTCCATCTAAATAGCATTGTGGGCATGTATATCGGCTTTTTCCTTCCTCGTCTCTTTTATCATTGTAGAGTGCACATATCTGGTGTTCCCAGCCTTGGCATTGATCACATTGAACCCACGATTCTTCATCTTCCTTGATATTCTTCTTACAAAGCGCTGACTTGGAAACGGACACGCCAGAGCATGAAATATTATTTCCCTGAGATCTCCTAAAGCATGTGGTACAAAAACAATACTGCGAACACGACATTGTCTCCTCAAGAGCACCATAATAAGTCTGATCTCGCTTCAAACGAACGCCACAAAGAGAGCAATCGACTGGTAATGGGGCAAAAGAAAGCTTGTTCTTGGCACATAGCTGACATGAGTTGTAGTCTCCAACAGAATTTGTCATTGTTTCATTCCCCTGCCTTAGACTGCATAAATGTTGCTTTACTTCGTCTGCGGTGAAGTAATCAATCAAAGAAACTCCCGTGACCTCTGGCTCCTCAGCCTTTGGTGTTTCTGCATGTGTTTCTTGGTCAGACACAGTTCTTTTTCGCCCCTCTTCATTACGATGCTCATTAGCGCGAATGGATACAGGGTAGGAATTATCTGTGGTTGAACAAGTAGTACTTGGAGCATCAGGCCATTCCGGAACCAAGGGCGGCAGGAGTGGTCGTCCGAGGTCACAAAGTTGATTCGTTGAAGACAACATTATGGAATCTTCCCATATAAGAGCATGTGAGAACAATTCGACATTTAGAGCTGATGACGTTACCTTATTTCCAGTCTTATGACGTTTGGAGGATGAAAGCCATGAATAATCATCCGCCAAGGCCGAGCGTTTTTTTACCGTACGAGTAGCCGAGGACGAGGATGAGGATACAGGAGTGTGACCTAATAACATGGCGGCATTGTACCAACCTTCAAAACATCCAGCAAGTTCTTGTTCAATCTGCGTGCGTGTTGCCGCCGTAATCTTCTTTGTTGAAGATGAGGACGAAAACATCGCGTTTCAATCAGCGAGGGAGATCTTTGAACTCACTTTAACGATTGCCCTAATCTTTAGTCTTTAAATAGGGCATCTAAATAGCGTACCCAATATATATATATATATATATATATATATATATATATATATATATATATATATACATATATATATATATATATTGTTTTTTCACATAAAAACCCCTTCTCTTTTTAGAAAGGGTTTCTATGTGAAAAAACAATATTTTCACATAAATACTATACTTGCTAATGTTCAGTTTCCTAGTATTGAAGTATGGATGCAAGTGCACGGTGTTCCTATGGAATACTTCGTTCATGAACTGGCAGAGTTTCTTGGCCAGCTTGCCGGAGAAATTGTGGACATTGATTGGAATCATAACCGGGTAGTCAATATGGAATATTTACGGATTAAGATCCGAATCAATACCAATGAAACCCTAATTCCGGGTGCTTACCTCCAAACTTTGGAAGGCCCTTCCACTTGGCTGTTCTTCCGATATGAAAGACTGTTTTGTTTCTGTTTGAGTTGTGGCAAAATTGGTCACAAAACCCATCACTGCACAACCAGTGAGAGGGAAACTGTTAACAGTCTCTCAAATCGCTATGAAAACTCACCTTTTGCTGGATCTCTCCTCTATATAATTGAGAATGACCACCCACTTTTCACTCCTTAGATGAGAGCTTTCCTCCTACATGGTCTCAATAGAACTACAAAACTCATTGTCCAAAACCCTAATGAGCCCCTACCACCTCCTTTTATTCCACCCACTGAACCTCATTCACCCAACTTGGTATTCAACTTTGAATCTAGTTTCTCTTCAGGCTGATTGCCGCACCAAAGTAAGACGCTGCCAGGAGTGTCAATTCAAGGGTAATCTAGTGCACGCTCCTGCCGTAGATCTACACGCGTTGGGAACACCATGGCCGTTTCACACATGGGCTCTGGATTTCATCGGTCCCATTCGACCGACCTCGCACGGGAATCATTTTATTCTCACCGCGACCGAGTTGTTTACCATGTGGGTAGAAGCAATACCACTGAAGACAGCAAATGCCTTAGCCGTGGTCCATTTCATCCAAGAAAGCATCATATGCAGGTTCGGAATTCCAAACACCATCCTTTCGGATAATGGCACTCCTTTTGTCAATCGCCAGGTGGCTGCAAAGCTAGCATAGTACAACATCAGGCAGATATGCTCCACTCCATACTACCCGAAGGGGAATGGGCAGGCGGAAGCAACCAACAAGACGTTATTGAGAATCTTGAGCAAGATGGTCGCGGATGACCACAAGAAATGGGCTGATTCTTTGAGCATAACCCTGTGAGCTTATCGGACTTCTCCAAGGACACCCACAGGGGCCTCGCCATTCCTTTTATGCTATGGAGCTGAAGCTGTGGTACCTGCGGAAGTGAAGGTTAACTCTGCAAGGTTGGCTTTTCATGCATTATATGACAATCAACGTGATCATGACTTAGTCCTGCTAGAAGAAAAGCCGGAGCAAGCTAAAAGGACTAAAAAACGGTACCAAGAAAGGATCGCTCGTGCGTACAACAAAACAGTCCAACGTCGAGATTTCGCTGTTGGAGATTTGGTCTTGCGCGCGTCTGACCATTGCATGCGAGAGGCAGCTCACCCAAAATTCGCAGCCAATTGGGAAGGACCCTTTGAAGTCACGGAAGTCTTTGGCAGTGGCTACTGCAGCATACGGAGGTTACATGGAACGACCTCAACCCCAAGCTCAGTCAACATGCGCTGGATTAAGAAGTATTATCCTTAACTCCTTTCATTATATGCGTTAGATTACAACGTCTGCTTCATGCTCTGTATTGCTAAAATTCGTGCATCTTCTCTCCCACATGAGGGAATTGTAATCTTATCTCTCCCATATGAGAGTATTTCATAATAAAAGACTTCTCCCAAATGAGACGAACTTTATGCTTTCAACTGTCTTTATTGCTCTGTTTATCTCATTATTTCCATTAGCAAAAGCCTATCTGCCATGATAGCAGCCCATGCGAATACGATCTTAAGTGATCTTTTAAGCCTATCTGCCATGATAGCAGCCCATGCGAATACGATCTTAAGTGATCTTTTAAGCCTATCTGCCACGATAGCAGCTCATGCGAATAACAATCTTAAGTGATCTTTTAAAAGCCTATCTGCCACGATAGCAGCCTATGCGAATACGATCTTAATATCGCTTTAGCTTTTACATCACTTGACTCCAAGCACATCTGAACGCTCCCAAGCTAACTGTACAACAAAAGTTGCTCCTTGTCTCTGTACAAACAGTTGCTTTTGTTGATTTAGCTACAACAGTGTAACTGCAAAACTCCATCCGTCATTCAAACAGGATGACAAGGCACAATTGATTTGTGCAGCTCATAAAGGATCATCATTGAGGAATGCTTTGCACGACGAAGTGTATCAAACTGGTAATGATTCTCCACACAGAAACTTAGGAAGGAGTTCTTATTCTCCAAGCAACTCTTTTCCACAATCACGTCTTTATCCTCGGTATCTTCAGGCACACCATCCTCTTTCACCTCAGAAAAAAAAGCTTCTTCCCCCGACTAGATATGTGTGACATCCTATCTACACAATAGCATCTGTTGCACAGCTGAAAGTGTTTACATTCGTTGCAAGTCCATCGGCTTTGGGATTGAATCACTTCTCTGCAGCGTGAGCAAGAATATTGCAAGTTGACCACTATGAAGTTATCCTTAATGGGTAAGATGTTTTTCCCTAATTTCTGCATTAGTAGAACATCTTTGGGAACATTTGTTTGTCCTTCCATAGCTTTCAAAGATGTCTTTGTTGCAACCGCCCTTTTTGTCTGTGACCCTTCTTGTTCAATTTTGTTAATGACGTTGATGACACCAGCACCAGACCAATAGGCACCATCGAACTGTGGAAGACGAGCTGCTGCAGTGTCAGGCTGGAGAAAGAACTGATCGTATAAGTTGCTGCAATTCACCACTATGCCCTCTTCAGTTGCTTTCCTTAGCATTGATTCATACCATTTCCTGAGCTTATCGGGCTTGGGTGTTTTCTGAGTCTTTGGATGGCGGTAAAAAATGAAATCATCTCCTTTCTCAGGTGGGCATGTCCATATGTAGCAGGTGGCAAAGCCTCGTTTCTTGCAATATTCAAGGTATCCTATTAGTATCTCGTGGTAGACAAAGGTACGAAGAGCTTCACCCGACACTGTTTTAATTTGTTGTCTCAAGTAGTTGACAGAATCGAGATATGATATATAGACACAACGGCGATTTGGCTGGGCGCATTCTGAACCGTACTCCTGCACGTAAAATCCAAATAGGAATACATCTGCACCTTCTATTTTCTGAAACAGTAGAATCACCTTTGACTTATATGGGAATTCTGACGGGTACTTCTTCTTGTGGAAGATGTTTGAAAATTGAGGATCCACTTGGAATGTTTTATCCACTGATGATACGACTCTGACGACAAGATCTGATGCTTCAGGTACCGAATTAATGTTGGTATGCAGCGCATTGGCCCTCTCTTCTCTTTCCCTTTTGAGACTCCTATGAAGCCTTTGCTCAATGTGATTACTGAGTTTTGAAGTAGGTAAATCTTTTGCCTCAAACGCATTCTTTTTTGGCAAGGGCACGAGCTTTCCAGCTGCTATTCCAGCTAAATAGCATTGTGGGCATGTATATCGGCTTTTTCCTTCCTCGTCTCTTTTATCATTGTAGAGTGCACATATCTGGTGTTCCCTGCCTTGGCATTGATCACATTGAACCCACGATTCTTCATCTTCCTTGATATTCTTTTTCTTACAAAGCGCCGACTTGGAAACGGAGACGCCAGAGCATGAAATATTATTTCCCTGAGATCTCCTAAAGCATGTGGTACAAAAACAATACTGCGAACACGACATTGTCTCCTCAAGAGAACCATAATAAGTCTGATCTCGCTTCAAACGAACGCCACAAAGAGAGCAATCGACTTGTAATGGGGCAAAAGAAAGCTTGTTCTTGGCACATAGCTGACATGAGTTGTAGTCTCCAACAGAATTTGTCATTGTTTCATTCCCCTGCCTTAGACTGCATAAATGTTGCTTTACTTCGTCTGCGGTGAAGTAATCAATCAAAGAAACTCCCGTGACCTCTGGCTCCTCAGCCTTTGGTGTTTCTGCATGTGTTTCTTGGTCAGACACAGTTCTTTTTCGCCCCTCTTCATTACGATGCTCATTAGCGCGAATGGATACAGGGTAGGAATTATCTGTGGTTGAACAAGTAGTACTTGGAGCATCAGGCCATTCCGGAACCAAGGGCGGCAGGAGTGGTCGTCCGAGGTCACAAAGTTGATTCGTTGAAGACAACATTATGGAATCTTCCCATATAAGAGCATGTGAGAACAATTCGACATTTAAAGCTGATGACGTTACCTTATTTCCAGTCTTATGACGTTTGGAGGATGAAAGCCATGAATAATCATCCGCCAAGGGCGAGCGTTTTTTTACCGTACGAGTAGCCGAGGACGAGGATGAGGATACAGGAGTGTGACCTAATAACATGGCGGCATTGTACCAACCATCAAAACATCCAGCAAGTTCTTGTTCAATCTGCGTGCGTGTTGCCGCCGTAATCTTGTTTGTTGAAGATGAGGACGAAAACATCGCGTTTCAATCAGCGAGGGAGATCTTTGAACTCACTTTAACGATTGCCCTAATCTTTAGTCTTTAAATAGGGCATCTAAATAGCGTACCCAATATATATATATATATATATATATATATATATATATATATATATATATATATATATATATATATTGTTTTTTCACATAAAAACCCCTTCTCTTTTTAGAAAGGGTTTCTATGTGAAAAAACAATATTTTCACATAAATACTATACTTGCTAATGTTCCGTTTCCTAGTATTGAAGTATGGATGCAAGTGCACGGTGTTCCTATGGAATACTTCGTTCATGAACTGGCAGAGTTTCTTGGCCAGCTTGCCGGAGAAATTGTGGACATTGATTGGAATCATAACCGGGTAGTCAATATGGAATATTTACGAATTAAGATCCGAATCAATACCAATGAAACCCTAATTCCGGGTGCTTACCTCCAAACTTTGGAAGGCCCTTCCACTTGGCTGTTCTTCCGATATGAAAGACTGTTTTGTTTCTGTTTGAGTTGTGGCAAAATTGGTCACAAAACCCATCACTGCACAACCAGTGAGAAGGAAACTGTTAACAGTCTCTCAAATCGCTATGAAAACTCACCTTTTGCTGGATCTCTCCTCTATATAATTGAGAATGACCACCCACTTTTCACTCCTTAGATGAGAGCTTTCCTCCTACATGGTCCCAATAGAACTACAAAACTCATTGTCCAAAACCCTAATGAGCCCCTACCACCTCCTTTTATTCCACCCACTGAACCTCATTCACCCAACTTGGTATTCAACTTTGAATCTGGTTTCTCTTCAGGCTGATTGCCGCACCAAAGTAAGACGCTGCCAGGAGTGTCAATTCAAGGGTAATCTAGTGCACGCTCCTGCCGTAGATCTACACGCGTTGGGAACACCATGGCCGTTTCACACATGGGCTCTGGATTTCATCGGTCCCATTCGACCGACCTCGCACTGGAATCATTTTATTCTCACCGCGACCGAGTTGTTCACCAAGTGGGTAGAAGCAATACCACTGAAGACAGCAAATGCGTTAGCCGTGGTCCATTTCATCCAAGAAAGCATCATATGCAGGTTCGGAATTCCAAACACCATCCTTTCGGATAATGGCACTCCTTTTGTCAATCGCCAGGTGGCTGCAAAGCTAGCATAGTACAACATCAGGCAGATATGCTCCACTCCATACTACCCGAAGGGGAATGGGCAGGCGGAAGCAACCAACAAGACGTTATTGAGAATCTTGAGCAAGATGGTCGCGGATGACCACAAGAAATGGGCTGATTCTTTGAGCATAACACTGTGAGCTTATCGGACTTCTCCAAGGACACCCACAGGGGCCTCGCCATTCCTTTTATGCTATGGAGCTGAAGCTGTGGTACCTGCGGAAGTGAAGGTTAACTCTGCAAGGTTGGCTTTTCATGCATTATATGACAATCAACGTGATCATGACTTAGTCCTGCTAGAAGAAAAGCCGGAGCAAGCTAGAAGGACTAAAAAACGGTACCAAGAAAGGATCGCTCGTGCGTACAACAAAACAGTCCAACGTCGAGATTTCGCTGTTGGAGATTTGGTCTTGCGCGCGTCTGACCATTGCATGCGAGAGGCAGCTCACCCAAAATTCGCAGCCAATTGGGAAGGACCCTTTGAAGTCATGGAAGTCTTTGGCAGTGGCTACTGCAGCATACGGAGGTTACATGGAACGACCTCAACCCCAAGCTCAGTCAACATGCGCTGGATTAAGAAGTATTATCCTTAACTCCTTTCATTATATGCGTTAGATTACAACGTCTGCTTCATGCTCTGTATTGCTAAAATTCGTGCATCTTCTCTCCCACATGAGGGAATTGTAATCTTATCTCTCCCATATGAGAGTATTTCATAATAAAAGACTTCTCCCAAATGAGACGAACTTTATGCTTTCAACTGTCTTTATTGCTCTGTTTATCTCATTATTTCCATTAGCAAAAGCCTATCTGCCATGATAGCAGCCCATGCGAATACGATCTTAAGTGATCTCTTAAGCCTATCTGCCATGATAGCAGCCCATGCGAATACGATCTTAAGTGATCTTTTAAGCCTATCTGCCATGATAGCAGCCCATGCGAATACGATCTTAAGTGATCTTTTAAGCCTATCTGCCACGATAGCAGCTCATGCGAATAACAATCTTAAGTGATCTTTTAAAAGCCTATCTGCCACGATAGCAGCCTATGCGAATACGATCTTAAGTGATCTTTTAAGCCTATCTGCCACGATAGCAGCATTATGCAAAATGATCTTAAGTGATCTACAGAAGCCTATCTGCTGAGATAGCGCTCGTACTTGGGTCTAACCTTAAGTAAATCTCAAGCCTATCCGCCAAGATAGCAAAGCTACACAAATACGATCTCGAACGATCTAAAAACATATTTGCGAATCTATCCGGCAGATAGCAAATCACTGCGACAATAAAAAAATGTGAATACACTACTACAAAAGGCGAAATTTGCCAACGCGCATGCGAAATCGTAATTTGTTGTAACAAGACAGCAAATCGTACAAAGCGATTTATCATTATGAGTCAAAAATGACTTACAATTTGTCTGTCTAGATAACAGCTTACAAGCGAAAAGCTCATATCAAGCTAGCTACGCAGCCAACATGGCTTACAATGCACCTAAATAGTAGCTTACAAACGGAAGTTACACATCGGGGGAATCCCAACTAGAAAAGGATCGACCTAACGGTCCTAGCAGAAGCTATGCGATACAACGGTCAGCGACCAAAGATCTGTAGCAAGTAGGGTGTTCCTGCGAAAAGAACAGCCCGCCATGTCTACAAGACCTATGCGATGCTATGTTCAAGATCCCAGGATCTGACAAGGCCATTCTTTGGTCTTATTCCCAAGAGACGTGCCTGAGGAACCACCTGTTCCGCCGTATGCGGCTGTGCAAGACAGGGGAGCATTCATTCCTCGGGCAAGTGGCTTCTTGTCCACGGAGACGAGCGCAATGGCTCGCCACCCTGAGCTCAAGAACGTGGTGGCGAATGATCAACCTCCGGGCAAGCTGGAGGAGAAATCCGCCGTTCATTACGAGTCGGTAGCAAGGTCAGTACGGCGCTGCACCTCGCCGGGAGGCGGCCGGAAACATGACCTGCAAGCATAATAGACGAAGAAAATTCTTCGAGCAAACATGAGGTATTCTCTGCATCTTCTTTATGATAATTATAAAGATCAATACGCTTTGTGAAGCAGATCTTGGAAGCTATTTCTATGGCACAAAGCACAAACTCAGGTTTCACAACTTGAAGCTGCAATGAATCAACGAAAAATAAGCGTTGAAGCCAACAGTCGTAAGGACTCACGGCAAGCCACATTGTGGGATGAAGAACCCAAATAGCAAAAGGCAGGGTTTATATAGACCTTGTGGAGACTCTTCAGTTGCCGAGAGGAGTCAGCAGAACTTGAAAAGAGGTTAAGGATCAATCACTTACGCCTTGAAAAGAGGTAACAATCAATTACCCTACTAAAGGCTACGACGATTCGGTTGCGTATCCTAATTAATGACAGATGGTCATGATACGGATGGACTTCCCAAGGAAAGCGTTCTTATCTAATAAGCAATTAGCGCGAAAATCAAGGCAGAATATCAATAGCTGACGTCATAATTGATATGCACAGAGATATTCGAGCAAATCTCGGGAAGGGCAAAACAGGCATTCAAATTCTTTTTGAAAAAAAGGGGGAGAAACCCTAGCAACATTACAGTAATGCCCTAGCATTTTTCTCCACACAGATTTGCTACTTACCTGCTACTTTTCAAAACAAGCCTTTGATCAAGGAGTCATTAGGAGTAAACTGACGCGACAGATTTTCCACTTGCTCCACTTCTTGCTTTAATTGCTCGCATTTGGCGTTCATCTCGTGAAAGAGCTTCACAGCCTCTTCAACCTTTTGCCTTTGCTGCTCCACCTTCTGCTCCTCAGCTGCGAGGTTATGGTAGCCGCGTTTCAAATTCACGGCCGCGCGAATTAGGGTGACTCTTTTGACAAGAAACCCAAAGCCCAGCTTGCCTTGAACTTTGGCGAGAAGGTTTTGGCACATTCCAAAAAGCAATTCCGCGCTCTGAGGAGAAATGGTCGCAGGTGTGGCCGCGGATAGCTGCTCCAAAATCCAGATGGCTTCAGTCAGAAACAGCCTCCTGTCGAAGGGCCCTATCTCCAGAGACCTCGCAAATGATTGGGCGTAGGAGAGGCGCATCCGAACTAGCCAGTCCACATCAGCTTGCTTCAACCCTAAAGCAATGTTAAACCAAGTTAGACTATCGAACTTGCAAATGAAGAATGCAAGATGCGAACAATAATCATGACATACCAGTTCCTTCAAGGATCTCGCGCAGAGAAGGAATGCGCATTGCGGGGGTAGCTGAAGGCTATCCTCGCTCCATTGCCCTTCTATCAGCTGCGAGCTCTAACTCCTCATAGTTGGTGGGGAGAGTATAAGCCGCACCAGGTGCGATTGCAGCCCCGACCTGCGAACCCCAAAAGTTCCACGCAGGAAGAGGTGCCGCAGGCTCAGTCATTGCCGGAGGCATGGCAGCAGCAGAAGTTGCAGCTTGATTAGGGATGCCTTCTGATAACTCCACATTAGGAGTTATATTGTTTATGATCCATGACCTTTTTGCGAGCGTTTCAGTGTATTTATGTGAGAAATTGACCAAATCCGAGTTGTTTTGAGCATACATGACTTATTGAGCTTTATTTTGTAATCCGGGCGTTTTTCATATGATTTATATATTGTTTATCGCATGTGATCTTCCGGGTTGTTTAGTGTTGTGTATCTCAGGTAAAAGAGGTGCAATGGAGCTTATGAGATGCTTGGACATGCTTGGAATGGAGCTAGATGAAGAGGAGAAAAGAAGACGCACAAACGAAGAGAAGTTGGAAAATGCACACAGGACCAGCCTGCACTCTTTTCGATGCCCAGGAAAATCTACAAGGAATTTTGAAGCAAGGCTTGCGGCATTGGAAAGTAGACATCCGTAGCTTTCCAACGGTATATGGTAGGCCCGAAGACGAGTTCGTATGAGGGAGATACAGCCCGCGCAAAATCAGCAAAGAATTCTGTCCGGGAATTACAAAGTGAAGGGGCTGAAGTGCAATTTCGGCATAGTTTCATTAAAAAGCGTGTCCAGCTGCTAGAAAACGGGGAGAACGACCTAAGATCAGATTATTCACGCATCTTTGAAGATTTTGGAGCTAGGGAAGAAGGGAGAACAAGCTTGAAGCAAGGATCATCAACTACATTGAAGATTTTAGCGTTTGATCTTCGTTTCTTCATCTTTTCTTCATGAACTTCATTATTTTGGATATGTTGAACCATATTATGTCTAGCTAAACACTTTAAGCTAGGTGATTGATGAAAAACTAGGGTTTGTTGGATGATTTTCCGGATTTTGGACATGATACATGCGTTTGCTTAAAGTTTATGAATGTTCTAGTTATCCTACATATTCTTGAACTTCATTCTTAGTATTCTTGGCTTGATCACCCTTAGGATACTAGTCGTTGAGATTGTTGCACGAAAGTGAACTTTTTGATACATGTTAAAGAATATTGTAGGTAATCTTGTAGTTTCTTGAGACCGAGAGGAGATAGAAACTTGATTAATCGTGTGAGGGTAGTTTCAATTGATTTTTGTTAGAACGTAGTGAATTCGGTGGACCGATAGGACCCGGTGAACAAGTCTAGGAAATCAATTAGATTGTAGTGATAGACGGAGGTGGACCGAGAGGACCCGAAATCTATTACTTACACAAATTCACGTGAGATCGAGAGAAGATCGTGATGAGCATTACCCGATATAACTAGAATGTGAGTAGAGTGTTTCATGCATAATTCCGGAAATCATTAACAACCCTAGGGACCATCAATTGCCTAGTTCTTCCTTATTAATCGTAATCAATCACAAGTTATTTTCTTTTTGAAAATTGAAAACCCTACAAAAATATTTAGTACTTGTTATTTAATTTACGTCGCTTGTTTGTGGGCGACAACGTTACAAATTCAAACAACTTTTTACTTGTTACTTAGATATCGTAGAGTTAGTTTCTAGTTAGCTAGTAATCGTAAATTCCCTTGGGTTCGATACTCGGAGTCGTAAAATACTCCACTTACTACTTGACCGTATACTTGCGTTTAAGCGCGTAAAGAATTAGCGTCAAGTTTTTGGCGCCGTTGCCGGGGACTTTAACGGTTTATTAGTTTAGTAGAAATTGAACTAGGATATCTCTTTTATTTATTTTTGTTTAATTAGCTATTTGTTTTCTCACTTGTATTTGATTATACTTTCAGGTCGTCAGTGTATGCCCAGGATCCCTAGAGAACTTGTGCCCCCACTTGAAGACCCGGAACAGTTATTCACAGATCAGAGGAGAAGACAGAAACAGAGCAAGATGGGTGATCAATTGACCTACGCGCAACTCAATGAGAAAATGGAAGAGTTGGCGAAACAGTTGAATGATCGCAACACTCAGACACCATACAACAAGTCTGGGCAGGCTATTGTGGAGAAATTCCAGACGTCCACGTATGGACACAATCCGGCAATTGTAGTGCCAGACATACAGGCTGAGCATTTCGATCTCAAGCCAGCTACAATCCAGACAGTCACCAATCAGTTCCAGTTTTATGGGAACAAGGATGAGGATCCCAACGATTTCATTGGGAAGTTCAATGCTTATATCAAGACTGTGAAGTATAAGAATGTGACTCCAGAGGCGTTGAAACTTATCCTATTTCCTTATTGTTTGAAAGGTGCAGCTGAGAAGTGGCTTGAGTCGAGAGCTCCGGATTCAATCACTACATGGGCTCAATGTGTGGATGAATTCATGGCAAAGTTTTACCCAGTTCAGCGGGTGATTCAGTTACAAGGTGATATCCTTGGTTTTCAGCAGCAGGCCCATGAGACCGTGGTAGAGGCGTGGGATAGATTTATGCATTTGATCAGGAAGTGCCCAAATCACGATTTTGGGGACTACAAAATTTTGCAGGTCTTCTACCATGGATTAGAACGCCATAACCAGGAGTTGGTTAACAGGGAAGCTGGAGGAAATTTCATGTACTCAGTTGACAAAGAGGGAGCATTTGCACTTATGAAACAGCTAGCCAAGCAGGATACTCAGTTTTATGATTCTAGAAGACTTTCGGCATTACCTGAGGCGAAAGATAATGAGTGGAAGGATGGGATCAGCAAGATGGTGTCAGACTTGGCCAAGCATGTTTATAAGGACAAGAAGACAGTAGCAAGTGTTGAGGAGCCAGAATATGATGCAGCAATGGCACACATGGCAAATGAGGATTTGAACTATGTGGGGGCACACGGACAGAGGCAGAACTGGAATCAAGGGAATTACAGGCCAGGCACTAGAGATCATCCAGGATTCAGGTATGGGGATCAGTCTGGAGCGACATATGCGCCAGGGTTCCAGCATAGGCCACAGGTTTCGCAGGCTCCACCAGCAGCTGATGCAGCACCAAGTTCAGACATCTCTGTGTTGACAAAGGCATTGGCACAATTGAGTGAAAACATGAATACTATGACCACCAATGTGAACAACATGTCCACGCAGGTTACTGCTGTGTCTGCGGATTTACAGGCTACGAAGACTTCTCTTCGTTCTCTTGAGGTACAGGTGGGTCAGATTGCTACTCAGCTCTCATCTAGAGCTCCAGGTTCTTTGCCTTCCAACACGGAAGAAAATCCTCGTCAAATCAATGCAATCACTACTCGAAGCGGGGTTGCATTGAAAGATCCGCCATATCCCACTCATGCTAGAGCCGATGCTTCTAAGGCTAAAGAGCATGAGATATTTGATGATGATACTAATGTCGTGATCCCCCAATCAAAGGGCGCGACGGATGAGGATGCGGTGAAAGACAAGGATGAGGTACGTATTGATACTACTATTTCTAAGGCAGTTCCATATCCGTTGAGAACGAGAAAGAGGGATGATTCTAGAGAGTTTCAGAGGTTTATTGATATATTCAAGAAGGTGGAGATTAACATTCCTTTTGCAGAGGCTATCTCTAAAATGCCTACATATGCCAAATTTCTCAAGGATATTCTTTCAGGAAAGAGACGCATGAGTGATTTTGCACAGGTGAATTTGACTGCTGAGACTTCTGAATGCGTCAGGAATGGATTGCCTAAGAAGAAGAAAGACCCCGGGAGCTTTGTGATACCGGTTACTCTTGGTGATTCTCTCACTATGACTGCATTGTGCGATTTGGGGGCAAGCATCAATTTGATGCCCTTGTCCGTATTCAGGAAGCTAGGTGTGGGGGAACCTCGTCCCACCCGAGTTACCTTGCAGATGGCTGACAGGTCGATCCGTAGAGCATATGGGGTGATTGACGACATTTTGGTCAAGGTTGGTACTCTTATCTTTCCTGCAGATTTTGTCATCTTAGACATAGAGGTTGGCGAAGTGCCTCTCATTCTTGGCAGGCCCTTCCTAGCTACAGGGGAGGCTATTATTCATGTGAAGAGTGGAAAGCTATCTATGCAGATCAATGATGAAAAAGTGGTCTTCGATGTATTCAAGGCAATGAAAATGCCTTCATGTTATAACTATGAAGATTGCTTTAGCGTAGAGATATTTGATGATGATATGGGAGATGAGGAAGCTAAATTGATGTGGGAGGAAATTGATGGAATGTACAAGGATGAAGACCAAAGCCCTCCCATGGATTTGTGTCACATGAGCAGCTGGACCAAGCTGGATTTATATGAGCAAGGGGAGCAGAAACTAGCTCTTGTTCCTTCACTCAAGTCACCACCCGTGCTTGAGTTGAAGCCATTGCCTAGCCATCTCAGGTATGCTTTTCTTGGTGTTGATAACACATTGCCCGTAATTGTTTCTTCTGTTTTATCTCAGGCACAGGAGGAGCAGCTCTTGGATGTGCTAAGGAAGCATAAGGGAGCAATTGGATGGACTATCGCAGATATAAAGGGGATCAGCCCCGTCTATTGCCAGCACAAGATCCGGGTTGAAGAAGGAAAGAAGCCAGTGATCCAAGCACAGCGGAGATTGAATCCGCATATGAAAGAAGTGGTGAGAAAAGAGGTCATGAAGTGGCTAGAGGCTGGTATTATCTTTCCGATCTCAGACAGCACTTGGACTAGCCCGGTCCAGTGTGTGCCTAAGAAAGGAGGAATGACTGTGGTAGAGAACGACAAGCATGAGCAGATTGCTCAACGGACAGTTACTGGATGGCGTGTGTGCATGGATTACAGGAAGCTGAATGAAGCCACGCTCAAGGATCACTTTCCGTTGCCGTTTATTGATCAGATGCTTGATCGTTTGGCTCACCACGAGTACTATTGCTTCTTGGATGGATATTGAGGCTACAACCAGATAGCCATTGCTCCAGAAGACCAGGAGAAGACCACTTTTACATGCCCCTATGGCACATTCGCGTTCCGCCGCATGCCCTTTGGGTTATGTAATGCACCGGCTACGTTCCAGCGGTGTATGATGGCCATCTTCTCGGACATGATTGAGAGGAATTTAGAGGTCTTCATGGACGACTTCTCCTTATTTGGTGACAGTTTTGAGGATTGTCTACACCATCTCGGCCGTGTCTTAGTTCGTTGTGAAGACACTAATCTCGTACTGAATTGGGAGAAGTGCCACTTCATGGTCACAGAGGGGATAGTTCTTGGTCACAAGATTTCACGCAGAGGTTTGGAGGTTGATCAAGCAAAGGTAGAGACAATCAAGCAACTTGCTTATCCGACTTCAGCGAAGGGGGTCAGAAGCTTCTTGGGACATGCAGGTTTCTATCGCAGGTTTATCAAAGACTTCTCGAAGATCTGCAAGCCTTTGTGTGAGTTGCTAGGGAAAGATGTCCCGTTTGTGTTTGATGAAGCGTGCAAGAAGGCTTTTGACTTTTTGAAGGAACAGCTCACCTCAGCGCCTATCATCACAACTCCGGATTGGAGTTTGCCATTTGAGCTCATGTGTGATGCCAGTGATTTCGCCATTGGAGCAGTATTGGGGCAAAGGAAGGAAAAGGTATGCCATGTTATTTACTATGCTAGTAGAGTTCTCAATGAGGCTCAACTGAATTATGGCACTACTGAGAAGGAGTTATTAGCTGTGATTTTTGCTCTTGACAAATTCCGGCCTTATCTTGTGGGATCGAAAGTGATTGTCTTTACAGATCATTCAGCGCTGAAATATCTTCTTGATAAGAAGGATGCCAAGCCAAGGTTGTTGCGGTGGGTTCTTTTGATGCAGGAATTTGATGTTGAGATCCGCGACAAGAAGGGTGTTGAGAATGTGGTAGCGGACCACCTCTCAAGACTCGAGAATGGAACGGTAGAGAAGGTGCCGATTCAAGAGAACTTTCCTGACGAGAGCTTGATGTCTTTGGGGGATACTGAGCCTTGGTATTGGGCAATTGCTAACTATCTCACCAATGGGAAGATTCCGGAAGAGTGGACAGTGCAGCAGAAGAAGCGGTTCTTGTATGTGGTAAAACAGTACTTTTGGGAGGATCCATATCTATTCAAGATGGGAGCTGACAACATCATTCGGAAGTGTGTGCCTACTCATGAGATCTATGATGTGATCAAGCAATGTCATGCAGCGCCTAGTGGAGGCCATTTCAGCGGTCCTCGCACCGCTCTAAAGGTATTACAATCCGGTTTCTTTTGGCCTACTATATTTAAAGATTGTCATGATTGGGTTGCAGGATGTGATAGTTGCCAAAGAACGGGTAACATCTCCAAGCGAGATGAGATGCCAATGTCTGAATGGCTAGAGGTGGAGCCCTTCGATGTTTGGGGCATAGACTTCATGGGTCCGTTTCCTCCTTCGTATGGTAATCTCTACATCCTCCTTGCTGTGGATTACGTGACGAAATGGGTTGAGGCAATTGCGTGCCCCAAGAATGATGCAGCGACTGTAGAGAAGTTTCTGAAGAAGCACATCTTTACTCGGTTTGGCACACCAAGAGCAATGGTGAGCGATGAAGGTTCACACTTCATAAACCGAGTGTTTGCCAGAGTCTTGAAGACGTACGGGGTGTCTATCCATAAGGTGTCCCTACCTTATCACCCCCAAACTAATGGGCAAGCTGAAGTTTCGAACAGGGAGATTAAGGGGATTCTTCAGAAAACCGTCAACACTGGACGCAAGGATTGGGCTATGAAGCTGGATGACGCATTATGGGCATACCGTACTGCATGGAAGACGCCATTGAACATGTCACCGTTCCAGCTTGTCTTCGGTAAGGCATGTCACCTTCCCGTTGAGCTAGAGCACAAGGTTTATTGGGCGATAAAACGGTTGAACATGGATCCTGAGTTAGCAGGCCAAGCAAGGAAGATGAAGCTTCTTGAACTTGAGGAATGGAGATTACAGGCCTATGATAGTTCCCGGATTTACAAGGAAAAGACGAAGAGATGGCACGACAGTCGTCTCAAACCGAAGGAACTTCGTGTGGGACAGAAGGTTTTGTTATTCAACTCACGCTTGAAGCTCTTTCCGGGAAAGCTTCGTTCGAGATGGTCCGGGCCGTTCCGGATCCACCAAATCTATCCTTGGGGTGCGGTTGAGTTAGAAGATCCACATACGAATGAGTGTTTCCGCGTCAACGGAAGCAGAGTGAAACCGTACTTGGAATCCGCGCCAATTCCGGCCAAAGTGGATGTTATCTACTTTGACGAGCCGTGATTTGATTGAGGTAACTGGGTCGGGCCGTCGACCGTAAATTACAAAGCGCTTGTTGGGAGGCAACCCAACGTATTTTATGCATTAGTGTAGAAGAGTGTGTTTTAAATACTGTTGTGTGAGTTTTTAATTTTGTTTTGCTATCTGAGGGGTGAGAGAGCGTGAATTTGACATTTGAGTTGAGTCTCTGCAGATTTTGAGCTCAAGAACAGAAGAGGAACATGGAATTCAAGCTAAGGAACTGTGAAGATTAGCAAACAAAGCGAAAAAAAAAAAAAAAAAAAAAAAAAAAAAAATTTGCCAGGAGATCGTATGATCAACATGTGAGATCGTGGGATCAGCAGGAATACTTAGAAGAAATTTTGACGAAAAAAGTTGGGCAAACTCACTGGAGAATAATATCAAAGAGGTGATCCTACGATCAAAGCAGATCGTACGATCACAAATTGTGATCGCACGATCACAAATTGTGATCGCACGATCACAGAGGAGAGTGCCGCAACAAAAAAGAAGCCAAACTCACTGGAATGGCCGATCACGTAGTTGATCGCGCGACCACCTCTGATCGTACGATCACAAATTGTGATCGCACGATCACTAGCAAAACTTGCGGCTCATTAAAAAGGGGTAAGGAGGTCTTTTTGGCAACAATTAAAGGAATAACAAGGCTGCCTCACGGGTTGAACTACAGAACCACGCCCCAATTTATTTCCGTCGCTCTCTCTCTCTCTTGTGAGCTCTCTCAGTGCTCAAGAACACCATTGGAAGAAGTTGATCAAATTTTGAATCGAGATAGGGGTTTTGCTCGCCTCAAACTCCTCTACAACTATTGTGAAGCCAATTCAGCTAGTTTACAAGAGACAAGTGTGGGGGAGAAGAAGGAGGTCCGAACCCTAGAACGAAGAATCGTCGATTCGTTCTTCATCGTTTGGAATTTCAACAAACCGTTTTCGGGGTTTTGACGGGGACACCAAGGGGAAGCTAAAGAGCTAAAAATCTCACATCGTGAAAAATACAGAAAAATCAGTCAATTTGACTGATTTTGTCAGGTATTCCTAAAACTTTCGCGTATTATTTGATTTTTGCACTTGAACTTGCTTCTTTTGCTTGACAATTGATACGTGTGTGAGATGAGGCCTAATAGAGGTAAGATGGTGATGGGTTCGTCGGTTGATAAAGGGAAACGTAAGGCGAATGAGAGTGAATTAGTTGACCGTTACCAAAACGAAGATGAACCTGAGTTGGAGATGGGAGATGAGACATCTAGTGACGATGAGGAAACCGAGTGTCCTAAATCACCTAAGTTTAGTTGGCTTAAAGGTCCCCTTCCCGCTAATCCTAAAATGAGGGCATCTAGGAAGCACCCTATGAAAGATATCACTGATCCTAGGAGGATTGAACCCACAAATTTCTGCACCCATAGATTTGTTTGTCATGATGCTCATTTGTTCTTCTTAACAAACAAGGGGATCAAATATAGTGTTAATCCTGAAAAAGAGTTCGACTTTACAGTCTCTGCTGTGCCTAAGGAGATTAAAGATGCGGCCAAGCGTGAGAACTTTTTGGGTATGTATGCCCTACTCAAAGGGTCCTCATGTTCGGCACTTGTGCGTGAAATGACTGTGAATGCTCGGTACTCTACTTGTGCGTGCCACCACGGTGAGGTTAGCGATGAGAGAATAATTTATGCTAGGGGCAAGTTTGTGGTTTTTACCCCGGAATCTATTGCTAATGCCTTTAAGTGGCCACCCCTAACTGAGAAGTGCAAATTTCATGAGGTTTTGAGGCGCAGAGGGATTGAGGAGGAGATAGGACAGTTTTGTTTTGCGGGGGTGCCAGGGGCAGATTGGGTGAGAAGAGAGAATAAGAGAGACTGGCTGGTTGAGAACAAGGTTCTCCTAAAGCCTGCCCGGTGGTTAATAGAGTGGGTTGAGACATGGATTTTGGGTGTTACTTCTACCCAGTGGGTGGACTTTGATACCTGTGTCATGGCTTATTGTTTGTTCAAGGGGTGGAGGTTTGACATACCTGCACGAATTCATAAGAATTTCCGTTCTAGGTTGGAAAAAGGGAATAGGAGGGCGCCCGGCTATAGCTATTTGCTCATGCATTTGGCTATCGATGCCGGTGTAACGCTAACCAATCCTGAGTGCGATAAACAAAAGCCTCCAGAACGGCTTTGGAATAACATTCCTTCCCCTTTTAGGATCTTACCACCGAGTGGAAGTAGGAGGAGAGGAAGAGCTGCAGTAGGAGGTGTTGAGAGTGTCTCGAGTGAGCCGGTGCCCAGTTTTGATTTCGAGCGGGCATTTCGTAGGTTGGGGGCGAAGGAGGATAGGCATTTTGCGCATACTCGTAGTAGTATGAAGAAGATAGGAGCAGAGGTGGCTAGGCAGAGTAGGTTGTTGGCTCAGTTAGCCATACAACACAACTCTGGCGTTGATCCTCAGGCCGAGCTTTTCGAGTATGCCTCTGACCCTTACCAGAGCCCGGAGGATGAGTAGATTCACCGCCCCTCACATTAGAAATGCTGAGTCCTCGGTTTTACTTCTAATTTCGTTGAGGACAACGACGTATTCTAGTGTGGGGGGAGTTTTAGTCTTGACTAGCCAGTCAGTGTCTGCATTGCCATGTCTGCATATAGTTAGTTCGTGTCGTATTGTGTCTAATTATGTGGTCCGTGTCGTGATATTGTGAGTTTATGTCATATTGTTTGTGTTAGTCGTGTATATATTTGTCTGTGTTTGTGTTTAATATTGCACGTTTTCTTATTTGAGTCTACCTACCCTATTGAATGTCTTGTGTAGTTTCGTTTAGTTCGTGTCGGCTTGCATGTAGTGTAGGAATTATAAGAAAAAAAAAAAAATCAAAAATTGAAAAAATTAAAAAAAAAAACAATTAAAAAGAGAAAATTTTGAGAAAAGGGCAATCAAAAGAGGCTAAAGTTTGATAAATTGCGAAGTGTGAGGATTTTAGGCGTAGAGCATGATTTGCGACCGAGAGTGACGACGTGAGTCCCCCCTAGTAGGTATAGAGAGACTTTCTTTACGGGAGTGCCTACCTATTTCTAACACTTACGTGATTTTCAAAGTCAAAGTGTGTGCTTATTTTCTTACAAGAGCTGAGCTAGGTGTGAGCTAAACAAGCCGAACATCCATGTGTACGTCTTAGGTAGTCGCCAACCCGCCTCGTAGTGGCACACGAAACAGCTGTGCGAGGACGTGTATTAGAGCACTCACTGCTTTTAGAACTCACCTTGTAGGACCATTAGACGCCCCAATTTGAACATTGGATTCTTGCTAGCCTTCGGACATAGGGTGACGATTCTTGGCCTTCATCACAAATTGATTAGAATCACCACTTTAGTGCGTCACGAGGGGGTTGTGTAGTTGAGGGGTTTCGATGAGGGAGTGATTATACATTTCGTTGAGTTCTACATCTTGCTTGCACTACATTGACTATCTACGAGGGGATGCGAGGGTGAGTGAGTAGGCTTGCGCACTTCGGTGTGGCGGTGTTCCATGCCACTACATCATGGACACAGTTGTGGAGAGCCGTGAGTGCGTGAATCTAATACGCACGGAATTGGGTTGGGTGAACTTAATTGGTGGATCGTGCTAGGTACCGGTTGTGATTACTTTGGTGTAGGAGGATCGGTTGGATTAGGCACGAGATACATTCATCTTCGGGACTACTTGAGAGGGGATATGGTTACATTCGAGTGTGGGGGTGTCGACTTTTGACTTCGGACATTGAGTGTGAGCTTGCGACGACTCCACTCCCACACATTTACTTCATTGATTTTGCGGCTTGGACTTGATATGGACTTTGATTGAGTTAGGAGGAGATGATATTCTTTATGTGATACTCATTCATCGATTTACATGTTTCCTTCTCCTAGCATATGTGATTGTTATTTGAAGACCACTCGGACATTATTGTTGCATTGTGATGGTATTTTGAAAAGAAAAAAAAGAGAGAGAAAGAAAAAAAAAAAAAAAAAAAAAAACAGAAAAAAAAAATGAGAGAAAAAGAAAAAGGAGAGATTAAATAAAGTTTGAGTTGGAATTGAATTGGAACGAGTGGTGGAGCTACTTTGACGACGACGGTTCATGTTTCATGCACGACGAACGACGATGGCCACGGAGATCACTAGTGTACCGGGGTTTGAGGGAATTGAGGGCCGGAGGCGGTGAGCTTTGGGTTTTGGTTCCTATCATCGTGGTGAGGGTGTGTGAGATGTGGGTTTTGATGTGAGAATGTGACGCTTAGGACTTGATTTCGACGAGATTATCTTTATGTCCCTAAGCCTCATCATGTGAAAACCGTTAGCGGATTAGGAGCTCGGACCTTGGATGTGGCTTTGCCTAGCGTAGTCTCTTATTTCGTGGCACACGCGAAGAGGTAGCGTACTCTTATACTTAGTAAAGTTAGGCTTTCTATACCAACTAGGGGAGAGTCTCGTTGTCGAGTTTAGTTTCAACTCATGCTTTGTTCCTAGGATTCTCATCACTTCATGATAATTGACTTAAGCCAATGGAGATTGCCCGATCTCAACCAAAAAGATAAAAAGTGTGTTTTGTTTATATGTGTTTGTGTAGGATCGAGTCGTAGCTTGCATTTGCATCATATTGTTGCATTGTTGAGTCTTGTGTCGTTATTGAGTCGGCTAGTTAGGATTTGTATGCAACGGTGTTTCTAGTAAGTATGCAATTCTCTACTCGTATCACTTGTGGGGTTGTGTTTCATTGGAGATGTTTTGGTTGGATTGTGGCCGGATGTTGGTTGTACTTTGATTGGATTGCTCGGGACGTGCAATAGGTTAGTGTGGGGGAGTTTGATAACTCCACATTAGGAGTTATATTGTTTATGATCCATGACCTTTTTGCGAGCGTTTCAGTGTATTTATGTGAGAAATTGACCAAATCCGAGTTGTTTTGAGCATACATGACTTATTGAGCTTTATTTTGTAATCCGGGCGTTTTTCATATGATTTATATATTGTTTATCGCATGTGATCTTCCGGGTTGTTTAGTGTTGTGTATCTCAGGTAAAAGAGGTGCAATGGAGCTTATGAGATGCTTGGACATGCTTGGAATGGAGCTAGATGAAGAGGAGAAAAGAAGACGCACAAACGAAGAGAAGTTGGAAAATGCACACAGGACCAGCCTGCACTCTTTTCGATGCCCAGGAAAATCTACAAGGAATTTTGAAGCAAGGCTTGCGGCATTGGAAAGTAGACATCCGTAGCTTTCCAACGGTATATGGTAGGCCCGAAGACGAGTTCGTATGAGGGAGATACAGCCCGCGCAAAATCAGCAAAGAATTCTGTCCGGGAATTACAAAGTGAAGGGGCTGAAGTGCAATTTCGGCATAGTTTCATTAAAAAGCGTGTCCAGCTGCTAGAAAACGGGGAGAACGACCTAAGATCAGATTATTCACGCATCTTTGAAGATTTTGGAGCTAGGGAAGAAGGGAGAACAAGCTTGAAGCAAGGATCATCAACTACATTGAAGATTTTAGCGTTTGATCTTCGTTTCTTCATCTTTTCTTCATGAACTTCATTATTTTGGATATGTTGAACCATATTATGTCTAGCTAAACACTTTAAGCTAGGTGATTGATGAAAAACTAGGGTTTGTTGGATGATTTTCCGGATTTTGGACATGATACATGCGTTTGCTTAAAGTTTATGAATGTTCTAGTTATCCTACATATTCTTGAACTTCATTCTTAGTATTCTTGGCTTGATCACCCTTAGGATACTAGTCGTTGAGATTGTTGCACGAAAGTGAACTTTTTGATACATGTTAAAGAATATTGTAGGTAATCTTGTAGTTTCTTGAGACCGAGAGGAGATAGAAACTTGATTAATCGTGTGAGGGTAGTTTCAATTGATTTTTGTTAGAACGTAGTGAATTCGGTGGACCGATAGGACCCGGTGAACAAGTCTAGGAAATCAATTAGATTGTAGTGATAGACGGAGGTGGACCGAGAGGACCCGAAATCTATTACTTACACAAATTCACGTGAGATCGAGAGAAGATCGTGATGAGCATTACCCGATATAACTAGAATGTGAGTAGAGTGTTTCATGCATAATTCCGGAAATCATTAACAACCCTAGGGACCATCAATTGCCTAGTTCTTCCTTATTAATCGTAATCAATCACAAGTTATTTTCTTTTTGAAAATTGAAAACCCTACAAAAATATTTAGTACTTGTTATTTAATTTACGTCGCTTGTTTGTGGGCGACAACGTTACAAATTCAAACAACTTTTTACTTGTTACTTAGATATCGTAGAGTTAGTTTCTAGTTAGCTAGTAATCGTAAATTCCCTTGGGTTCGATACTCGGAGTCGTAAAATACTCCACTTACTACTTGACCGTATACTTGCGTTTAAGCGCGTAAAGAATTAGCGTCACCTTCAGGTGCGATAGCGTCAGCAGCGTTCGCACCTGTTTCCTCAGCACCAGCATGGGCATCTTCCTCCATCAACACGGTGTCAGCTTCGGCATCATCAGAAAGTTCAATGACGTCCTCGAAGGGCTCTCATGCATATTCAGCAGCTGCGACGGGCTTCTCAGTATGAGAACTCGGCACCGGGACATAGGATGCAGAAGGTTGACTCCTTTGTTCCAACATGGCTTCATCAGCGTTGCCTGCGATACAAAATACGATGATGTGAGGTAACTTGTATTGTATAATATTTTATTATCTTTGGTAAGCTAAGAGCGAGCACCTCCACGCGAAGGTGGGATCGCAGCATCCTCGTCATATGCTAAGGACGTGGAACCTTGCCCTATTAATGTATCTTCATTAAGCATGTCTTTAAGGTGAGCGTGACCTGGGGCGCGAAGAAACCAGTCATGATTACGTTTGCGTTGCTAAGCCTAGTTCACACATGTTGCTCAAATGATTACCTGAAGGTTCACCGCACTTGCCTACTAGCCAGCGGCGAATATCAGCTTTTGACACACCGTGCTATAGCGCACCGACAATAACATCTCGGTAAGTTACTGCGAGATTAAAAATCTCACCTTCATTACCGCCTGCGATTTCTTCAAAGTCTGCTTGGGCTTGCTCTAGAGCTGCCGCATCTTCTTCTGGAGCCGCATCCTCCTCGTCAATTTGAGGAGCCACCTCTTCTGGAAGCACATCTTCCTCATCAGTTGGACGCACTAGGTCGTCGACATGTTTTTCTTCTAGGCTCCTTTGCTTCACGCGTTCGAGCTCCTCTTCTTCTCGCTTTCTTCTTCTTTCAGCAGCCTCCGCAGCTGTTATCCTGGACTCGGCAAGAATGTCCTCGCTTATGGTTTCGTCGGAAGCACCAGAATGAGAACCTCTCTTATGCTTCTTGGCCAAAAGGCCACTGATGGTCTCATCGTCATCTGCTAAGAAACAATTCGTTCAGATAAGACTGCAAAAGAGTTAAGATAATGATAAGAGAAGTACGATTGAGATACCTCCTGACTCTTCCTCTTGTATCTCATCTCTCTCTCTATCCCTGACATCTTCAATTCTTTCCTCTTCTTCATCTCCTTCTCTTGTCTCTCTTCTCTCCTCTTCTTCCTCCTGGCCAAACGGAACAAAGGTCTCCACTGCGAGCTCCTTCCGCGCTTTACTTGTCATGCGACCTTTGCCTTTATCCCTGGCAGTAAAGGATCTCGCAGGAGGGGAATTTGGAGCGCTCCTAGGGGAAGAGATTGTGATTCCTCTTTGTCTGGGCCTTTTCGCTCTCGGAGCAGCAGTCGCTGGAGGAGATGGATCATTCCTGGGAGGAGACAAGGCTGGAGTATTGTCTATCAGCGAATCAGCAAAAGCATTCATGATCTCGCGAATTTTGGTCTCAACCGCGGGATCCATCTTCGATGCCAGCCGAACTGGTTGTCCTTGCCTTCTTGCAGTAACAATGGTGGTGACCAGCGATTTGGAACGCTCACCAGATGCAAACCTCCTCACATGGCACTGCAGCAGAAAGCGAAGCATGAAGCTTTTGACATATTGGAATAAGGAAACTTAGCACATGCAAGAGAAATTGCTACCTTAGCGAAAGTTTCGCTGTATCTGATGACATGCGAATCACCTCTCCTAACTGTGGCTATCTTTTCATCAAGAATGATGGAGGGACACAGGTGATTCTCGCGATCCAGCAACGAATAGTGGCCATATTCTGATTCTTCCAGGCTACAGTTGGGACGAAAAGGGAAATAATTCCTTTTGATCACAGGAGCTCTGCTGGGCTGAGGGGCCGACTGCGTCTCAAACCTTGTTTGCTGGGCATTCCAATAAGCGATCCAGTTTCTGGATTAGTCACCTTCGCGGTTACCTGGAGGTTGCTCGAAGGGAAGATTGCTCCTCAAGATTGTTTTGCACTCCCCAGACAATAACCGCTTGTAGCAGCCTCTTATGATTGACTGCGGCCAGATTGATGGTGCTACCGCATCGAAGCCAAACTGGGGAGAAACGCGAGTGGGATCAACATCCACGGTAATCCTGTCGTACCTAGGCGCGAGCTCACGAACATGCTCTGCAAGAGCAGGAAGAGAACCTCTCAGACACCAGCAAAAGAATTCGCGATAGCGCTCGTGGAAATGCTCCCCGCCCTCGAAAAGGAGCTCTTCTGAGAAAGCAACAGCCTTAGAGGGATACAGTTTTGGGAACCATCGCACATTCTCAACACGCGCGGCATAAGGCCTGGCTATAAATTCTCCCCGATTGTCGCATATCAGGCTCCAAACGCACTTGGGAAAGTTAGTTCCGAACCACCTCGCAGCACTGCCACTATTTCGCTCCTCCTCCGTACCTGGGGGACACCATTTGCTGGGCTTAGAAGGGACTGGGGCATAAGAAGGCCATCGCTCGAAGACCCACATTGTCAAGAAAGCAATGTTAATGTAATTCAGTACGTCAAGGCGACCACGCGATTCCTTCATTGCCACGACCAGCTGATCCAACCTGTGGTACAGCGTGCCCAAGACTAAGGGTCCAAGTGCAACTTTCTGACCAAGGGCCAATTTCACAGCAAGAGCCAGAACATGATAGAAGACCCCATCATGCGGGTGACCATCGATTAAGTACCTCGACAACCAGGCACAGAGGAAGGCGCATAGGGTCAAGTGATAACCCTTTCCATTCACATAGTTCTTAGCCTTCGGGTTTTGGCTCAGAAGCTTCTTGGTGATGCTGCTGTTCGCATAATCGCGAAAGAAATATTGCACCCACTTGTTCCAAGTGTTCTTCGCAGATGTGTCAACCAACTGCCAGTCGGGGAGGACTTCTGTAGGAATCCACCGGGTGGAAATTTTCTTCACTTCTGACAAGCACTCTTCCATCTGCTTGTACAAAGCGATCTCCGCATCAGTTCTCAAGGGACTCAAAGGATCCACTTCGCCCACGGGAGACAGATCATACAGCATGTGCACATCTTCGAGCGTGGTAGCAGCCTCGAACTCAGCAAAATGGAATGTGTGAGTCGCGGGCGAGTAACGAGAAAGAAGGTTTAGAAGCATGGACTGGTCCAGCTTCACGGCAGCACCCTTCATAGCACGAACTGCGAAGTATATGCCAGCATCGTTTAAAGTCATGGCATGATGAGTCAGTACATGGTCAATCCACACATCCATGAAGTCCAATTTCTGAACAAACGCTTGAGTGGAAATCGCAGTATACGGGAAATACCCATTTTCGACTCCCAATCGAACCACGTCCTCGGAATCGATCAATTCGAGCAGGGCCGAGTTAACTGGAGGAGTTAACGTTTGCAATCCTTCACAAGGGACAGGGATTGGCAGTTTCTTCGCCTTAACCCTAGAATGGTAGAAGTCTTTGCCACCCAGATAGGGGGCTTTTCGCCATAAAGCCCGAGGAAGATCAGGTATTTCTTCGACCTCCTTAATGGGTTTGGTTCCTTTTGTCTTTGCCATTCCTGCGGAAAAGCAAGAAAAAAGGGGGGAGAAATACGCACACTTTAGTTTGAATTTCAAGATTCAGTTCAAAGCATACGAGGATTTATTGGAAGAAAGATGAACAGTCCAGTGGCAATCCTCAAAATTAGAGATTGGAATCGTTTGCATTATCAGGGATTTCAGAAACCCTACATTCAAGATCCTTATCATCAGGGGATTAAATCAAAATTGGATTCAAAGATCGAGAGCTTTTTCATAGTTTTCAGTGGATAATATGTTATGGGTTTGCAGATCCAACGCAGTTCAAAGCATATATCAGTATATTAAACACAATTGAACAAGGCCAACCTTGTTTTGGTAAAGCTTGCTTGGATGTGCACAATTGAAGAAGACGATTGACAAGAGAGAACTGGTGATTGATTATCTGAATCTGCTCTTGAAGGCTTCCGGGTATCATTCACTTTAAGAGAAAGAAGTGATGCTTTGCAACAATGGAGAGTACAGAGTATTTATCCAAAAACAAGAAGGGTTGCGTCCTTTCAGTAGTCGGATCGCAACCGTCACCGTCGAATCGCGCAATCACAGGACAAGCTGACGTCACACCTAAAACCCTAAAGACCAGACGGCACGACTCTAGGGGTTTAGGTCATAATGGCACGCACGGGGGCTGAACCTGCACATATTTGAATTGGTGCGTGGCGGCGACGCGTACGTTGGTTCCTGCTCATGGAAGTCTATCCGGCTATGAGTCTTCACGCGCTGAAAGGGGGTTAATGTAGATAGTGCTTTCTGAGCAGACAGATCTTGGCCACGTGGCAATCATCCAGCACACCATATTGTGCTCCAGACACACTGGATCACCAGCCGCGCTGATCCACGTGGGGGCTGCGAGACAGGGCCCTCGCATACCACTGCACGGGACTTGTAGGGACTTAGTGATCTGGAGGCTAGAGTAAGTCCTGTCGCGTGCGAGCCAAGCCCGTGCGCGACCTTTTGTAACTTCTTTTGAGATATTTATGGCACGAGCTCCATAAACCCGGTCAATCCGGTCAAACCCGGTCAACCCCATAACGGTTCCTGTATTCGCGCATAACGTGCTGTAACGGTCCCTATATACGCGGACGAACGTGCCGTTGTGGTTAAGCTAATTAAGCCGCCATTGATTGGCGCATTAACCAGACTGCAACGGTCACATTCTCCGTTATATATAGGATGTTAACCTTTCCATACAAAGGAGGACACACCAGTCATACGCGGAAGCTCTGCCAAACCCCTGTCTCTCTCTCAGACATTACTACTGCCTTACTCTCTCCCTACACACAACCCAACACTTCATGTGCCATTTTCTAATCCTCTGACTTTGGTGTACACGAAGTTCTCTCTGCAGGATTCTCTTGTGCACAATAACCCTGATGGTTCAATTTCCAGACATAAAGCTAGATTAGTGGCTAAGGGGTTTAGTCAAACCCCTGGCATTGACTTTGAAGAAATTTTTAGTCCTGTGGTCAAACATGCTACTGTTAGAACAATTTTGTCCTCAGCAGCCACTTTTAATTGGTCTCTCCGTCAATTGGATGTGAAAAATGTATTTCTTCATGGCTATCTCAAAGAAACTGTTTATATGCAACAACCTCCTGGATTTAAAAATCCTCAATTTCCTGATTATGTTTGCAGACTTAACAAAGCCATATATGGTCTCAAACAAGCTCCTAGAGCTTGGTTTGAGATATTTACAGAATTTATTTTGTCTCTTGGATTCACTCAATCTAAAGCTGACACCTCCATGTTTGTTAGACACAATTCCAACTCCTCCACAATCACAGTTTTACTCTTATATGTTGATGACATCATTTTGACTGGAAATGATCATATTTATACTGCTCAGCTTATTTCCAAGTTAAAGTGTGAGTTCAATATGAATGATCTGGGTCCTTTGACTAATTTTCTGGGATTGCAAATTGACAGAAATGAAAAAGGAATATTTGTGCATCAATCCAAATATGTAAATGACTTGCTCACTAGATTCAATATGCATCATTGCACTCCTTTTCATACACCTACCATTTCTGGAATTAAATACACTTTCACTGATGGTGAACTATTACTCCATTTAGACAGCTGCTTGGTGCACTTCAATATTTGGTTTTTACTAGACCTGATATCTGTTTTGCTGTTAATTATTTGTGTCAATTTATGCATCGTCCTACTACACAACATATGTTAGGTGCCAAAAGAATTCTTAGATATCTAAGAGGCACCAAAAATGATGGAATTTTGTACAAGCACAGTGAATTAAACTTCTGTGCTTTTTCTTGATGCAGATTGGGCTGGTAACCCATCTGACAGAAGAAGCACAACTGGTTTTGTCTTATTTCTAGGCAACAACCCAATTCACTGGGCTGCAAAGAAACAGCCAACTGTCTCTAGATTTTCATCCGAGGCAGAGTATAGAGCTTTGGCAACAACTGCTGCAGAAATCACTTGGTTTCAATATTTGTTTTTAAGATTTGCATATCTTTTTTAAACAACCACCTCTTCTTTTCTGTGACAATGAATCTGCAATTCACATGACTGAAAATCCCATTATGCATTCAAAAACAAAACACATAGAATTAGATTACCATTTCATTAGAGAAGAAGTGTTGAGAAAACAGTTACTGGTTGAATTTGTGTATTCTGCAGATCAGCTAGGAGACTTATTCACCAAAGGATTAGCTGCTGCTGCATTTGGATATTTGAAGTCCAAGTTAATGGTCGCACCAGCACCATTAACTTGAGGGAGGGTATTAGCAGAATTGATCAAAGACAAGAAGATGCTCCAGCTCAAAATGAAGTGTTCAAGCCAAAATGTTGCAGAAATCAAAGACAAGATCAAAGTTATTTCTCAAAATCAACAAATCATGACAAATGGGGGTACATATGCCTTTTTCCAGAACATGTTAAATTCCCAGAAAGTGTCAATTGTGTCATTTTTTTGCCTTTTCCAAGAGTTTTGCGGCTGTTATGTAATTTGCTAGACCTTCTTGTAACTCAGGCCAATTTTTTTGGGCCTCAGTATAATTTCTCACAAGCCATGAACGGCTGTGATGAAATGATGTGATCCAACGGTCTGAAATAAGACCGTTGGCTTTCTGGGGTATAAAAACCTTGCTGCGTCCTTAGGGTTCATGATCTTCTTCGCTCTCCAGAAAATGTAGCGAAGCTCTGTCAATTTGTTTCCAGAAACTTAATGAAATTGCTCTCTTCTTATTTCGTTTGATTTCATCTTTTCTGGAATTGTTTGATTCCTTTCAGTATGGAAGAGCTGTTGCAGCTGATGAAAGTTGCCGAAGCCTGGAAGATGTAAAGAAGATTGTGAAAGAAGATCTTGCTGATGTTGTGAACATTAAGCTTGCAAAAGTCGGCGTTCTTTGAGCACTTGAAATCATAGATTTAGCAAGGGCGTCAGGACTGGATCTGATGATTGGTTGTATGGTCGAGACTAGATTAGCAATGGGGTTTGCTGGTCATCTTGCTGCTGGCTTAGGATGTTTCAAGTAAGCATCATAACATTTTTAATCATATTAACTTTTTTTACAGAGTACTTTCCGTTTATATCATATGTTTTTTGTAATTCCTATATATAGATTTGTCGACCTAGACACTCCACTGTTGCTATCAGAAGATCCGGTGCTGGGGGGTTATAAAGGTACGCTAAACTTCAAAATTGATATTGTTGTGAATGATGCAAACAAATAGTGACATTTTTGGGCCGTGCTTCTTAGGTTTGTAGATGTAGAGATATTCTTTTCAGTATTTTTCGGGGTCTGATTTGTGTTTTTTATTATCTCTGTGTCCAGTGGCTGGTTCTGTATACACATTCACAAATACAAGAGGTCATGGTGGTTTCCTTCACTGGGATAATATTTTGTGGTAAGCAGTGTTATAATTACTCTTTCTGTGATCAACATGCATTGACACGGTCTAGCTATTTCTTTCTGAAACTGAAATAGCATTAAAGATGTATCAATCTGCCTACAATTACTTAAGGCTACATTTGGAACTTGGAAATTGAGATGGAAAAGTGAATAGAAAGAAATGAAAGATTTTCTGTTAACATTCCTATACTTTTCCTTTGTTTGGCAACAAAAAATTCGAGAGAAAACATTTTTTTTTTATAGTTGAGTATATTAAAATTACACCCACGGAGTTAAAAAATAGTAAATTAGCCCTAATAGTTAGCATTAAATACGGTTATATACCCACAGATCTTGTGAAACTTCAAAAAAGCCTGCAATCGGCATCTGTCTACCCCCATTTTTCATCCTCACCATCTCTGGTCCCTCTCTAGCTCATCTATGCTATGAAGCCCAAACCCAGACTCATCTATCCCTTTCACCGCCTTCCACCAACCACCATCCTCACAAGATGGGTATTACAGCCCATCACGGGACGTCACGTGATGGGTAGTACAGAAATTTTTGTTAACTTGATATAACTCTGTTAATCTTTGGAGGCTATTAGTCTCAAAATGAAAAATGCAGGGGGGTTTTTCTATGAAATTGCAAGTGTTCGAGGTCTAGTGTCACAAGTGTGAAACTGCATATAGGTTTAGTGTCATTTCTCCTATTATTTAATAAACATTGCTGGAAAAGACACCTTCTGAAAGTACCAATCATCATCAACGTGACATGCCACATACACGACCTTTTGTTTTAGAGTCTATTCAAATTCATCACAATGTGGAAATGGACGATTCTTGCAGGATGAACTTATGATCAACCTGAAGGCCCTTACTAATCTGATCCACAACTGGTGGTTTCTTGTTGCTATATACTACTAATACTTAGATGCATCAATTAGATGCATTTCCACGAAATAAACACTTGTCGAACATTGAGAAGATCAGGAAGGCTATTTATTCCATCGCTAAATTATTCACTCGTATGACTGCAGATTGAAGATACCAAGGATGGAGTCTTCTTATAGTCCAGACGTTGTTGTATCTCCTTCTCGAGTCCAGACTCTGCAAGTATCGATTGGATAACCCTATGAGACCGTGTGCCAATTCTTCTTCATGTGTTTCTAGCTTTAACAAATCCCAGTAGGCACTTGTTTCTGTCTCGCCTCTCTGGTAAACAAAGAATTTGGCAGAGCTACCAACTAGTACGTAGGTAATAGTTTCCAGGTGAAGTTTATTTGTATTTGATCTGTACGTACGCTGTTCTGATGACTGTTTTTTTTCCCAGTCGACAAGTGTAATTAGATGCTGTGATCTGAGGTGCGCACATGTTGTTACATTTATACCATATGTTTGAGCACTGGAAACTTCTGTGCTAGTATGGAACGGCGATTTGAATTCACTATGGGTTAGGCAACGTGGTCCGTTAGCTAATCTAATCAGTGTGCTATTTTTTTTTTTTTTTTTTTGTTGTCACAACCGGTTGGTTACAACTGACCCTGTAACAACAAATGCAATTTAAATCTCCATTGCTATTTGGTCTCTGTCTTTCCTCTAATAATTGGTAGTAGTAAATTAAGTTGCAAATTTCTTTGACAAATAGAAGGGCGTTTCTAAATTGAAGTGAGCTTGTTCAAACATGTATCTAGCTAGATGAAGCACTAATGAGCTAAATCAAGAGAAAAATTAGTAGGAATAGTCGATGCGCGGTAAAACCAACTCTACTGGAAAGCTTTAGAACAATATTATTGTTCTGAGATAACAAAAAACCGGGAACAATATAAGGAAACTATTATTTCCATGTCATCGCGCAAAAGGAAAACAGATCAAGCTCTCTATACATAATATCGCTTTAGCTTTTACATCACTTGACTCCAAGCACATCTGAACGCTCCCAAGCTAACTGTACAACAAAAGTTGCTCCTTGTCTCTGTACAAACAGTTGCTTTTGTTTATTTAGCTACAACAGTGTAACTGCAAAACTCCATCCGTCATTCAAACAGGATGACAAGGCACAATTGATTTGTGCAGCTCATAAAGGATCATCATTGAGGAATGCTTTGCACGACGAAGTGTATCAAACTGGTAATGATTCTCCACACAGAAACTTAGGAAGGAGTTCCTATTCTCCAAGCAACTCTTTTCCACAATCACGTCTTTATCCTCGGTATCTTCAGGCACACCATCCCCTTTCACCTCAGAAAAAAAATGCTTCTTCCCCCGACTAGATATGTGTGACATCCTATCTACACAATAGCATCTGTTGCACAGCTGAAAGTGTTTACATTCGTTGCAAGTCCATCGGCTTTTGGATTGAATCACTTCTCTGCAGCGTGAGCAAGAATATTGCAAGTTGACCACTATGAAGTTATCCTTAATGGGTAAGATGTTTTTCCCTAATTTCTGCATTAGTAGAACATCTTTGGGAACATTTGTTTGTCCTTCCATAGCTTTCAAAGATGTCTTTGTTGCAACCGCCCTTTTTGTCTGTGACCCTTCTTGTTCAATTTTGTTAATGACGTTGATGACACCAGCACCAGACCAATAGGCACCATCGAACTGTGGAAGACGAGCTGCTGCAGTGTCAGGCTGGAGAAAGAACTGATCGTATAAGTTGCTGCAATTCACCACTATGCCCTCTTCAGTTGCTTTCCTTAGCATTGATTCATACCATTTCCTGAGCTTATCGGGCTTGGGTGTTTTCTGAGTCTTTGGATGGCGGTAAAAAATGAAATCATCTCCTTTCTCAGGTGGGCATGTCCATATGTAGCAGGTGGCAAAGCCTCGTTTCTTGCAATATTCAAGGTATCCTATTAGTATCTCGTGGTAGACAAAGGTACGAAGAGCTTCACCCGACACTGTTTTAATTTGTTGTCTCAAGTAGTTGACAGAATCGAGATATGATATATAGACACAACGGCGATTTGGCTGGGCGCATTCTGAACCGTACTCCTGCACGTAAAATCCAAATAGGAATACATCTGCACCTTCTATTTTCTGAAACAGTAGAATCACCTTTGACTTATATGGGAATTCTGACGGGTACTTCTTCTTGTGGAAGATGTTTGAAAATTGAGGATCCACTTGGAATGTTTTATCCACTGATGATACGACTCTGACGACAAGATCTGATGCTTCAGGTACCGAATCAATGTTGGTATGCAGCGCATTGGCCCTCTCTTCTCTTTCCCTTTTGAGACTCCTATGAAGCCTTTGCTCAATGTGATTACTGAGTTTTGAAGTAGGTAAATCTTTTGCCTCAAACGCATTCTTTTTTGGCAAGGGCACGAGCTTTCCAGCTGCTATTCCATCTAAATAGCATTGTGGGCATGTATATCGGCTTTTTCCTTCCTCGTCTCTTTTATCATTGTAGAGTGCACATATCTGGTGTTCCCAGCCTTGGCATTGATCACATTGAACCCACGATTCTTCATCTTCCTTGATATTCTTCTTACAAAGCGCTGACTTGGAAACGGACACGCCAGAGCATGAAATATTATTTCCCTGAGATCTCCTAAAGCATGTGGTACAAAAACAATACTGCGAACACGACATTGTCTCCTCAAGAGCACCATAATAAGTCTGATCTCGCTTCAAACGAACGCCACAAAGAGAGCAATCGACTGGTAATGGGGCAAAAGAAAGCTTGTTCTTGGCACATAGCTGACATGAGTTGTAGTCTCCAACAGAATTTGTCATTGTTTCATTCCCCTGCCTTAGACTGCATAAATGTTGCTTTACTTCGTCTGCGGTGAAGTAATCAATCAAAGAAACTCCCGTGACCTCTGGCTCCTCAGCCTTTGGTGTTTCTGCATGTGTTTCTTGGTCAGACACAGTTCTTTTTCGCCCCTCTTCATTACGATGCTCATTAGCGCGAATGGATACAGGGTAGGAATTATCTGTGGTTGAACAAGTAGTACTTGGAGCATCAGGCCATTCCGGAACCAAGGGCGGCAGGAGTGGTCGTCCGAGGTCACAAAGTTGATTCGTTGAAGACAACATTATGGAATCTTCCCATATAAGAGCATGTGAGAACAATTCGACATTTAGAGCTGATGACGTTACCTTATTTCCAGTCTTATGACGTTTGGAGGATGAAAGCCATGAATAATCATCCGCCAAGGCCGAGCGTTTTTTTACCGTACGAGTAGCCGAGGACGAGGATGAGGATACAGGAGTGTGACCTAATAACATAGCGGCATTGTACCAACCATCAAAACATCCAGCAAGTTCTTGTTCAATCTGCGTGCGTGTTGCCGCCGTAATCTTCTTTGTTGAAGATGAGGACGAAAACATCGCGTTTCAATCAGCGAGGGAGATCTTTGAACTCACTTTAACGATTGCCCTAATCTTTAGTCTTTAAATAGGGCATCTAAATAGCGTACCCAATATATATATATATATATATATATATATATACATATATATATATATATATTGTTTTTTCACATAAAAACCCCTTCTCTTTTTAGAAAGGGTTTCTATGTGAAAAAACAATATTTTCACATAAATACTATACTTGCTAATGTTCAGTTTCCTAGTATTGAAGTATGGATGCAAGTGCACGGTGTTCCTATGGAATACTTCGTTCATGAACTGGCAGAGTTTCTTGGCCAGCTTGCCGGAGAAATTGTGGACATTGATTGGAATCATAACCGGGTAGTCAATATGGAATATTTACGGATTAAGATCCGAATCAATACCAATGAAACCCTAATTCCGGGTGCTTACCTCCAAACTTTGGAAGGCCCTTCCACTTGGCTGTTCTTCCGATATGAAAGACTGTTTTGTTTCTGTTTGAGTTGTGGCAAAATTGGTCACAAAACCCATCACTGCACAACCAGTGAGAGGGAAACTGTTAACAGTCTCTCAAATCGCTATGAAAACTCACCTTTTGCTGGATCTCTCCTCTATATAATTGAGAATGACCACCCACTTTTCACTCCTTAGATGAGAGCTTTCCTCCTACATGGTCCCAATAGAACTACAAAACTCATTGTCCAAAACCCTAATGAGCCCCTACCACCTCCTTTTATTCCACCCACTGAACCTCATTCACCCAACTTGGTATTCAACTTTGAATCTGGTTTCTCTTCAGGCTGATTGCCGCACCAAAGTAAGACGCTGCCAGGAGTGTCAATTCAAGGGTAATCTAGTGCACGCTCCTGCCGTAGATCTACACGCGTTGGGAACACCATGGCCGTTTCACACATGGGCTCTGGATTTCATCGGTCCCATTCGACCGACCTCGCACGGGAATCATTTTATTCTCACCGCGACCGAGTTGTTCACCATGTGGGTAGAAGCAATACCACTGAAGACAGCAAATGCCTTAGCCGTGGTCCATTTCATCCAAGAAAGCATCATATGCAGGTTCGGAATTCCAAACACCATCCTTTCGGATAATGGCACTCCTTTTGTCAATCGCCAGGTGGCTGCAAAGCTAGCATAGTACAACATCAGGCAGATATGCTCCACTCCATACTACCCGAAGGGGAATGGGCAGGCGGAAGCAACCAACAAGACGTTATTGAGAATCTTGAGCAAGATGGTCGCGGATGACCACAAGAAATGGGCTGATTCTTTGAGCATAACCCTGTGAGCTTATCGGACTTCTCCAAGGACACCCACAGGGGCCTCGCCATTCCTTTTATGCTATGGAGCTGAAGCTGTGGTACCTGCGGAAGTGAAGGTTAACTCTGCAAGGTTGGCTTTTCATGCATTATATGACAATCAACGTGATCATGACTTAGTCCTGCTAGAAGAAAAGCCGGAGCAAGCTAAAAGGACTAAAAAACGGTACCAAGAAAGGATCGCTCGTGCGTACAACAAAACAGTCCAACGTCGAGATTTCGCTGTTGGAGATTTGGTCTTGCGCGCGTCTGACCATTGCATGCGAGAGGCAGCTCACCCAAAATTCGCAGCCAATTGGGAAGGACCCTTTGAAGTCACGGAAGTCTTTGGCAGTGGCTACTGCAGCATACGGAGGTTACATGGAACGACCTCAACCCCAAGCTCAGTCAACATGCGCTGGATTAAGAAGTATTATCCTTAACTCCTTTCATTATATGCGTTAGATTACAACGTCTGCTTCATGCTCTGTATTGCTAAAATTCGTGCATCTTCTCTCCCACATGAGGGAATTGTAATCTTATCTCTCCCATATGAGAGTATTTCATAATAAAAGACTTCTCCCAAATGAGACGAACTTTATGCTTTCAACTGTCTTTATTGCTCTGTTTATCTCATTATTTCAATTAGCAAAAGCCTATCTGCCATGATAGCAGCCCATGCGAATACGATCTTAAGTGATCTTTTAAGCCTATCTGCCATGATAGCAGCCCATGCGAATACGATCTTAAGTGATCTTTTAAGCCTATCTGCCACGATAGCAGCTCATGCGAATAACAATCTTAAGTGATCTTTTAAAAGCCTATCTGCCACGATAGCAGCCTATGCGAATACGATCTTAATATCGCTTTAGCTTTTACATCACTTGACTCCAAGCACATCTGAACGCTCCCAAGCTAACTGTACAACAAAAGTTGCTCCTTGTCTCTGTACAAACAGTTGCTTTTGTTGATTTAGCTACAACAGTGTAACTGCAAAACTCCATCCGTCATTCAAACAGGATGACAAGGCACAATTGATTTGTGCAGCTCATAAAGGATCATCATTGAGGAATGCTTTGCACGACGAAGTGTATCAAACTGGTAATGATTCTCCACACAGAAACTTAGGAAGGAGTTCTTATTCTCCAAGCAACTCTTTTCCACAATCACGTCTTTATCCTCGGTATCTTCAGGCACACCATCCTCTTTCACCTCAGAAAAAAAAGCTTCTTCCCCCGACTAGATATGTGTGACATCCTATCTACACAATAGCATCTGTTGCACAGCTGAAAGTGTTTACATTCGTTGCAAGTCCATCGGCTTTGGGATTGAATCACTTCTCTGCAGCGTGAGCAAGAATATTGCAAGTTGACCACTATGAAGTTATCCTTAATGGGTAAGATGTTTTTCCCTAATTTCTGCATTAGTAGAACATCTTTGGGAACATTTGTTTGTCCTTCCATAGCTTTCAAAGATGTCTTTGTTGCAACCGCCCTTTTTGTCTGTGACCCTTCTTGTTCAATTTTGTTAATGACGTTGATGACACCAGCACCAGACCAATAGGCACCATCGAACTGTGGAAGACGAGCTGCTGCAGTGTCAGGCTGGAGAAAGAACTGATCGTATAAGTTGCTGCAATTCACCACTATGCCCTCTTCAGTTGCTTTCCTTAGCATTGATTCATACCATTTCCTGAGCTTATCGGGCTTGGGTGTTTTCTGAGTCTTTGGATGGCGGTAAAAAATGAAATCATCTCCTTTCTCAGGTGAGCATGTCCATATGTAGCAGGTGGCAAAGCCTCGTTTCTTGCAATATTCAAGGTATCCTATTTTGTTGTCTCAAGTAGTTGACAGAATCGAGATATGATATATAGACACAACGGCGATTTGGCTGGGCGCATTCTGAACCGTACTCCTGCACGTAAAATCCAAATAGGAATACATCTGCACCTTCTATTTTCTGAAACAGTAGAATCACCTTTGACTTATATGGGAATTCTGACGGGTACTTCTTCTTGTGGAAGATGTTTGAAAATTGAGGATCCACTTGGAATGTTTTATCCACTGATGATACGACTCTGACGACAAGATCTGATGCTTCAGGTACCGAATCAATGTTGGTATGCAGCGCATTGGCCCTCTCTTCTCTTTCCCTTTTGAGACTCCTATGAAGCCTTTGCTCAATGTGATTACTGAGTTTTGAAGTAGGTAAATCTTTTGCCTCAAAAGCATTCTTTTTTGGCAAGGGCACGAGCTTTCCAGCTGCTATTCCAGCTAAATAGCATTGTGGGCATGTATATCGGCTTTTTCCTTCCTCGTCTCTTTTATCATTGTAGAGTGCACATATCTGGTGTTCCCTGCCTTGGCATTGATCACATTGAACCCACGATTCTTCATCTTCCTTGATATTCTTTTTCTTACAAAGCGCCGACTTGGAAACGGAGACGCCAGAGCATGAAATATTATTTCCCTGAGATCTCCTAAAGCATGTGGTACAAAAACAATACTGCGAACACGACATTGTCTCCTCAAGAGAACCATAATAAGTCTGATCTCGCTTCAAACGAACGCCACAAAGAGAGCAATCGACTTGTAATGGGGCAAAAGAAAGCTTGTTCTTGGCACATAGCTGACATGAGTTGTAGTCTCCAACAGAATTTGTCATTGTTTCATTCCCCTGCCTTAGACTGCATAAATGTTGCTTTACTTCGTCTGCGGTGAAGTAATCAATCAATGAAACTCCCGTGACCTCTGGCTCCTCAGCCTTTGGTGTTTCTGCATGTGTTTCTTGGTCAGACACAGTTCTTTTTCGCCCCTCTTCATTACGATGCTCATTAGCGCGAATGGATACAGGGTAGGAATTATCTGTGGTTGAACAAGTAGTACTTGGAGCATCAGGCCATTCCGGAACCAAGGGCGGCAGGAGTGGTCGTCCGAGGTCACAAAGTTGATTCGTTGAAGACAACATTATGGAATCTTCCCATATAAGAGCATGTGAGAACAATTCGACATTTAAAGCTGATGACGTTACCTTATTTCCAGTCTTATGACGTTTGGAGGATGAAAGCCATGAATAATCATCCGCCAAGGGCGAGCGTTTTTTTACCGTACGAGTAGCCGAGGACGAGGATGAGGATACAGGAGTGTGACCTAATAACATGGCGGCATTGTACCAACCATCAAAACATCCAGCAAGTTCTTGTTCAATCTGCGTGCGTGTTGCCGCCGTAATCTTGTTTGTTGAAGATGAGGACGAAAACATCGCGTTTCAATCAGCGAGGGAGATCTTTGAACTCACTTTAACGATTGCCCTAATCTTTAGTCTTTAAATAGGGCATCTAAATAGCGTACCCAATATATATATATATATATATATATATATATATATATATATATATATATATATATATATATATATTGTTTTTTCACATAAAAACCCCTTCTCTTTTTAGAAAGGGTTTCTATGTGAAAAAACAATATTTTCACATAAATACTATACTTGCTAATGTTCCGTTTCCTAGTATTGAAGTATGGATGCAAGTGCACGGTGTTCCTATGGAATACTTCGTTCATGAACTGGCAGAGTTTCTTGGCCAGCTTGCCGGAGAAATTGTGGACATTGATTGGAATCATAACCGGGTAGTCAATATGGAATATTTACGAATTAAGATCCGAATCAATACCAATGAAACCCTAATTCCGGGTGCTTACCTCCAAACTTTGGAAGGCCCTTCCACTTGGCTGTTCTTCCGATATGAAAGACTGTTTTGTTTCTGTTTGAGTTGTGGCAAAATTGGTCACAAAACCCATCACTGCACAACCAGTGAGAAGGAAACTGTTAACAGTCTCTCAAATCGCTATGAAAACTCACCTTTTGCTGGATCTCTCCTCTATATAATTGAGAATGACCACCCACTTTTCACTCCTTAGATGAGAGCTTTCCTCCTACATGGTCCCAATAGAACTACAAAACTCATTGTCCAAAACCCTAATGAGCCCCTACCACCTCCTTTTATTCCACCCACTGAACCTCATTCACCCAACTTGGTATTCAACTTTGAATCTGGTTTCTCTTCAGGCTGATTGCCGCACCAAAGTAAGACGCTGCCAGGAGTGTCAATTCAAGGGTAATCTAGTGCACGCTCCTGCCGTAGATCTACACGCGTTGGGAACACCATGGCCGTTTCACACATGGGCTCTGGATTTCATCGGTCCCATTCGACCGACCTCGCACTGGAATCATTTTATTCTCACCGCGACCGAGTTGTTCACCAAGTGGGTAGAAGCAATACCACTGAAGACAGCAAATGCGTTAGCCGTGGTCCATTTCATCCAAGAAAGCATCATATGCAGGTTCGGAATTCCAAACACCATCCTTTCGGATAATGGCACTCCTTTTGTCAATCGCCAGGTGGCTGCAAAGCTAGCATAGTACAACATCAGGCAGATATGCTCCACTCCATACTACCCGAAGGGGAATGGGCAGGCGGAAGCAACCAACAAGACGTTATTGAGAATCTTGAGCAAGATGGTCGCGGATGACCACAAGAAATGGGCTGATTCTTTGAGCATAACACTGTGAGCTTATCGGACTTCTCCAAGGACACCCACAGGGGCCTCGCCATTCCTTTTATGCTATGGAGCTGAAGCTGTGGTACTTGCGGAAGTGAAGGTTAACTCTGCAAGGTTGGCTTTTCATGCATTATATGACAATCAACGTGATCATGACTTAGTCCTGCTAGAAGAAAAGCCGGAGCAAGCTAGAAGGACTAAAAAACGGTACCAAGAAAGGATCGCTCGTGCGTACAACAAAACAGTCCAACGTCGAGATTTCGCTGTTGGAGATTTGGTCTTGCGCGCGTCTGACCATTGCATGCGAGAGGCAGCTCACCCAAAATTCGCAGCCAATTGGGAAGGACCCTTTGAAGTCATGGAAGTCTTTGGCAGTGGCTACTGCAGCATACGGAGGTTACATGGAACGACCTCAACCCCAAGCTCAGTCAACATGCGCTGGATTAAGAAGTATTATCCTTAACTCCTTTCATTATATGCGTTAGATTACAACGTCTGCTTCATGCTCTGTATTGCTAAAATTCGTGCATCTTCTCTCCCACATGAGGGAATTGTAATCTTATCTCTCCCATATGAGAGTATTTCATAATAAAAGACTTCTCCCAAATGAGACGAACTTTATGCTTTCAACTGTCTTTATTGCTCTGTTTATCTCATTATTTCCATTAGCAAAAGCCTATCTGCCATGATAGCAGCCCATGCGAATACGATCTTAAGTGATCTCTTAAGCCTATCTGCCATGATAGCAGCCCATGCGAATACGATCTTAAGTGATCTTTTAAGCCTATCTGCCATGATAGCAGCCCATGCGAATACGATCTTAAGTGATCTTTTAAGCCTATCTGCCACGATAGCAGCTCATGCGAATAACAATCTTAAGTGATCTTTTAAAAGCCTATCTGCCACGATAGCAGCCTATGCGAATACGATCTTAAGTGATCTTTTAAGCCTATCTGCCACGATAGCAGCATTATGCAAAATGATCTTAAGTGATCTACAGAAGCCTATCTGCTGAGATAGCGCTCGTACTTGGGTCTAACCTTAAGTAAATCTCAAGCCTATCCGCCAAGATAGCAAAGCTACACAAATACGATCTCGAACGATCTAAAAACATATTTGCGAATCTATCCGGCAGATAGCAAATCACTGCGACAATAAAAAAATGTGAATACACTACTACAAAAGGCGAAATTTGCCAACGCGCATGCGAAATCGTAATTTGTTGTAACAAGACAGCAAATCGTACAAAGCGATTTATCATTATGAGTCAAAAATGACTTACAATTTGTCTGTCTAGATAACAGCTTACAAGCGAAAAGCTCATATCAAGCTAGCTACGCAGCCAACATGGCTTACAATGCACCTAAATAGTAGCTTACAAACGGAAGTTACACATCGGGGGAATCCCAACTAGAAAAGGATCGACCTAACGGTCCTAGCAGAAGCTATGCGATACAACGGTCAGCGACCAAAGATCTGTAGCAAGTAGGGTGTTCCTGCGAAAAGAACAGCCCGCCATGTCTACAAGACCTATGCGATGCTATGTTCAAGATCCCAGGATCTGACAAGGCCATTCTTTGGTCTTATTCCCAAGAGACGTGCCTGAGGAACCACCTGTTCCGCCGTATGCGGCTGTGCAAGACAGGGGAGCATTCATTCCTCGGGCAAGTGGCTTCTTGTCCACGGAGACGAGCGCAATGGCTCGCCACCCTGAGCTCAAGAACGTGGTGGCGAATGATCAACCTCCGGGCAAGCTGGAGGAGAAATCCGCCGTTCATTACGAGTCGGTAGCAAGGTCAGTACGGCGCTGCACCTCGCCGGGAGGCGGCCGGAAACATGACCTGCAAGCATAATAGACGAAGAAAATTCTTCGAGCAAACATGAGGTATTCTCTGCATCTTCTTTATGATAATTATAAAGATCAATACGCTTTGTGAAGCAGATCTTGGAAGCTATTTCTATGGCACAAAGCACAAACTCAGGTTTCACAACTTGAAGCTGCAATGAATCAACGAAAAATAAGCGTTGAAGCCAACAGTCGTAAGGACTCACGGCAAGCCACATTGTGGGATGAAGAACCCAAATAGCAAAAGGCAGGGTTTATATAGACCTTGTGGAGACTCTTCAGTTGCCGAGAGGAGTCAGCAGAATTTGAAAAGAGGTTAAGGATCAATCACTTACGCCTTGAAAAGAGGTAACAATCAATTACCCTACTAAAGGCTACGGCGATTCGGTTGCGTATCCTAATTAATGACAGATGGTCATGATACGGATGGACTTCCCAAGGAAAGCGTTCTTATCTAATAAGCAATTAGCGCGAAAATCAAGGCAGAATATCAATAGCTGACGTCATAATTGATATGCACAGAGATATTCGAGCAAATCTCGGGAAGGGCAAAACAGGCATTCAAATTCTTTTTGAAAAAAGGGGGAGAAACCCTAGCAACATTACAGTAATGCCCTAGCATTTTTCTCCACACAGATTTGCTACTTACCTGCTACTTTTCAAAACAAGCCTTTGATCAAGGAGTCATTAGGAGTAAACTTACGCGACAGATTTTCCACTTGCTCCACTTCTTGCTTTAATTGCTCGCATTTGGCGTTCATCTCGTGAAAGAGCTTCACAGCCTCTTCAACCTTTTGCCTTTGCTGCTCCACCTTCTGCTCCTCAGCTGCGAGGTTATGGTAGCCGCGTTTCAAATTCACGGCCGCGCGAATTAGGGTGACTCTTTTGACAAGAAACCCAAAGCCCAGCTTGCCTTGAACTTTGGCGAGAAGGTTTTGGCACATTCCAAAAAGCAATTCCGCGCTCTGAGGAGAAATGGTCGCAGGTGTGGCCGCGGATAGCTGCTCCAAAATCCAGATGGCTTCAGTCAGAAACAGCCTCCTGTCGAAGGGCCCTATCTCCAGAGACCTCGCAAATGATTGGGCGTAGGAGAGGCGCATCCGAACTAGCCAGTCCACATCAGCTTGCTTCAACCCTAAAGCAATGTTAAACCAAGTTAGACTATCGAACTTGCAAATGAAGAATGCAAGATGCGAACAATAATCATGACATACCAGTTCCTTCAAGGATCTCGCGCAGAGAAGGAATGCGCATTGCGGGGGTAGCTGAAGGCTATCCTCGCTCCATTGCCCTTCTATCAGCTGCGAGCTCTAACTCCTCATAGTTGGTGGGGAGAGTATAAGCCGCACCAGGTGCGATTGCAGCCCCGACCTGCGAACCCCAAAAGTTCCACGCAGGAAGAGGTGCCGCAGGCTCAGTCATTGCCGGAGGCATGGCAGCAGCAGAAGTTGCAGCTTGATTAGGGATGCCTTCAGGTGCGATAGCGTCAGCAGCGTTCGCACCTGTTTCCTCAGCACCAGCATGGGCATCTTCCTCCATCAACACGGTGTCAGCTTCGGCATCATCAGAAAGTTCAATGACGTCCTCGAAGGGCTCTCATGCATATTCAGCAGCTGCGACGGGCTTCTCAGTATGAGAACTCGGCACCGGGACATAGGATGCAGAAGGTTGACTCCTTTGTTCCAACATGGCTTCATCAGCGTTGCCTGCGATACAAAATACGATGATGTGAGGTAACTTGTATTGTATAATATTTTATTATCTTTGGTAAGCTAAGAGCGAGCACCTCCACGCGAAGGTGGGATCGCAGCATCCTCGTCATATGCTAAGGACGTGGAACCTTGCCCTATTAATGTATCTTCATTAAGCATGTCTTTAAGGTGAGCGTGACCTGGGGCGCGAAGAAACCAGTCATGATTACGTTTGGGTTGCTAAGCCTAGTTCACACATGTTGCTCAAATGATTACCTGAAGGTTCACCGCACTTGCCTACTAGCCAGCGGCGAATATCAGCTTTTGACACACCGTGCTATAGCGCACCGACAATAACATCTCGGTAAGTTACTGCGAGATTAAAAATCTCACCTTCATTACCGCCTGCGATTTCTTCAAAGTCTGCTTGGGCTTGCTCTAGAGCTGCCGCATCTTCTTCTGGAGCCGCATCCTCCTCGTCAATTTGAGGAGCCACCTCTTCTGGAAGCACATCTTCCTCATCAGTTGGACGCACTAGGTCGTCGACATGTTTTTCTTCTAGGCTCCTTTGCTTCACGCGTTCGAGCTCCTCTTCTTCTCGCTTTCTTCTTCTTTCAGCAGCCTCCGCAGCTGTTATCCTGGACTCGGAAAGAATGTCCTCGCTTATGGTTTCGTCGGAAGCACCAGAATGAGAACCTCTCTTATGCTTCTTGGCCAAAAGGCCACTGATGGTCTCATCGTCATCTGCTAAGAAACAATTCGTTCAGATAAGACTGCAAAAGAGTTAAGATAATGATAAGAGAAGTACGATTGAGATACCTCCTGACTCTTCCTCTTGTATCTCATCTCTCTCTCTATCCCTGACATCTTCAATTCTTTCCTCTTCTTCATCTCCTTCTCTTGTCTCTCTTCTCTCCTCTTCTTCCTCCTGGCCAAACGGAACAAAGGTCTCCACTGCGAGCTCCTTCCGCGCTTTACTTGTCATGCGACCTTTGCCTTTATCCCTGGCAGTAAAGGATCTCGCAGGAGGGGAATTTGGAGCGCTCCTAGGGGAAGAGATTGTGATTCCTCTTTGTCTGGGCCTTTTCGCTCTCGGAGCAGCAGTCGCTGGAGGAGATGGATCATTCCTGGGAGGAGACAAGGCTGGAGTATTGTCTATCAGCGAATCAGCAAAAGCATTCATGATCTCGCGAATTTTGGTCTCAACCGCGGGATCCATCTTCGATGCCAGCCGAACTGGTTGTCCTTGCCTTCTTGCAGTAACAATGGTGGTGACCAGCGATTTGGAACGCTCACCAGATGCAAACCTCCTCACATGGCACTGCAGCAGAAAGCGAAGCATGAAGCTTTTGACATATTGGAATAAGGAAACTTAGCACATGCAAGAGAAATTGCTACCTTAGCGAAAGTTTCGCTGTATCTGATGACATGCGAATCACCTCTCCTAACTGTGGCTATCTTTTCATCAAGAATGATGGAGGGACACAGGTGATTCTCGCGATCCAGCAACGAATAGTGGCCATATTCTGATTCTTCCAGGCTACAGTTGGGACGAAAAGGGAAATAATTCCTTTTGATCACAGGAGCTCTGCTGGGCTGAGGGGCCGACTGCGTCTCAAACCTTGTTTGCTGTGCATTCCAATAAGCGATCCAGTTTCTGGATTAGTCACCTTCGCGGTTACCTGGAGGTTGCTCGAAGGGAAGATTGCTCCTCAAGATTGTTTTGCACTCCCCAGACAATAACCGCTTGTAGCAGCCTCTTATGATTGACTGCGGCCAGATTGATGGTGCTACCGCATCGAAGCCAAACTGGGGAGAAACGCGAGTGGGATCAACATCCACGGTAATCCTGTCGTACCTAGGCGCGAGCTCACGAACATGCTCTGCAAGAGCAGGAAGAGAACCTCTCAGACACCAGCAAAAGAATTCGCGATAGCGCTCGTGGAAATGCTCCCCGCCCTCGAAAAGGAGCTCTTCTGAGAAAGCAACAGCCTTAGAGGGATACAGTTTTGGGAACCATCGCACATTCTCAACACGCGCGGCATAAGGCCTGGCTATAAACTCTCCCCGATTGTCGCATATCAGGCTCCAAACGCACTTGGGAAAGTTAGTTCCGAACCACCTCGCAGCACTGCCACTATTTCGCTCCTCCTCCGTACCTGGGGGACACCATTTGCTGGGCTTAGAAGGGACTGGGGCATAAGAAGGCCATCGCTCGAAGACCCACATTGTCAAGAAAGCAATGTTAATGTAAGTCAGTACGTCAAGGCGACCACGCGATTCCTTCATTGCCACGACCAGCTGATCCAACCTGTGGTACAGCGTGCCCAAGACTAAGGGTCCAAGTGCAACTTTCTGACCAAGGGCCAATTTCACAGCAAGAGCCAGAACATGATAGAAGACCCCATCATGCGGGTGACCATCGATTAAGTACCTCGACAACCAGGCACAGAGGAAGGCGCATAGGGTCAAGTCATAACCCTTTCCATTCACATAGTTCTTAGCCTTCGGGTTTTGGCTCAGAAGCTTCTTGGTGATGCTGCTGTTCGCATAATCGCGAAAGAAATATTGCACCCACTTGTTCCAAGTGTTCTTCGCAGATGTGTCAACCAACTGCCAGTCGGGGAGGACTTCTGTAGGAATCCACCGGGTGGAAATTTTCTTCACTTCTGACAAGCACTCTTCCATCTGCTTGTACAAAGCGATCTCCGCATCAGTTCTCAAGGGACTCAAAGGATCCACTTCGCCCGCGGGAGACAGATCATACAGCATGTGCACATCTTCGAGCGTGGTAGCAGCCTCGAACTCAGCAAAATGGAATGTGTGAGTCGCGGGCGAGTAACGAGAAAGAAGGTTTAGAAGCATGGACTGGTCCAGCTTCACGGCAACACCCTTCATAGCACGAACTGCGAAGTATATGCCAGCATCGTTTAAAGTCATGGCATGATGGGTCAGTACATGGTCAATCCACACATCCATGAAGTCCAATTTCTGAACAAACGCTTGACTGGAAATCGCAGTATACGGGAAATACCCATTTTCGACTCCCAATCGAACCACGTCCTCGGAATCGATCAATTCGAGCAGGGCCGAGTTAACTGGAGGAGTTAACGTTTGCAATCCTTCACAAGGGACAGGGATTGGCAGTTTCTTCGCCTTAACCCTAGAATGGTAGAAGTCTTTGCCACCCAGATAGGGGGCTTTTCGCCATAAAGCCCGAGGAAGATCAGGTATTTCTTCGACCTCCTTAATGGGTTTGGTTCCTTTTGTCTTTGCCATTCCTGCGGAAAAGCAAGAAAAAAGGGGGGAGAAATACGCACACTTTAGTTTGAATTTCAAGATTCAGTTCAAAGCATACGAGGATTTATTAGAAGAAAGATGAACAGTCCAGTGGCAATCCTCAAAATTAGAGATTGGAATCGTTTGCATTATCAGGGATTTCAGAAACCCTACATTCAAGATCCTTATCATCAGGGGATTAAATCAAAATTGGATTCAAAGATCGAGAGCTTCTTCATAGTTTTCAGTGGATAATATGTTATGGGTTTGCAGATCCAACGCAGTTCAAAGCATATATCAGTATATTAAACACAATTGAACAAGGCCAACCTTGTTTTGGTAAAGCTTGCTTGGATGTGCACAATTGAAGAAGACGATTGACAAGAGAGAACTGGTGATTGATTATCTGAATCTGCTCTTGAAGGCTTCCGGGTATCATTCACTTTAAGAGAAAGAAGTGATGCTTTGCAACAATGGAGAGTACAGAGTATTTATCAAAAAACAAGAAGGGTTGCGTCTTTTCAGTAGTCGGACCGCAACCGTCACCGTCGAATCGCGCAATCACAGGACAAGCTGACGTCACACCTAAAACCCTAAAGACCAGACGGCACGACTCTAGGGGTTTAGGTCATAATGGCACGCACGGGGGCTGAACCTGCACATATTTGAATTGGTGCGTGGCGGCGACGCGTACGTTGGTTCCTGCTCATGGAAGTCTATCCGGCTATGAGTCTTCACGCGCAGAAAGGGGGTTAATGTAGATAGTGCTTTCTGAGCAGACAGATCTTGGCCACGTGGCAATCATCCAGCACACCATATTGTGCTCCATACACACTGGATCACCAGCCGCGCTGATCCACGTGGGGGCTGCGAGACAGGGCCCTCGCATACCACTGCACGGGACTTGTAGGGACTTAGTGATCTGGAGGCTAGAGTAAGTCCTGTCGCGTGCGAGCCAAGCCCGCGCGCGACCTTTAGTAACTTCTTTTGAGAGATTTATGGAACGAGCTCCATAAACCCGGTCAATCCGGTCAAACCCGGTCAACCCCATAACGGTTCCGGTATTCGCGCATAACGTGCTGTAACAGTCCCTATATACGCGGACGAACGTGCCGTTGTGGTTAAGCTAATTAAGCCGCCATTGATGGGCGCATTAACCAGACTGCAACGGTCACATTCTCCGTTATATATACGATGTTAACCTTTCCATACAAAGGAGGACACACCAGTCATACGCGGAAGCTCTGCCAAACCCCTGTCTCTCTCTCAGACATTACTACTGCCTTACTCTCTCCCTACACACAACCCAACACTTCCTGTGCCATTTTCTAATCCACTGACTTTGGTGTACACGAAGTTCTCTCTGCAGGATTCTCTTGTGCACAATAACCCTGATGGTTCAAGTTCCAGACATAAAGCTAGATTAGTGGCTAAGGGGTTTAGTCAAACCCCTGGCATTGACTTTGAAGAAATTTTTAGTCCTGTGGTCAAACATGCTACTGTTAGAACAATTTTGTCCTCAGCAGCCACTTTTAATTGGTCTCTCCGTCAATTGGATGTGAAAAATGTATTTCTTCATGGCTATCTCAAACAAACTGTTTATATGCAACAACCTCCTGGATTTAAAAATCCTCAATTTCCTGATTATGTTTGCAGACTTACCATATATGGTCTCAAACAAGCTCCTAGAGCTTGGTTTGAGATACTTACAGAATTTATTTTGTCTCTTGGATTCACTCAATCTAAAGCTGACACCTCCATGTTTGTTAGACACAATTCCAACTCCTCCACAATCACAGTTTTACTCTTATATGTTGATGACATCATTTTGACTGGAAATGATCCTATTTATACTGCTCGGCTTATTTCCAAGTTAAAGTGTGAGTTCAATATGAATGATCTGGGTCCTTTGACTAATTTTCTGGGATTGCAAATTGACAGAAATGAAAAAGGAATATTTGTGCATCAATCCAAATATGTAAATGACTTGCTCACTAGATTCAATATGCATCATTGCACTCCTTGTCATACACCTACCATTTCTGGAATTAAATACACTTTCACTGATGGTGAACTATTATCTGATCCTACTCCATTTAGACAGCTGCTTGGTGCACTTCAATATTTGGTTTTTACTAGACCTGATATCTGTTTTGCTGTTAATTATTTGTGTCAATTTATGCATCGTCCTACTACACAACATATGTTAGGTGCCAAAAGAATTCTTAGATATCTAAGAGGCACCAAAAATGATGGAATTTTGTACAAGCACAGTGAATTAAACTTTTGTGCTTTTTCTGATGCAGATTGGGCTGGTAACCCATCTGACAGAAGAAGCACCAGTGGTTTTGTCTTATTTCTAGGCAACAACCCAATTCACTGGGCTGCAAAGAAACAGCCAACTGTCTCTAGATTTTCATCCGAGGCAGAGTATAGAGCTTTGGCAACAACTGCTGCAGAAATCACTTGGTTTCAATATTTGTTTTTAAGATTTGCATATCTTTTTAAAACAACCACCTCTTCTTTTCTGTGACAATGAATCTGCAATTCACATGACTGAAAATCCCATTATGCATTCAAAAACAAAACACATAGAATTAGATTAACATTTCATTAGAGAAGAAGTGTTGAGAAAACAGTTACTGGTTGAATTTGTGTATTATGCAGATCAGCTAGGAGACTTATTCACCAAAGGATTAGCTGCTGCTGCATTTGGATATTTGAAGTCCAAGTTAATGGTCGCACCAGCACCATTAACTTGAGGGAGGGTATTAGCAGAATTGATCAAAGACAAGAAGATGCTCCAGCTCAAAATGAAGTGTTCAAGCCAAAATGTTGCAGAAATCAAAGACAAGATCAAAGTTATTTCTCAAAATCAACAAATCATGACAAATGGGGGTATATATGCCTTTTTCCAGAACATGTTAAATTCCCAGAAAGTGTCTATTGTGTCCTTTTTTTGCCTTTTCCAAGAGTTTTGTGGCTGTTATGTAATTTGCTAGACCTTCTTGTAACTCAGGCCAATTTTTTTGGGCCTCAGTATAATTTCTCACAAGCCATGAACGGCTGTGATGAAATGATGTGATCCAACGGTCTGAAATAAGACCGTTGGCTTTCTGGGGTATAAAAACCTTGCTGCGTCCTTAGGGTTCATGATCTTCTTCGCTCTCCAGAAAATGTAGGGAAACTCTGTCAATTTGTTTCCAGAAACTTAATGAAATTGTTCTCTTCTTATTTCGTTTGATTTCATCTTTTCGGGAATTGTTTGATTCCTTTCAGTATGGAAGAGCTGTTGCAGCTGATGAAAGTTGCCGAAGCCTGGAAGATGTAAAGAAGATTGTGAAAGAAGATCTTGCTGATGTTGTGAACATTAAGCTTGCAAAAGTCGGCGTTCTTTGAGCACTTGAAATCATAGATTTAGCAAGGGCGTCAGGACTGGATCTGATGATTGGTTGTATGGTCGAGACTAGATTAGCAATGGGGTTTGCTGGTCATCTTGCTGCTGGCTTAGGATGTTTCAAGTAAGCATCATAACATTTTTAATCATATTAACTTTTTTTTACAGAGTACTTTCCGTTTATATCATATGTTTTTTGTAATTCCTATATATAGATTTGTCGACCTAGACACTCCACTGCTGCTATCAGAAGATCCGGTGCTGGAGGGTTAGAAAGGTACGCTAAACTTCAAAATTGATATTGTTGTGAATGATGCAAACAAATAGTGACATTTTTGGGCCGTGCTTCTTAGGTTTGTAGATGTAGAGATATTCTTTTCAGTATTTTTCGGGGTCTGATTTGTGTTTTTTATTATCTCTGTGTCCAGTGGCTGGTTCTGTATACACATTCACAAATACAAGAGGTCATGGTGGTTTCCTTCACTGGGATAATATTTTGTGGTAAGCAGTGTTATAATTACTCTTTCTGTGATCAACATGCATTGACACGGTCTAGCTATTTCTTTCTGAAACTGAAATAGCATTAAAGATGTATCAATCTGCCTACAATTACTTATGGCTACATTTGGAACTTGGAAATTGAGATGGAAAAGTGAATAGAAAGAAATGAAAGATTTTCTGTTAACATTCCTATACTTTTCCATTGTTTGGCAACAAAAAATTCGAGAGAAAACATTTTTTTTTATAGTTGAGTATATTAAAATTACACCCACAGAGTTAAAAAATAGTAAATTAGCCCTAATAGTTAGCATTAAATACGGTTATATACCCACAGATCTTGTGAAACTTCAAAAAAGCCTGCAATCGGCATCTGTCTACCCCCATTTTTCATCCTCACCATCTCTGGTCCCTCTCACCGCCTTCCACCAACCACCATCCTCACAAGATGGGTATTACAGCACATCACGGGACGTCGCGTGATGGGTAGTACAGAAATTTTTGTTAATTTGATATAACTCTGTTAATCTTTGGAGGCTATTAGTCTCAAAATGAAAAATGCAGGGGGGTTTTTCTATGAAATTGCAAGTGTTCGAGGTCTAGTGTCACAAGTGTGAAACTGCATATAGGTTCAGTGTCATTTCTCCTATTATTTAATAAACATTGCTGGAAAAGACCACCTTCTGAAAGTACCAATCATCATCAACGTGACATGCCACATACACGACCTTTTTTTTTAGAGTCTATTCAAATTCATCACAATGTGGAAATGGACGATTCTTGCAGGATGAACTTATGATCAACCTGAAGGCCCTTACTAATCTGACACAACTGGTGGTTTCTTGTTGCTATATACTACTAATACTTAGATGCATCAATTAGATGCATTTCCACGAAATAAACACTTGTCGAACATTGAGAAGATCAGGAAGGCTATTTATTCCATCGCTAAATTATTCACTCGTATGACTGCTGATTGAAGATACCAAGGATGGAGTCTTCTTATAGTCCAGACGTTGTTGTATCTCCTTCTCGAGTCCAGACTCTGCAAGTATCGATTGGATAACCCTATGAGACCGTGTGCCAATTCTTCTTCATGTGTTTCTAGCTTTAACAAATCCCAGTAGGCACTTGTTTCTGTCTCGCCTCTCTGGTAAACAAAGAATTTGGCAGAGCTACCAACTAGTACGTAGGTAATAGTTTCCAGGTGAAGTTTATTTGTATTTGATCTGTACGTACGCTGTTCTGATGACTGTTTTTTTTCCCAGTCGACAAGTGTAATTAGATGCTGTGATCTGAGGTGCGCACATGTTGTTACATTTATACCATATGTTTGAGCACTGGAAACTTCTGTGCTAGTATGGAACGGCGATTTGAATTCACTATGGGTTAGGCAACGTGGTCCGTTAGCTAATCTAATCAGTGTGCTATTTTTTTTGTCACAACCGGTTGGTTACAACTGACCCTGTAACAACAAATGCAATTTAAATCTCCATTGCTATTTGGTCTCTGTCTTTCCTCTAATAATTGGTAGTAGTAAATTAAGTTGCGAATTTCTTTGACAAATAGAAGGGCGTTTCTAAATTGAAGTGAACTTGTTCAAACATGTATCTAGCTAGATGAAGCACTAATGAGCTAAATCAAGAGAAAAATTAGTAGGAATAGTCGATGCGCGGTAAAACCAACTCTACTGGAAAGCTTTAGAACAATATTATTGTTCTGAGATAACAAAAAACCGGGAACAATATAAGGAAACTATTATTTCCATGTCATCGCGCAAAAGGAAAACAGATCAAGCTCTCTATACATAATATCGCTTTAGCTTTTACATCACTTGACTCCAAGCACATCTGAACGCTCCCAAGCTAACTGTACAACAAAAGTTGCTCCTTGTCTCTGTACAAACAGTTGCTTTTGTTGATTTAGCTACAACAGTGTAACTGCAAAACTCCATCCGTCATTCAAACAGGATGACAAGGCACAATTGATTTGTGCAGCTCATAAAGGATCATCATTGAGGAATGCTTTGCACGACGAAGTGTATCAAACTGGTAATGATTCTCCACACAGAAACTTAGGAAGGAGTTCCTATTCTCCAAGCAACTCTTTTCCACAATCACGTCTTTATCCTCGGTATCTTCAGGCACACCATCCCCTTTCACCTCAGAAAAAAAATGCTTCTTCCCCCGACAAGATATGTGTGACATCCTATCTACACAATAGCATCTGTTGCACAGCTGAAAGTGTTTACATTCGTTGCAAGTCCATCGGCTTTTGGATTGAATCACTTCTCTGCAGCGTGAGCAAGAATATTGCAAGTTGACCACTATGAAGTTATCCTTAATGGGTAAGATGTTTTTCCCTAATTTCTGCATTAGTAGAACATCTTTGGGAACATTTGTTTGTCCTTCCATAGCTTTCAAAGATGTCTTTGTTGCAACCGCCCTTTTTGTCTGTGACCCTTCTTGTTCAATTTTGTTAATGACGTTGATGACACCAGCACCAGACCAATAGGCACCATCGAACTGTGGAAGACGAGCTGCTGCAGTGTCAGGCTGGAGAAAGAACTGATCGTATAAGTTGCTGCAATTCACCACTATGCCCTCTTCAGTTGCTTTCCTTAGCATTGATTCATACCATTTCCTGAGCTTATCGGGCTTGGGTGTTTTCTGAGTCTTTGGATGGCGGTAAAAAATGAAATCATCTCCTTTCTCAGGTGGGCATGTCCATATGTAGCAGGTGGCAAAGCCTCGTTTCTTGCAATATTCAAGGTATCCTATTAGTATCTCGTGGTAGACAAAGGTACGAAGAGCTTCACCCGACACTGTTTTAATTTGTTGTCTCAAGTAGTTGACAGAATCGAGATATGATATATAGACACAACGGCGATTTGGCTGGGCGCATTCTGAACCGTACTCCTGCACGTAAAATCCAAATAGGAATACATCTGCACCTTCTATTTTCTGAAACAGTAGAATCACCTTTGACTTATATGGGAATTCTGACGGGTACTTCTTCTTGTGGAAGATGTTTGAAAATTGAGGATCCACTTGGAATGTTTTATCCACTGATGATACAACTCTGACGACAAGATCTGATGCTTCAGGTACCGAATCAATGTTGGTATGCAGCGCATTGGCCCTCTCTTCTCTTTCCCTTTTGAGACTCCTATGAAGCCTTTGCTCAATGTGATTACTGAGTTTTGAAGTAGGTAAATCTTTTGCCTCAAACGCATTCTTTTTTGGCAAGGGCACGAGCTTTCCAGCTGCTATTCCATCTAAATAGCATTGTGGGCATGTATATCGGCTTTTTCCTTCCTCGTCTCTTTTATCATTGTAGAGTGCACATATCTGGTGTTCCCAGCCTTGGCATTGATCACATTGAACCCACGATTCTTCATCTTCCTTGATATTCTTCTTACAAAGTGCTGACTTGGAAACGGACACGCCAGAGCATGAAATATTATTTCCCTGAGATCTCCTAAAGCATGTGGTACAAAAACAATACTGCGAACACGACATTGTCTCCTCAAGAGCACCATAATAAGTCTGATCTCGCTTCAAACGAACGCCACAAAGAGAGCAATCGACTGGTAATGGGGCAAAAGAAAGCTTGTTCTTGGCACATAGCTGACATGAGTTGTAGTCTCCAACAGAATTTGTCATTGTTTCATTCCCCTGCCTTAGACTGCATAAATGTTGCTTTACTTCGTCTGCGGTGAAGTAATCAATCAAAGAAACTCCCGTGACCTCTGGCTCCTCAGCCTTTGGTGTTTCTGCATGTGTTTCTTGGTCAGACACAGTTCTTTTTCGCCCCTCTTCATTACGATGCTCATTAGCGGGAATGGATACAGGGTAGGAATTATCTGTGGTTGAACAAGTAGTACTTGGAGCATCAGGCCATTCCGGAACCAAGGGCGGCAGGAGTGGTCGTCCGAGGTCACAAAGTTGATTCGTTGAAGACAACATTATGGAATCTTCCCATATAAGAGCATGTGAGAACAATTCGACATTTAAAGCTGATGACGTTACCTTATTTCCAGTCTTATGACGTTTGGAGGATGAAAGCCATGAATAATCATCCGCCAAGGCCGAGTGTTTTTTTACCGTACGAGTAGCCGAGGACGAGGATGAGGATACAGGAGTGTGACCTAATAACATGGCGGCATTGTACCAACCATCAAAACATCCAGCAAGTTCTTGTTCAATCTGCGTGCGTGTTGCCGCCGTAATCTTCTTTGTTGAAGATGAGGACGAAAACATCGCGTTTCAATCAGCGAGAGAGATCTTTGAACTCACTTTAACGATTGCCCTAATCTTTAGTCTTTAAATAGGGCATCTAAATAGCGTACCCAATATATATATATATATATATATATTGTTTTTTCACATAAAAACCCCTTCTCTTTTTAGAAAGGGTTTCTATGTGAAAAAACAATATTTTCACATAAATACTATACTTGCTAATGTTCCGTTTCCTAGTATTGAAGTATGGATGCAAGTGCACGGTGTTCCTATGGAATACTTCGTTCATGAACTGGCAGAGTTTCTTGGCCAGCTTGCCGGAGAAATTGTGGACATTGATTGGAATCATAACCGGGTAGTCAGTATGGAATATTTACGGATTAAGATCCGAATCAATACCAATGAAAACCTAATTCCGGGTGCTTACCTCCAAACTTTGGAAGGCCCTTCTACTTGGCTGTTCTTCCGATACGAAAGACTGTTTTGTTTCTGTTTGAGTTGTTGCAAAATTGGTCACAAAACCCATCACTGCACAACCAGTGAGAGAGAAACTGTTAACAGTCTCTCAAATCGCTATGAAAACTCACCTTTTGCTGGATCTCTCCTCTATATAATTGAGAATGACCACCCACTTTTCACTCCTTAGATGAGAGCTTTCCTTCTACATGGTCCCAATAGAACTACAAAACTCATTGTCCAAAACCCTAATGAGCCCCTACCACCTCCTTTTATTCCACCCACTGAACCTCATTCACCCAACTTGGTATTCAACTTTGAATCTGGTTTCTCTTCAGGCTGATTGCCGCACCAAAGTAAGACGCTGCCAGGAGTGTCAATTCAAGGGTAATCTAGTGCACGCTCCTGCCGTAGATCTACACGCGTTGGGAACACCATGGCCGTTTCACACATGGGCTCTGGATTTCATCGGTCCCATTCGACCGACCTCGCACGGGAATCATTTTATTCTCACCGCGACCGAGTTGTTCACCAAGTGGGTAGAAGCAATACCACTGAAGACAGCAAATGCGCTAGCCGTGGTCCATTTCATCCAAGAAAGCATCATATGCAGGTTCGGAATTCCAAACACCATCCTTTCGGATAATGACACTCCTTTTGTCAATCGCCAGGTGGCTGCAAAGCTAGCATAGTACAACATCAGGCAGATATGCTCCACTCCATACTACCCGAAGGGGAATGGGCAGGCGGAAGCAACCAACAAGACGTTATTGAGAATCTTGAGCAAGATGGTCGCGGATGACCACAAGAAATGGGCTGATTCTTTGAGCATAACCCTGTGGGCTTATCGGACTTCTCCAAGGACACCCACAGGGGCCTCGCCATTCCTTTTATGCTATGGAGCTGAAGCTGTGGTACCTGCGGAAGTGAAGGTTAACTCTGCAAGGTTGGCTTTTCATGCATTATATGACAATCAACGTGATCATGACTTAGTCCTGCTAGAAGAAAAGCGGGAGCAAGCTAAAAGGACTAACAAACAGTACGAAGAAAGGATCGCTCGTGCGTACAACAAAACAGTCCAACGTCGAGATTTCGCTGTTGGAGATTTGGTCTTGCGCGCGTCTGACCATTGCATGCGAGAGGCAGCTCACCCAAAATTCGCAGCCAATCGGGAAGGACCCTTTGAAGTCACGGAAGTCTTTGACAGTGGCTACTGCAGCATACGGAGGTTACATGGAACGACCTCAACCCCAAGCTCAGTCAACATGCACTGGATTAAGAAGTATTATCCTTAACTCCTTTCATTATATGCGTTAGATTACAACGTCTGCTTCATGCTCTGTATTGCTAAAATTCGTGCATCTTCTCTCCCACATGAGGGAATTTTAATCTTATCTCTCCCATATGAGAGTATTTCATAATAAAAGACTTCTCCCAAATGATACAAACTTTATGCTTTCAACTGTCTTTATTGCTCTGTTTATCTCATTATTTCCATTAGCAAAAGCCTATCTGCCATGATAGCAGCCCATGCGAATACGATCTTAAGTGATTTTTAAGCCTATCTGCCATGATAGCAGCCCATGGGAATACGATCTTAAGTGATCTTTTAAGCCTATCTGCCATGATAACAGCTCATGCGAATAACGATCTTAAGTGATCTTTTAAAAGCCTATCTGCCACGATAGCAGCCTATGCGAATACGATCTTAAGTGATCTTTTAAGCCTATCTGCCACGATAGCAGCATTATGCAAAATGATCTTAAGTGATCTACAGAAGCCTATCTGCTGAGATAGCGCTCGTACTTGGGTCTAACCTTAAGTAAATCTCAAGCCTATCCGCCAAGATAGCAAAGCTACACAAATACGATCTCGAACGATCTAAAAACATATTTGCGAATCTATCCGGCAGATAGCAAATCACTGCGACAATAAAAAAATGTGAATACACTACTACAAAAGGCGAAATTTGCCAACGCGCATGCGAAATCGTAATTTGTTGTAACAAGACAGCAAATCGTACAAAGCGATTTATCATTATGAGTCAAAAATGACTTAAAATTTGTCTGTCTAGATAACAGCTTACAAGCGAAAAGCTCATATCAAGCTAGCTACGCAGCCAACATGGCTTACAATGCACCTAAATAGTAGCTTACAAACGGAAGTTACACATCGGGGGAATCCCAACTAGAAAAGGATCGACCTAACGGTCCTAGCAGAAGCTATGCGATACAACGGTCAGCGACCAAAGATCTGTAGCAAGTAGGGTGTTCCTGCGAAAAGAACAGCCCGCCATGTCTACAAGACCTATGCGATGCTATGTTCAAGATCCCAGGATCTGACAAGGCCATTCTTTGGTCTTATGCCCAAGAGACGTGCCTGAGGAACCACCTGTTCCGCCGTATGCGGCTGTGCAAGACAGGGGAGCAGTCATTCCTCGGGCAAGAGGCTCCTTGTCCACGGAGACGAGCGCAATGTCTCGCCACCCTGAGCTCTAGAACGTGGTAGCGAATGATCAACCTCCGGGAAAGCTGGAGGAGAAATCCGCCGTTCATTACGAGTCTGTAGCAAGGTCAGTACGGCGCTGCACCTCGCCGGGAGGCGGCCGGAAACATGACCTGCAAGCATAATAGACGAAGAAAATTCTTCGAGCAAACATGAGGTATTCTCTGCATCTTCTTTATGATAATTATAAATATCAATACGCTTTGTGAAGCAGATCTTGGAAGCTATTTCTATGGCACAAAGCATAAACTCAGGTTTCACAACTTGAAGCTGCAATGAATCAACGAAAAATAAGCGTTGAAGCCAACAGTCGTAAGGACTCACGGCAAGCCACATTGTGGGATGAAGAACCCAAATAGCAAAAGGAAGGGTTTATATAGACCTTGTCGAGACTCTTCAGTTGCCGAGAGGAGTCAGCAGAACTTGAAAAGAGGTTAAGGATCAATCACTTACGCCTTGAAAAGAGGTAACAATCAATTACCCTACTAAAGGCTACGACGATTCGGTTGCGTATCCTAATTAATGACAGATGGTCATGATACGGATGGACTTCCCAAGGAAAGCGTGCTTATCTAATAAGCAATTAGCGCGAAAATCAAGGCAGAATATCAATAGCTGACGTCATAATTGATATGCACAGAGATATTCGAGCAAATCTCGGGAAGGGCAAAACATGCATTCAAATTCTTTTTGAAAAAAGGGGGAGAAACCCTAGCAACATTACAGTAATGCCCTAGCCTTTTTCTCCACACAGATTTGCTACTTACCTGCTACTTTTCAAAACAAGCCCTTGATCAAGGAGTCATTAGGAGTAAACTGACGCGACAGATTTTCCACTTGCTCCACTTCTTGCTTCAATTGCTCGCATTTGGCGTTCATCTCGTGAAAGAGCTTCACAGCCTCTTCAACCTTTTGCCTTTGCTGCTCCACCTTCTGCTCCTCAGCTGCGAGGTTATGGTAGCCGCGTTTCAAATACACGGCCGCGCGAATCAGGGTGACTCTTTTGACAAGAAACCCAAAGCCCAGCTTGCCTTGAACTTTGGCGAGAAGGTTTTGGCACATGCCAAAAAGCAATTTCGCGCTCTGAGGAGAAATGGTCGCAGGTGTGGCCGCGGATAGCTGCTCCAAAATCCAGATGGCTTCAGTCAGAAACAGCCTCCTGTCGAAGGGCCCTATCTCTAGAGACCTCGCAAATGATTGGGCGTAGGAGAGGCGAATCCGAACTAGCCAGTCCACATCAGCTTGCTTCCCCTAAAGCAATGTTAAACCAAGTTAGACTATCGAACTTGCAAATGAATAATGCAAGATGCGAACAATAATCATGACATACCAGTTCCTTCAAGGATCTCGCGCAAAGAAGGAATGCGCATTGCGGGGGTAGCTGAAGGCTATCCTCGCTCCATTGCCCTTCTATCAGCTGCGAGCTCTAACTCCTCATAGTTGGTGGGGAGAGTATAAGCCGCACCAGGTGCGATTGCAGCCCCGACCTGCGAACCCCAAAAGTTCCACGCAGAAAGAGGTGCCGCAGGCTCAGTCATTGCCGGAGGCATGGCAGCAGCAGAAGTTGCAGCTTGATTAGGGATGCCTTCAGGTGCGATAGCGTCAGCAGCGTTCGCACCTGTTTCCTCAGCACCAGCATGGGCATCTTCCTCCATCAACACGGTGTCAGCTTCGGCATCATCAGAAAGTTCAATGACGTCCTCGAAGGGCTCTCCTGCATATTCAGAAGCTGCGACGGGCTTCTCAGTATGAGAACTCGGCACCGGGACATAGGATGCAGAAGGTTGACTCCTTTGTTCCAACATGGCTTCATCAGCGTCGCCTGCGATACAAAATACGATGATGTGAGGTAACTTGTATTGTATAATATTTTATTATCTTTGGTAAGCTAAGAGCGAGCACCTCCACGCGAAGGTGGGATCGCAGCATCCTCGTCATATGCTAAGGACGTGGAACCTTGCCCTATTAATGTATCTTCATTAAGCATGTCTTTAAGGTGAGCGTGACCTGGGGCGCGAAGAAACCAGTCATGTTTATGTTTGGGTTGCTAAGCCTAGTTCACACATGTTGCTCAAATTATTACCTGATGGTTCACCGCACTTGCCTACTAGCCAGCGGCGAATATCAGCTTTTGACACACCGTGCTTTAGCGCACCGACAATAACATCTCGGTAAGTTACTGCGAGATTAAAAATCTCACCTTCATTACCGCCTACGATTTCTTCAAAGTCTGCTTGGGCTTGCTCTAGAGCTGCCGCATCTTCTTCTGGAGCCGCATCCTCCTCGTCAATTTGAGGAGCCACCTCTTCTGGAAGCACATCTTCCTCATCAGTTGGACGCACTAGGTCGTCGACGTGTTTTTCTTCTAGGCTCCTTTGCTTCACGCGTTCGAGCTCCTCTTCTTCTCGCTTTCTTCTTCTTTCAGAAGCCTCCGCAGCTGTTATCCTGGACTCGGCAAGAATGTCCTCGCTTATGGTTTCGTCGGAAGCACCAGAATGAGAACCTCTCTTCTGCTTCTTGGCCAAAAGGCCACTGATGGTCTCATCGTCATCTGCTAAAAAACAATTCGTTCAGATAAGACTGCAAAGAGTTAAGATAATGATAAGAGAAGTACGATTGAGATACCTCCTGACTCTTCCTCTTGTATCTCATCTCTCTCTCTCTATCCCTGACATCTTCAATTCTTTCCTCTTCTTCATCTCCTTCTCTTGTCTCTCTTCTCTCCTCTTCTTCCTCCTGGCCAAACGGAACAAAGGTCTCCACTGCGAGCTCCTTCCACGCTTTACTTGTCATGCGACCTTTGCCTTTATCCCTGGCAGTAAAGGATCTCGCAGGAGGGGAAGTTGGAGCGCTCCTAGGGGAAGAGATTGTGATTCCTATTTGTCTGGGCCTTTTCGCTCTCGGAGCAGCAGTCGCTGGAGGAGATGGATCATTCCTGGGAGGAGACAAGGCTTGAGTATTGTCTATCAGCGAATCAGCAAAAGCATTCATGATCTCGCGAATTTTGGTCTCAACCGCGGGATCCATCTTCGATGCCAGCCGAACTGGTTGTCCTTGCCTTCTTGCAGTAACAATGGTGGTGACCAGCGATTTGGAACGCTCACCAGATGCAAACCTCCTCACATGGCACTGCAGCAGAAAGCAAAGCATGAAGCTTTTGACATATTGGAATAAGGAAACTTAGCACATGCAAGAGAAATTGCTACCTTAGCGAAAGTTTCGCTGTATTTGATGACATGCGAATCACCTCTCCTAATTGTGGCTATCTTTTCATCAAGAATGATTGAGGGACACAGGTGATTCTCGCGATAGCAACGAATAGCGGCCATATTCAGATTCGTCCAGGCTACAGTTGGGACGAAAAGGGAAATAATTCCTTTTGATCACAGGAGCTCTGCTGGGCTGAGGGGCCGATTGCGTCTCAAACCTTGTTTGCTGGGAATTCCAATAAGCGATCCAGTTTCTGTATTAGCCACCTTCGCGGTTACCTGGAGGTTGCTCGAAGGGAAGATTGCTCCTCAAGATTGTTTTGCACTCCCCAGACAATAACCGCTTGTAGCAGCCTCTTATGATTGACTGCGGCCAGATTGATGGTGCTACCGCATCGAAGCCAAACTGGGGAGAAACGCGAGTGGGATCAACATCCACGGTAATCCTCTCGTACCTAGGCGCGAGCTCACGAACATGCTCTGCAAGAGCAGGAAGAGAACCTCTCAGACACCAGCAAAAGAATTCTCGATAGCGCTCGTGGAAATGCTCCCCGCCCTCGAAAAGGAGCTCTTCTAAGAAAGCAACAGCCTTAGAGGGATACAGTTTTGGGAACCATCGCACATTCTCAACACGCGCGGCATAAGGCCTGGCTATAAACTCTCCCCGATTGTCGCATATCAGGCTCCAAACGCACTTGGGAAAGTTAGTTCCGAACCACCTCGCAGCCCTGCCACTATTTCGCTCCTCCTCCGTACCTGGGGGACACCATTTGCTGGGCTTAGAAGGGACTGGGGCATAAGAAGGCCATCGCTCAAAGACCCACATTGTCAAGAAAGCAATGTTAATGTAAGTCAGTACGTCAAGGCGACCACGCGATTCCTTCATTGCCACGACCAGCTGATCCAACCTGTGGTACAGCGTGCCCAAGACTAAGGGTCCAAGTGCAATTTTCTGACTAAGGGCCAATTTCACAGCAAGAGGCAGAACATGATAGAAGACCCCATCATGCGGGTGAACATCGATTAAGTACCTCGACAACCAGGCACAGAGGAAGGCGCATAGGGTCAAGTGATAACCCTTTCCATTCACATAGTTCTTAGCCTTCGGTTTTTGGCTCAGAAGCTTCTTGGTGATGCTGCTGTTCGCATAATCGCGAAAGAAATATTGCACCCACTTGTTCCAAGTGTTCTTCGCAGATGTGTCAACCAACTGCCAGTCGGGGAGGACTTCTGTAGGAATCCACCGGGTGGAAATTTTCTTCACTTCTGACAAGCACTCTTCCATCTGCTTGTACAAAGCGATCTCCGCATCAGTTCTTAAGGGACTCAAAGGATCCACTTCGCCCACGGGAGACAGATCATACAGCATGTGCACATCTTCGAGCGTGGGAGCAGCCTCGAACTCAGCAAAATGGAATGTGTGAGTCGCAGGCGAGTAACGAGAAAGAAGGTTTAGAAGCATGGACTGGTCCAGCTTCACGGCAGCACCCTTCATAGCACGAACTGCGAAGTATATGCCAGCATCGTTTAAAGTCATGGCATGATGGGTCAGTACATGGTCAATCCACACATCCATGAAGTCCAATTTCTGAACAAACGCTTGACTGGAAATCGCAGTATACGGGAAATACCCATTTTCGACTCCCAATCGAACCACGTCCTCGGAATCGATCAATTCGAGCAGGGCCGAGTTAACTGGAGGAGTTAACGTTTGCAATCCTTCACAAGGGACAGGGATTGGCAGTTTCTTCGCCTTAACCCTAGAATGGTAGAAGTCTTTGCCACCCAGATAGGGGGCTTTTCGCCATAAAGCCCGAGGAAGATCAGGTATTTCTTCGACCTCCTTAATGGGTTTGGTTCCTTTTGTCTTTGCCATTCCTGCGGAAAAGCAAGAAAAAAGGGGGGAGAAATACGCACACTTTAGTTTGAATTTCAAGATTCAGTTCAAAGCATACGAGGATTTATTGGAAGAAAGATGAACAGTCCAGTGGCAATCCTCAAAATTAGAGATTGGAATCGTTTGCATTATCAGGGATTTCAGAAACCCTACATTCAAGATCCTTATCATCAGGGGATTAAATCAAAATTGGATTCAAAGATCGAGAGCTTTTTCATAGTTTTCAGTGGATAATATGTTATGGGTTTGCAGATCCAACGCAGTTCAAAGCATATATCAGTATATTAAACACAATTGAACAAGGCCAACCTTGTTTTGGTAAAGCTTGCTTGGATGTGCACAATTGAAGAAGACGATTGACAAGAGAGAACTGGTGATTGATTATCTGAATCTGCTCTTGAAGGCTTCCGGGTATCATTCACTTTAAGAGAAAGAAGTGATGCTTTGCAACAATGGAGAGTACAGAGTATTTATCCAAAAACAAGAAGGGTTGCGTCCTTTCAGTAGTCGAATCGCAACCGTCACCGTCGAATCGCGCAATCACAGGACAAGCTGACGTCACACCTAAAACCCTAAAGACCAGACGGCACGACTCTAGGGGTTTAGGTCATAATGGCACGCGTGGGGGCTGAACCTGCACATATTTGAATTGGTGCGTGGCGGCGACGCGTACGTTGGTTCCTGCTCATGGAAGTCTATCCGGCTGTGAGTCTTCACGCGCAGAAAGGGGGTTAATGTAGATAGTGCTTTCTGAGCAGACAGATCTTGGCCACGTGGCAATCATCCAGCACACCATATTGTGCTCCATACACACTGGATCACCAGCCGCGCTGATCCACGTGGGGGCTGCGAGACAGGGCCCTCGCATACCACTGCACGGGACTTGTAGGGACTTAGTGATCTGGAGGCTAGAGTAAGTCCTGTCGCGTGCGAGCCAAGCCCGCGCGCGACCTTTAGTAACTGCTTTTGAGAGATTTATGGCACGAGCTCCATAAACCCGGTCAATCCGGTCAAACCCGGTCAACCCCATAACGGTTCCGGTATTCGCGCATAACGTGCTGTAACGGTCCCTATATACGCGGACGAACGTGCCGTTGTGGTTAAGCCAATTAAGCCGCCATTGATGGGCGCATTAACCAGACTGCAACGGTCACATTCTCCGTTATATATAGGATGTTAACCTTTCCATACAAAGGAGGACACACCAGTCATACGCGGTAGCTCTGCCAAACCCCCGTCTCTCTCTCAGACATTACTACTGCCTTACTCTCTCCTTACACACAACCCAACACTTCCTGTGCCATTTTCTAATCCTCTGACTTTGGTGTACACGAAGTTCTCTCTGCAGGATTCTCTTGTGCACAATAACCCTGATGGTTCATTTTCCAGACATAAAGCTAGATGAGTGGCTAAGGGGTTTAGTCAAACCCCTGGCATTGACTTTGAAGAAAATTTTAGTCCTGTGGTCAAACATGATACTGTTAGAACAATTTTGTCCTCAGCAGCCACTTTTAATTGGTCTCTCCGTCAATTGGATGTGAAAAATGTATTTCTTCATGGCTATCTCAAAGAAACTGTTTATATGCAACAACCTCCTGGATTTAAAAATCCTCAATTTCCTGATTATGTTTGCAGACTTAACAAAGCCATATATGGTCTCAAACAAGCTCCTAGAGCTTGGTTTGAGATATTTACATAATTTATTTTGTCTCTTGGATTCACTCAATCTAAAGCTGACACCTCCATGTTTGTTAGACACAATTCCAACTCCTCCACAATCACAGTTTTACTCTTATATGTTGATGACATCATTTTGACTGGAAATGATCCTATTTATACTGCTCAGCTTATTTCCAAGTTAAAGTGTGAGTTCAATATGAATGATCTGGGTCCTTTGACTAATTTTCTGGGATTGCAAATTGACAGAAATGAAAAAGGAATATTTGTGCATCAATCCAAATATGTAAATGACTTGCTCACTAGATTCAATATGCATCATTGCACTCCTTGTCATACACCTACCATTTCTGGAATTAAATACACTTTCACTGATGGTGAACTATTATCTGATCCTACTCCATTTAGACAGCTGCTTGGTGCACTTCAATATTTGGTTTTTACTAGACCTGATATCTGTTTTGCTGTTAATTATTTGTGTCAATTTATGCATCGTCCTACTACACAACATATGTTAGGTGCCAAAAGAATTCTTAGATATCTAAGAGGCACCAAAAATGATGGAATTTTGTACAAGCACAGTGAATTAAACTTTTGTGCTTTTTCTGATGCAGATTGGGCTGGTAACCCATCTGACAGAAGAAGCACCAGTGGTTTTGTCTTATTTCTAGGCAACAACCCAATTCACTGGGCTGCAAAGAAACAGCCAACTGTCTCTAGATTTTCATCCGAGGCAGAGTATAGAGCTTTGGCAACAACTGCTGCAGAAATCACTTGGTTTCAATATTTGTTTTTAAGATTTGCATATCTTTTTAAAACAACCACCTCTTCTTTTCTGTGACAATGAATCTGCAATTCACATGACTGCAAATCCCATTATGCATTCAAAAACAAAACACATAGAATTAGATTACCATTTCATTAGAGAAGAAGTGTTGAGAAAACAGTTACTGGTTGAATTTGTGTATTATGCAGATCAGCTAGGAGACTTATTCACCAAAGGATTAGCTGCTGCAGCATTTGGATATTTGAAGTCCAAGTTAATGGTCGCACCAGCACCATTAACTTGAGGGAGGGTATTAGCAGAATTGATCAAAGACAAGAAGATGCTCCAGCTCAAAATGAAGTGTTCAAGCCAAAATGTTGCAGAAATCAAAGACAAGATCAAAGTTATTTCTCAAAATCAACAAATCATGACAAATGGGGGTATATATGCCTTTTTCCAGAACATGTTAATTTCCCAGAAAGTGTCTATTGTGTCCTTTTTTTGCCTTTTCCAAGAGTTTTGTGGCTGTTATGTAATTTGCTAGACCTTCTTGTAACTCAGGCCAATTTTTTTGGGCCTCAGTATAATTTCTCACAAGCCATGAACGGCTGTGATGAAATGATGTGATCCAACGGTCTGAAATAAGACCGTTGGCTTTCTGGGGTATAAAAACCTTGCTGCGTCCTTAGGGTTCATGATCTTCTTCGCTCTCCAGAAAATGTAGCGAAGCTCTGTCAATTTGTTTCCAGAAATTTAATGAAATTGTTCTCTTCTTATTTCGTTTGATTTCATCTTTTCTGGAATTGTTTGATTCCTTTCAGTATGGAAGAGCTGTTGCAGCTGATGAAAGTCGCCGAAGCCTGGAAGATGTAAAAAGATTGTGAAAGAAGATCTTGCTGATGTTGTGAACATTAAGCTTGCAAAAGTCGGCGTTCTTTGAGCACTTGAAATCATAGATTTAGCAAGGGCGTCAGGACTGGATCTGATGATTGGTTGTATGGTCGAGACTAGATTAGCAATGGGGTTTGCTGGTCATCTTGCTGCTGGCTTAGGATGTTTCAAGTAAGCATCATAACTTTTTTAATCATATTAACTTTTTTTACAGAGTACTTTCCGTTTATATCATATGTTTTTTGTAATTCCTATATATAGATTTGTCGACCTAGACACTCCACTGTTGCTATCAGAAGATCCGGTGCTGGAGGGTTATAAAGGTACGCTAAACTTCAAAATTGATATTGTTGTGACTGATGCAAACAAATAGTGACATTTTTGGGCCGTGCTTCTTAGGTTTGTAGATGTAGAGATATTCTTTTCAGTATTTTTCGGGGTCTGATTTGTGTTTTTTATTATCTCTGTGTCTAGTGGCTGGTTCTGTATACACATTCACAAATACAAGAGGTCATGGTGGTTTCCTTCACTGGGATAATATTTTGTGGTAAGCAGTGTTATAATTACTCTTTCTGTGATCAACATGCATTGACACGGTCTAGCTATTTCTTTCTGAAACTGAAATAGCATTAAAGATGTATCAATCTGCCTACAATTACTTAAGGCTACATTTGGAACTTGGAAATTAAGATGGAAAAGTGAATAGAAAGAAATGGAAGATTTTCTGTTAACATTCCTATACTTTTCCTTTGTTTGGCAACAAAAAATTCGAGAGAAAACATTTTTTTTTATAGTTGAGTATATTAAAATTACACCCACAGAGTTAAAAAAATAGTAAATTACCCCTAATAGTTAGCATTAAATACGGTTATATACCCACAGATCTTGTGAAACTTCAAAAAAGCCTGCAATCGGCATCTGTCTACCCCCATTTTTCATCCTCACCATCTCTGGTCCCTCTCTCGCTCATCTATACTATGAAGCCCAAACCCAGACTCATCTATCCCTCTCACCGCCTTCCACCAACCACCATCCTCACAAGATGGGTATTACAGCCCATCACGGGACGTCACGTGATGGGTAGTACAGAAAATTTTCTTAATTTGATATAACTCTGTTAATCTTTGGAGGCTATTAGTCTCAAAATGAAAAATGCAGGGGGGTTTTTCTATGAAATTGCAAGTGTTCGAGGTCTAGTGTCACAAGTGTGAAACTGCATATAGGTTTAGTGTCATTTCTCCTATTATTTAATAAACATTGCTGGAAAAGACCACCTTCTGAAAGTACCAATCATCATCAACGTGACATGCCACATACACGACCTTTTGTTTTAGAGTCTATTCAAATTCATCACAATGTGGAAATGGACGATTCTTGCAGGATGAACTTATGATCAACCTGAAGGCCCTTACTAATCTGATCCACAACTGGTGGTTTCTTGTTGCTATATACTACTAATACTTAGATGCACCAATTAGATGCATTTCCACGAAATAAACACTTGTCGAACATAGAGAAGATCAGGAAGGCTATTTATTCCATCGCTAAATTATTCACTCGTATGACTGCAGATTGAAGATACCAAGGATGGAGTCTTCTTATAGTCCAGACGTTGTTGTATCTCCTTCTCGAGTCCAGACTCTGCAAGTATCGATTGGATAACCCTATGAGACCGTGTGCCAATTCTTCTTCATGTGTTTCTAGCTTTAACAAATCCCAGTAGGCACTTGTTTCTGTCTCGCCTCTCTGGTAAACAAAGAATTTGGCAGAGCTACCAACTAGTACGTAGGTAATAGTTTCCAGGTGAAGTTTATTTGTATTTGATCTGTACGTACGCTGTTGTGATGACTGTTTTTTTTCCCAGTCGACAAGTGTAATTAGATGCTGTGATCTGAGGTGCGCACATGTTGTTACATTTATACCATATGTTTGAGCACTGGAAACTTCTGTGCTAGTATGGAACGGCGATTTGAATTCACTATGGGTTAGGCAACGTGGTCCGTTAGCTAATCTAATCAGTGTGCTATTTTTTTTTTTGTCACAACCGGTTGGTTACAACTGACCCTGTAACAACAAATGCAATTTAAATCTCCATTGCTATTTGGTCTCTGTCTTTCCTCTAATAATTGGTAGTAGTAAATTAAGTTGCGAATTTCTTTGACAAATAGAAGGGCGTTTCTAAATTGAAGTGAACTTGTTCAAACATGTATCTAGCTAGATGAAGCACTAATGAGCTAAATCAAGAGAAAAATTAGTAGGAATAGTCGATGCGCGGTAAAACCAACTCTACTGGAAAGCTTTAGAACAATATTATTGTTCTGAGATAACAAAAAACCGGGAACAATATAAGGAAACTATTATTTCCATGTCATCGCGCAAAAGGAAAACAGATCAAGCTCTCTATACATAATATCGCTTTAGCTTTTACATCACTTGACTCCAAGCACATCTGAACGCTCCCAAGCTAACTGTACAACAAAAGTTGCTCCTTGTCTCTGTACAAACAGTTGCTTTTGTTGATTTAGCTACAACAGTGTAACTGCAAAACTCCATCCGTCATTCAAACAGGATGACAAGGCACAATTGATTTGTGCAGCTCATAAAGGATCATCATTGAGGAATGCTTTGCACGACGAAGTGTATCAAACTGGTAATGATTCTCCACACAGAAACTTAGGAAGGAGTTCCTATTCTCCAAGCAACTCTTTTCCACAATCACGTCTTTATCCTCGGTATCTTCAGGCACACCATCCCCTTTCACCTCAGAAAAAAAATGCTTCTTCCCCCGACTAGATATGTGTGACATCCTATCTACACAATAGCATCTGTTGCACAGCTGAAAGTGTTTACATTCGTTGCAAGTCCATCGGCTTTTGGATTGAATCACTTCTCTGCAGCGTGAGCAAGAATATTGCAAGTTGACCACTATGAAGTTATCCTTAATGGGTAAGATGTTTTTCCCTAATTTCTGCATTAGTAGAACATCTTTGGGAACATTTGTTTGTCCTTCCATAGCTTTCAAAGATGTCTTTGTTGCAACCGCCCTTTTTGTCTGTGACCCTTCTTGTTCAATTTTGTTAATGACGTTGATGACACCAGCACCAGACCAATAGGCACCATCGAACTGTGGAAGACGAGCTGCTGCAGTGTCAGGCTGGAGAAAGAACTGATCGTATAAGTTGCTGCAATTCACCACTATGCCCTCTTCAGTTGCTTTCCTTAGCATTGATTCATACCATTTCCTGAGCTTATCGGGCTTGGGTGTTTTCTGAGTCTTTGGATGGCGGTAAAAAATGAAATCATCTCCTTTCTCAGGTGGGCATGTCCATATGTAGCAGGTGGCAAAGCCTCGTTTCTTGCAATATTCAAGGTATCCTATTAGTATCTCGTGGTAGACAAAGGTACGAAGAGCTTCACCCGACACTGTTTTAATTTGTTGTCTCAAGTAGTTGACAGAATCGAGATATGATATATAGACACAACGGCGATTTGGCTGGGCGCATTCTGAACCGTACTCCTGCACGTAAAATCCAAATAGGAATACATCTGCACCTTCTATTTTCTGAAACAGTAGAATCACCTTTGACTTATATGGGAATTCTGACGGGTACTTCTTCTTGTGGAAGATGTTTGAAAATTGAGGATCCACTTGGAATGTTTTATCCACTGATGATACGACTCTGACGACAAGATCTGATGCTTCAGGTACCGAATCAATGTTGGTATGCAGCGCATTGGCCCTCTCTTCTCTTTCCCTTTTGAGACTCCTATGAAGCCTTTGCTCAATGTGATTACTGAGTTTTGAAGTAGGTAAATCTTTTGCCTCAAACGCATTCTTTTTTGGCAAGGGCACGAGCTTTCCAGCTGCTATTCCATCTAAATAGCATTGTGGGCATGTATATCGGCTTTTTCCTTCCTCGTCTCTTTTATCATTGTAGAGTGCACATATCTGGTGTTCCGAGCCTTGGCATTGATCACATTGAACCCACGATTCTTCATCTTCCTTGATATTCTTCTTACAAAGTGCTGACTTGGAAACGGACACGCCAGAGCATGAAATATTATTTCCCTGAGATCTCCTAAAGCATGTGGTACAAAAACAGTACTGCGAACACGACATTGTCTCCTCAAGAGCACCATAATAAGTCTGATCTCGCTTCAAACGAACGCCACAAAGAGAGCAATCGACTGGTAATGGGGCAAAAGAAAGCTTGTTCTTGGCACATAGCTGACATGAGTTGTAGTCTCCAACAGAATTTGTCATTGTTTCATTCCCCTGCCTTAGACTGCATAAATGTTGCTTTACTTCGTCTGCGGTGAAGTAATCAATCAAAGAAACTCCCGTGACCTCTGGCTCCTCAGCCTTTGGTGTTTCTGCATGTGTTTCTTGGTCAGACACAGTTCTTTTTCGCCCCTCTTCATTACGATGCTCATTAGCGGGAATGGATACAGGGTAGGAATTATCTGTGGTTGAACAAGTAGTACTTGGAGCATCAGGCCATTCCGGAACCAAGGGCGGCAGGAGTGGTCGTCCGAGGTCACAAAGTTGATTCGTTGAAGACAACATTATGGAATCTTCCCATATAAGAGCATGTGAGAACAATTCGACATTTAAAGCTGATGACGTTACCTTATTTCCAGTCTTATGACGTTTGGAGGATGAAAGCCATGAATAATCATCCGCCAAGGCCGAGCGTTTTTTTACCGTACGAGTAGCCGAGGACGAGGATGAGGATACAGGAGTGTGACCTAATAACATGGCGGCATTGTACCAACCATCAAAACATCCAGCAAGTTCTTGTTCAATCTGCGTGCGTGTTGCCGCCGTAATCTTCTTTGTTGAAGATGAGGACGAAAACATCGCGTTTCAATCAGCGAGGGAGATCTTTGAACTCACTTTAACGATTGCCCTAATCTTTAGTCTTTAAATAGGGCATCTAAATAGCGTACCCAATATATATATATATATATATATATATATATATATATTGTTTTTTCACATAAAAACCCCTTCTCTTTTTAGAAAGGGTTTCTATGTGAAAAAACAATATTTTCACATAAATACTATACTTGCTAATGTTCAGTTTCCTAGTATTGAAGTATGGATGCAAGTGCACGGTGTTCCTATGAAATACTTCGTTCATGAACTGGCTGATAGCCAGCTTGCCGGAGAAATTGTGGACATTGATTAGAATCATAACCGGGTAGTCAATATGGAATATTTCCGGATTAAGATCCGAATCAATACCAATGAAACCCTAATTCCGGGTGCTTACCTCCAAACTTTGGAGGGCCCTTCCACTTGGCTGTTCTTCCGATATGAAAGACTGTTTCGTTTCTGTTTGAGTTGTGGATTGGTCACAAAACCCATCACTGCACAACCAGTGAGAGGGAAACTGTTAACAGTCTCTCAAATTGCTATGAAAACTCACCTTTTTGTGGATCTCTCCTCTATATAATTGAGAATGACCACCCACTTTTCACTCCTCAGATGAGAGCTTTCCTCCTACATGGACCCAATAGAACTACAAAACTCATTGTCCAAAACCCTAATGAGCCCCTACCACCCCTTTTATTCCACCCACTGAACCTCATTCACCCAACTTGGTATTTAACTTTGAATCTGGTTTCTCTTCAGGTTCTGAAGCCTTTAACTCTCCTCAAGATTCATTCCTATCTAGCATTAACTCCCCTTCCCCACAATCTCAACCGTCTCTTTCTCTCTCTGGACCAAATGCATATGCTATCCCACATTACAAACCCTAGCGGCGGCAGCTGAAGCGCTTCAGAACCTCATTAATGAAGGTTACTTTCCCCCCAAAGAGGATTAATGATGAGGATGAACCTGTTGAACCGCCATCGCTGGCTTCTCTTCCTCTCCCAGCCTCATTAATGGCAACAACTATGCATGAATCAGAAGGGAGACAAAGAGGTGTGGAAGAGGATTTAAAAGAGAAGGAGCACTGCTTTGAAAAAGGTTCCCCTTCTCACTCTTCGAACCAAGGGTTTGTTCTCTCTCTTCATCACCACAAAAGGAGAAGCAGACGGGAGAGTTCACCATTATCACACTGATGGACAAACCCTTATCCACACCAGTGCTCAAAAACCCAAACCCCATTTTCAAACTTCCCACACAGGGTCTGAACATGGAGGTCACGATGGAAATCCCTGAAGAACAAGAAGAGGCGGAGAGACAGAAGACGGCTGCTTTTAAAGTGACAGCACCAGAGTTTAACATGCAAACTAGCGGTACTAATTCGGAGGCTGGAGATCTGTGCATGCAAGTCCAAGAGAGCCCTGAGGAGGGTATTGAAGGTGCTTCAAGGGGTTTGCAACTCCTCCTTGGCTCTCAGCTGAACCCAGTGGACGTTCCGTTGGGTCAGCTATCATTCCCACCTTCCCCAAAGAAAAGAAAAAGCTTCCAGAGGACGAGCATGGGGGATGATGGTGAAGAAGTTCAAGAAGGGGGTAAGAGATAGAGAATTTACTCTACATCAAACCTGCCAAATCCACCTGGTATCACTTGTTCTTCTTTTAATTTACACGTGCATCCTAATTATTTTTCACCTTTTCATGATTTCATGGATCCGATGTATTTGGACTCTAAATCAATTCTTAACTCTGCTATTTTCAAAACCCTTTTTGAATATGTTTGTCTCATACATACGAAACCCCCATTTTCCCCTAGTTCCTTGGCATGCATGGCTGTGGACAGTGGCCACTTTGATTCTGTAGTTACTGCTTTTGTTTCTTATGGGTTTAGGAAGGTTGTCCCAAAACAACCTCTAGCAGGGCCATGAATCTCTTAGCATGGAACTGTCGAGGGCTTGGTCAACGATCGACAGTTCGTGAGTGTAGAAAATTGACCAACTCTAGATGTCCCCAACTTCTTTTCATCTCTGAAACTAAAACCTCTTCTGCATCTGCTTCCAAAAAGCTTAACATAATTGGGTTTTAACACTCTTTTGGTGTTAATGCAAATGGTTCGTATGGGGGTCTTTGGGTGGGATGGAAAGACCCCTTATCTTTAAACATTTTGACCTCTTCTTCTAATTTTATTTTTGCATAAGTTTTTGTAAATAATTCCTTAAAGTGGTTAATTGGTCTGTTGTATGGTCACCATGAGCTAATGTTGGCAAGAGAGCTTACAAGCAGGACCCTTGCCATGGAGGACTAACCTTCTTATATATATTGGGGAAGTGACCGTTGTGGAGGGGGTTAATGAACCATAAATGGAGGCTTAATGATAGCCCCTGTAACGGCACGTTAGATCGTATATATAGGGCACGTTACGCACCTGTCCGCAGGTACAGGAGACCGTTATGAGATCGACCAGGTTTATAGGACGTGGTCATTAAGTCTCACAAAGTCAGTTACAAAGGGTCACGTGCAAGCTTGGTTGTCGCTTGCGCGCGATGTACTTTACTCTAGCCTCCAAACCACTAAGTCCCTACAAGTCCCGTGTAATTGGTATGCGAGGGCCCTGTTTCGCAGCCCCCAAGTGGATAAGTATAGGTAGTGATTGGGTGTATATGGAGCAAAAATAGGTGTGCTGGATGGCCGCCATGTGGCTATGATCTATCTGTCTGGAAAGCACCATCTACATTAGCCCCTTTTTGCGCGAATGTCACGCGCGCGTCTGTCGTGTAGTCGCGCAAAATAAGTCGTGCGTGGTCCCCACGCAGTTTTTCTTACTAATTTGAATGAAATTCAAATCCCTAGCCCCCACATATAGCCATGATTGGCAAGGGTTTCGACGCCATATAGCCTTTGATGAGATGTGGCTACTGCGAGGTTAACCAGACGCCACCCACAGATTGTCGCCTGTTTTCGAGGCAAAGATAACTCAGAATGATCTGATCGGTCACCATTTTTCCGGTTATCGAAGCGACGCTGACTCAGCAAACATCAGAAGTCGCGACTCTTCGGTCTTGAGGGCTATTTAAACCCTTTCGCTTCTCCAATTGGAACTTTTCTACCGTCATTGCTTTTGAAATTATATGAAACAGAGAGAGGATTATCAGCAAGAAGCAGATACCTTCAATCAGATTCTCAATAAAGTCTCCCAAGCAGTTCAAACACTCAAACATCAGCCAGGTCGGTGATTCTTTCCCTCTTCAATTTGTGCCTTTGAAATCTGGAAGATGATGCTCTTATCCTCCTTTGTTCTTGGCATGCAACCCGGTCTGGGTTTAATGTTCAAATTATCCCTCATGCTCGTTTTTTTTTTTTTTTTTTTTTTTCTTTTAAGAGATGCCTAGAACTTAAAGTTTGAAGGAAGCAGTTGCTCTTCCCGAGGTCCCAAAAGAGCTATGGTGCAAGGCCCCTTACCTAGTAGGGGAAGATTTCTATGTGGCCACTATCAGAGACACTTCAATTGAGACGCCCCCTCTGAAGAATGCCTTGAAATTGACATCCGAGCCTGAGAGAGACGATTGGGATCTTGCCAACGTGAATGATCACTACAACAAATTCGGCCTCCGTTGACAAAAAAAATTGTCGCTAGAAAGGCCAAATATGTCGGTAGAAATTCTACCGACAAATTCTACCGACAAAAAAAATGGTCACTACAAGTCGGTCGTTAGTATTAAGGCCGACAAATCTCAATTACGTCGGCAGAAAAAAAAAAAAGCGACAAAATTTTTTGTCGGCAGTTTAAATCTAACGACAAATTGTTTCTGTCTCTAGTTTAACTACCGACAAGTAATTTTGGTAGTTTATGTTCATAGGCGAAAAATATTGTTTGTCACTAGTAGACATGCTTTCTCACTTTTACATCTTTCTGGCGACATACATGTTTGTCGCCTGAATCACGACGAAATAAAAAAAAAATTATAGAGATTTTTACATATATGCAGATCTGAAAGTCAAGATCAACCATATATGCACCCAAAATATAAACATAAGCAAACATTTACATGCACTACTGTGCTGAAATCTAAGAACAAGCCTTCAACACTTGGTTTTTTTAACAAGTCTGCATACTTAGCTAGTTACCGTCCAGTACGGTCATTCTAATTAAAAAGTCGTACGAAGGAAAACAGTACTACTTAGTTAAGTTACAAAACACAAAACACTTTGTTTGCTGATTGTTTCAGTGTTCAAAAAGTTCATAAAACCCAAATTTGCTGATTGTTTCTACGATGTGTTGTACGATCTAACTGCATGTCCAGAATCACCGGCAAGTGGGTCCTTCGATGCCCTGAAGTTGTGCAATATGCAACCGACGCTAAAACCTGCAAACAATGAAATAAGTAATCACAAACTTGTGGCTGTATGGTTTAACACCAGTGAATATCGGCTACGATACACGTCAACAGCCTGCCTAGTTAGGTATGTACTCATGCTGTCGTTGAATATATGTTTTCACACATTGGACTAATTACAAGTACCGCATACGGCATATAGGACAGCTAATGTACAAGTACAGTTTCATCTAAGAATACCTCCTTACATATGCAGATATCATACAGTACGTTGAACTAATTTCGGCACAAAATGTGTTGAATACAAAGCACAAAATGGTGGCTAGCACGACTAACATTCTGGAAAGAGAACTATTTCAAAATTTGCCTAGCAACCTAAGTTCATGTCAAATAAAGACCTGAAATACAGTTTCAGGTTGCTACCGTTTTCTGCGAACAGAGCACAACATGCATATGCATGATGTCAGACATCATATTTGTCAAAAAACGACTTTATTACGTATTGTGGAATTGAAGCAGCCTAGAACACTTATTTGAAAAGAAGCTGTATTCAATACGTAGTCAAAGAGACTTTAATTCCGACGTAATAAAAAAAAAATTGTAGAGACTTCAGCCATTGCAAAATTAACAATCCTGGAAATGGTGTGCTAGCATGGCTGACTCGTCGTACACATTCTCGAAGAGGAAGGCTTTTCAAATTGCCTAGAAACCTAAGATTAGGTCCTACAGTGGACGCATTCAATTGCAAGCCACAATCTACAGAACTGTGTAGCCCATTCGCATCCAGCAGCCATCTTAATTACCGTATTCAGTAGTGAATTTGGTAAAAGTACAGGCAATACAGGACACTATAATCGAATTTATTAAAAGTACGATAATTGTATACGTATAAAGTACAGGCACAACACGAAACTGGAATCGAATTTATTAATAGCACATGTGTTGTCTAAACTCAATTTCTTACGTACTAAAGGTACACTGTTGTCAAATATAAACTGGAATCGAATTCTTACAAGTAGCCAATTAACAGCAAATATTTGGTCTAATAATTTATACATTACAGGTACAGTCATTATTAAGCATGCTTGTTTCGTAACTGGTGAGGTTATGCATACACGTATATTATGTATATGGGCATATTGAAGTAATAACATGAAAGCATTCACGTCATTTAACGTATAAACATGTCATGTGTACATATATGGACAAGAAGTACACGCATTCATTATTTATCTTACCTCATTGACTTTCTGAAACGAAAGATTCGGACCCCTCCTCGGATTCCCTCTCAGATTCCTCCTCTGCATCTGTTTCACAATCCTCTTGAAGTTGCACGCCCTTCAAAATCAGTTTCTCGACATTGGATATCCTCTTCTCGAGGGCCTCATTACGCCTTTCCGCAGCCAATGCCCTTCGTCGTTCAGCTTCAGCTCTTCTTCTATATGCACTTGCCTTCTTTTCTGCTGCTTCAGCCCTTGCTAGCGATTCAGACACGCCGTCATCGTAAGTCCATGCAGTCTTTGGGACCTCACCTCCACCATAGCCAGCAACAACACCCGGCCTTCTTCCAAGTACCGCCTCCACAATCTCTTCTTCAGTTAGGTCATGATCCACGTCGTTGTCTCTCATTTCTTTCATTCGATTCTGTCATTTTACAACATTTCACTAAGTGTCAGATATAGGTTTGGAAAATAACATGTTTTCGTAAGAAATCAAAACCAAACTTACATATTTTTGCAAGGCTTCATGCGACAGCCAGACAGATGTGCCACTTTTGCAATGCGTGTTCTTGTAGTTTTCAATGAGTGAGGGTTCTTCCTACAAATTTATTTTCACTGAGTCTCACACGTATACGTGAATGCGTATTACTATAAACGGATGAGATCAAGTTAAACACATTACCATCTCGTGCAGTCGCTGTACAAATGTCTTCGAACCGGAACTGTGCAGATTCTTAACATGCTCTCGACTGGTAGTACCTCTTCTACTCTTAACCTGTGAATATATCGTAACAAAATTGTGAAAGGAACTCCATAACATAGAACATACATAAATTCTATACCATTTATTATATCGGTTTTACCTTGCAGGGCTCGGACTGAAAGTACGAACACAAAATCTCCCAATCACTTTGGGTTACAAGCGGGGATGGATGACGCCTTGCTTCAGTATGGCTTTGGAAACTCTTGTAATGTCTATGCAGCTTGTATCTGTAGTCGCTGTATGCTCTGCTGCACATGGAATTAATGGCACGAACGATATGCTTCTTCGAAAAATCCAGATTAAACATCCCCTTAAACGATAAAATACAGACAGTCAATTAAAACATGCGCATTTAAATTACTAATTCACTTTCAAGTTAAATCCAAGAACTCAGAGAGAACTAATAAATAAATACATGGCAAATCATTGTAAACGTAAATAAACATGAACCATGCAATAGCTGCACTCACAAGTAGGTGATCGAAGATGGGTTTCCTGTGATGATCCTCCATTTTCTTCCATGACGGACATCTAGCCTGTGCATGCATGCGTACAGCAACACCAACCTCAGCCGTGAGCTCCAAACGGCCATCACCCACTGGTCTCCGCTTCCCCAGGGGAATGTACACATCGATCTTTCCTCCAATTTTTTTCGTCTTACTTCTGATACTTAGCCCACGCGTCACTCCTCGTCCAGTCCTAGTTGTTTGGGGAGCTACGTACGAGAGAAGAATTAATACATTTACGAAAGGCATCAAATTTGAAGTAAATAAAAATATTAATAACTCGTATGCAACCGTATTTAAGAATCAACATAACTTCTACGATACATACATTCGGCAGCGACGTTCTCAGCATGTCCCGCAGCAGGTGGTGGTGTTCGTTCCACTGTTCTGGATGTCAGACGACGCGACCTTCTAGACGAACCACAAGGCACCACATTCTACGATAAAACGTTAAATAAGACACAAGCAAACAGTAGCTCACTGTTGAAAAGAAATACGTTAAACTACTACTTACATCACCAGCAATCTCATCGTCTGACGGATCTAACCCTTCCATTTCAGCATCTCTGGCGGATTTGTTCCGAGCAGTTGTCCTGGGGTTTGATGCTGCATGTTTTCTTTTCAGCAACCTCCTAGGCGTCGATCGGTTCGATCTTCTTACAACATCCTGTCTCGTAACATGCACGACATTGTACCATAAATTACACACATTACCCGGGCACAAGATTAAGTTAAAAATTAAAAAAATAGTACTTTTACTTACAGCAGGGTCCATGTCATCGTCATAACGAATCGAGTCGACTTCAGCATTTGTACCATTGTTGTTCCTTGCAGTAGTCCTGGAATTTGACGATGTTTTTTTCCTGGTCAGCCTAGCAGGTGTTAACCGATGGGACCTTCTTTCAGGAACAACCCGTGTCGTAACCTGCGTCACAGTTTTAACAAAATTGCACAATAAAAAGTTAAGGAATGGACACACAGTTTGGAGATGATAATTAAGAAAAAAAAGGTAATATTTATACTTACATCAGGATCTACGTCATCCAAAGACAGATCCCACACTTCCCTTTCCACATCTGTTGTGGAGTTGTTACGAGGATTCGTCCTGGGATTCGACGCCGCTGCTGTTTTGTACACGTTCCTGTTTGGTCTCAATCGATGCGATCTTCTGATGCCAACATCCCTTCTCGTACCCTGCATCGCATATTTCATTTATAAGCGAGCAACTACAACTTTTGCCAAGTATGTTGAACAATAAATTTTTCAGAAGCCGTATGAAAATTACCTCATCGCTGACATGGACATTTTCCTCTTCCATTTGCAGACTGGTAACCGTGTTCTTCCGAGACTTCTTCCTGGTTTGTGATGTTATGTCTGGTTCCTGGGAGTTTCTTCTACGAACTCTGCCCTCGGCACGTTGAGCTGCAGCTAGTCTCGCAACCAACAGTTCAGGTGGTAGCCGAAAGAATTCCTTCATGTCAAATACAGGACATTTGTAAGACAAGGTAAGGAATGAAATAGGATTGAATGCAGTAACAACATATGCATACGACAATAAAATCTTGAACATTACCTCATCGCTGTCATCATCGACGTTTTCCTCTTCCATTTGAACAGTGCTTGTAACGGTTTTCTTCCGAGATTTGTCGATGGAGTGTGTTCCCGCATTTTCTTTCTCCAGGGAGTTTCTGCTGTGAACTATTTGGTCACCACCCAACTCCTCAGGTACTGTAGGTGTCAGTCTCTGAGGCGTTGGTCGTATGGAGTCGTCTACTGCAACATCCTGTGGCATAACCTACGTCACATTTCGAACAAAGTGTTACACGTTTTAGCGTACAAATCAGCCAAAGTTTGAAAGCACTTGCAACTACCTGGCTACTTTCGGGTTCATTTTCCTCTAACCCTCCAATTTGAGGAGTCGCATCTTCCCTTGTGTCAGTAGTGTTAGCCCTGTCGGTTCTCAATCTAGGGGATCTTCTTATGCGCCTTTGGGAGTCAGTTACCTGTATGCGATATACACATATAGGATGTCATGTTATGAAAACTGTAAGAGACGGTCGTTTACATTTAACTTCAAACAACTACGTACCTCAGTGTCCACCAGTACTTCATCTGTCCTCCCAACATGATTGGAGGTCTTTGTCCTCGTCGGAGTCGCCATTGTAGCTTGTGACTGCTGGTCCTCCAAGCAGACATCATTGCCAGCTGCATCTCCAGAAGGATGGTCAGTTGGAACAGTTGCAACCACATTTTCATTCTTTTTGCCCTTCTTTGCAGTGGACATTCCTGCGTGCACGCGGTCAATATAAATTACGAAACCATTACATATACGTTCTGAAAAGATCGAATTTGATTACGAAGTAGACCCATATTACCTTTATTGGCAGCCAACCATCCGGGGGGCAGTGACACTGCAGATTTCTTATTTGTTGTTGAAACAACTCTCGGATTCTGGGAATTGCCAGGCTTTTTCTGCATTACAGATCGCGGCGATACTACACCGCAATAAATAAGGCAATCATAAGCATTTAGACCGCAGTACTATAAGAACAATTATATCAAAAAAACCAATAAATACAAAATTTTGAAAAGTCGTACTGATTTCGTTGCGCTTGTTGCTGTTCCCTGCCTCCAAAACAGTTGCACTTGGGACAGATTGCGCCTCCTGGATATTACGTGCTGCTCCAGTAGGCGTGCGTCGAGGGGACTTTCTTGCACTAGTACGAGGGCCTGCATTCTGAGAACATGAACATACAAAATTAAGTCAACGCAGTTCAACATACGTTAATGCTTAATTACATTGTTTTGCTTAAATGCAGAACCCTTACCTCCACCGTAATATCCTTTTCAGGATCTTGGAGTCCACGTACGCTGCTCGTAGACTTCGAAGGAGTTAACCGGAGCGAGCGTCTGACCTTCGCATATGTTTCCATGGCCTGCAGTAATCTACAAATTCAAGTGTAACAAAATGCTATGCGAAATAAATTTCGGGTAAGAATGCATACAGACAATAACGTTAATTCGTCCGCAAATTGAAAAAAACTAACTACAATCCCAAATAACTGAAATCCAAGTAGCTGAAAAAATAATACCCAAAAAACAGAAATCCAAATAACCAAATACTAGTCAACAAAAATTATAGAAATGCAGTTATGTGAACTCCCCCAAATCTGTATCGTAATCGTCGTCGTCATCGCCATCATCATCATCACCTATGTGAGTACCGTCGCTGCTGTAGTCCTCACCACCTCCGTCATCACTGTCGTCGTCGTCATCGGCGGCGTCATCGTCATCGTCGTCATTCATATCTTCTTCTCCCTCACTTAGAAAAAAATTATCTTCAGCATCAAATTCAGTGACAGGACTCTTAACAGTCGAAAACGATTGTTGATATGCATCGGTCTCTATGTCACGATTACTTGTTTCTTCTTCGGTTTCAGAAATGTTGTACCAATTTCTAGGTTGAATCTTCTGAACTATTCTGTAGTTCTTACCTAGAATAACATCTGGGACATAGAACACTTGTTGAGCCTGCGACGCAAGTATATAAGGTTCCCCTTTATACCAAGTACGACTAACGTTCACGCTAGTGAAGTACTTATCTTTCCTAACTCCTGTCTTCGTATCTCCTGTATTAAACCAATTGCACTTAAAAATAAAAACACGATACCCTCCTACATATGTCAGCTCAATGATATCAGTTAAAACACCATAGAAATCAATTTCGGTTCCTTCATGGTCGGCTCGCACCAAAACTCCAGAGTTCTGAGTCACTCGTCGTTCGTCACGTGCATTTGTGTGAAATCTCATGCCATTAATAACACATCCCGTATACCGTTTAATATGTCTATCAGGCCCACAAGCAAGCGAGTAAAGGTCATCAGTGGCCTCTACAGACATGTCAATTCGCTTTTTAACCATCTGATCAAACATATATATAAACGTTTCAGAACGTATTCAATATAAATTATATACTACAAAATGACAAGCTATGTAACAAGATCTCTTACAAGATTCTTAAACCAATCAGCAAACTCAAGCTGATGTGTTTTCTCGACATTCGAAGACTCCCGCAACTCAATTTCCTCAAGATGCTTACTGCGGCCATATGCATGTCAACAGTATTTAAACATTTGACTAAATTATTGACCAAGGTACATCAAGTTTTCCTAAGAAAAAAACTTACTTCATATATGTATCGATCTCTTCGCAGTTGTGTAAAACAAACCATCGAACAATCTCATATTCTGAAGGTGTCAGCCTTTCAACCTGTGAGGCACTCAAAGGCCGAACAGGACGAGAAAATATAGACAAGCTACTATTTCGGCTGATATTAACTCCATCATGGTTTCTGTCCGCACGATTATATCTTGTTTCAACGCCGTCAAGATACATCGAACAGAAATTTAAACATTCATTGTCGATGTATGCTTCGGCAATTGAACCTTCTGGTCGTGCCTTATTTCTCACATATTGCTTTAGCGTATATAGAAATCTGTTTACACAACGTATATATGAATGATAAATTTGTTGAGGGATGACATAATGCAAAAACCTCATTAATTACGAAAGGCCTAACCTTTCAATGGGATACATCCAGCGATATTGAACTGGTCCTCCATACATTACCTCTCGAGGAAGGTGGACTGGCAGGTGCATCATAACATCAAAGAACGAAGGAGGAAAAATCAACTCCAATTTACAGAGTATCAGAACGATATCCCTTTCTAATCCCTCCAAGCACTCGACCGTCAAAGTTCGCGAAGACAGTTCTTTGAAGAACATACTAAGGTCAGTTAATGCATCACAAATTTGTTTGCTCAAGTTCCCACGTATAGCAAGTGGCAGCAGCCGTTGTAACAGTACATGATAATCATGGCTTTTCATGCCAATTATCTTGTTATCATTGCTGCTCACACAACGAGATATATTTGACGCGTAACCGTCAGGGAATTTAATATTTTTTAACCATTCACAAATATTTTTCCTTCCACCGACATCTAGACAGTAGGGTGCATGGGGAATGACATCCCCATCACCCTCGTTGCGTACATGCAGCTCTTTCATAATACCCAGTTCCGCCAAATCTTTACGTGAGTTTTCAGTATCTTTTGTTTTCCCATCAATACTCATCAAAGTCCCAAGCACACTCTCACAAACATTTTTCTCTACATGCATGACATCCAAGTTATGTCTGATCTTAAGTGATTTCCAATAGCTCAATTCGAAAAAAATACTTCTTTTCCTCCAGTTTAATTCTTTGTCGGGCCGTTTTCTCTTCTTGTTAGTTAAAGTCTTTCCAAACTTCAAATCTGAAGGAAGTGACTTTAACTGATCAAGAACATCATCTCCAGATAACTCCTTCGGCTTAGGATTAAGCTCAAATTTACCATTAAATTTTTTATTCCGTCGCCATGGATGATTGAGTGGTAAGAACCGACGATGACCCATGTAAACCTGTTTCTTACTATGCTTCAATCTTATATGGTGAGTTTCCTTGTTGCACGGTGGACACGCTAATTTCCCTTTGGTACTCCATCCGGACAACATACCATATGCAGGGAAATCATTTATTGTCCACAATAGTGCAGCATGCAACATAAATCTTTCACCAGAATAAGCATCGTACGTTTCTATACCTACTTCCCACAAGTCTTTCAAGTCATCAATTAACGGACGGAAGAAAACATCAATATCATTTCCCGGTGAATGCGGCCCGGGTATTAATAGGGGCATAATAATAAACGGGTCTTTCATAACCTGTGTAGCCCCGACATTGTATATAACAAGCATTACAGGCCACATACTATACGTGCTACTCATATTACTGAAAGGATTAAAACCATCACTGGCTAATCCCAACCTAATATTACGAGGATCTTGAGCAAACCATTCATGTTCTTTGTCAAAATCTTGCCATTGCTTAGCATCAGCCGGGTGCGCAATGACATTGCTGTCATGCACACGCCGATCCTTGTGCCAACGCATATCCTTGGCAATGTTTTTAGACATGAACAATTTTTGAAGCCTGGGTTTCACAGGGAAGTATCTAAGAACCTTCCGAGGAATTTTCTTCCCATTGCGACATTCCTTCCACCTAGATTCCCTACAGTCAGAATTGGGACAGCGATCCAAATTCTCATTTTCCTTCCAATACAGAGCACAATTGTTTGGACATGCATGGATATTGACATAACCAAGCCCAAGTTCACGTAAAATGTTTTTAGCTTCATAAAACGACTTTGGTACAGTGTGACCTGGCGGCAGTAACTCTCTAAGAAGATCTAACACCATGTTCACCGATTTATTACTCCATTTACAAAGCGTCTTAATATGCAGCAACCGTATTATTAGTGACAGCTTAGAGAACTTCTGACACCCTGGGTATGCCTCACATTGTGCATCGCTTAACAGCTTAGCAAATGTATCACCCTCCCCGTTTTTTAAATGTGTTCCATCGGATGATATATCATCCCCAACATTACCAGCAAACCTACCCTCTTGTAAGTCCCCTATCAAGCCCTCCACGTCAACGCGTGTCTCGGGTATGTCATCTACACAGTCACCGGACACATTCACGGCAACCTCACCTAATCCGTAACCCTCCCCATGAAATACCCAATTCACATAGCCTTCCAGCATCCCATTCTGATGCAGATGCTCTCTTACATCAGTAAGAGATCTGAAGGTTACGTTAACACACCTAGAACATGGACAACGTATCCTATTCATTCCATCAGCATGACGACTCGCAAACTTAATGAAGTTTGAAACACCATTAACATATTCGTCACACCATTTATCATTCAACCCAATCCAACTTCGATCCATCACTACCTACACGTCATATATATATAACTATCAATACTTTTATTAAAAAAAAAACAAAAATAACAGAAACAGTTATGTCACCGTGAACAAATTAAAGTTGACAGTTGAACAAACGCATGATTTTCAAACAAGACAAGCACGAGTAACGAGACTATGCAGTACATTATCCGTTACTGCTTCATAACAAAGTCATTATTTTCAATTCATAACATTCTGTAAACACAAACACGTAAATATAACACTACACTAAAGAAGCAACAAACAAGCACGTATCGGTTCGTACTCATACAACTACAGCACATGAAACAAGACAACCGCGTATCGAATGCTTTATTACGTAAAGTTATCGATAGCAGCAATGCAGATACGAAACAATACTGATAGTAAATACTTTGAAGATGAAATACCATGTCAATTTCTACAGGACACAGACAGATGAAACGAAAAGAAGTCACATGCGAAAATAACAAATGCAGATACAATAATAATAAATGTAAAGTAACATACTAACAGAATGGAGGGCCGAAATTTAGAACGAGAACAGGCAGCCAAGTACTTGACAGTCCGACAAACTTCAATCGCCTCAAGCTTTACAGTCACCACCTGCAAAAAATAACTTCAACTGCTCAGAGCTGACAATACAGACATAAAGTAATATTAACCGCAATAAGACTCTGTAACAAAAAACACGTAATGATATGCACAACAGGTAATCCTATATGCAGTGCACCAAACATAAATACTTGTACGTATGCGTCTATTAGCTTGTGCTATATGCATAAGAGGTAATCCTATATGAACAATTGAAATGTTTAATTATCTGTGTATATTCTGAGTTTGATCGTAACAGTTTCGCACTTAATTTAATCATTCCAAATCACTGTAGTATCAACTTCAAGTTCACATAAGTACTTCTACGTATGCGTTAATCACATTCTCCTTTTTCTTTTTATGCTTTCAGATCTCGATAACCTTGGACTGGTTTTAGCCAACAATGATTTTGTATGTCCTGCGATTCATTCATGAATCTATCAATTGGTACATGAAATTAGATTGATTGATAGTTAGTACTACAGTGCTTTTCTAATTTCTGTTTACAGGGAGCAATTGAACTGTTTAAAGACATGTGTATATCACTATATTTGCCGAGGAAGTCGATATCTCACTGTTGCAGGTTGCTAAGTAAATCAGGACATGTTTACGCAAATACAGTACACATTCCAGAAACAATAACCATAAACAAGGGAGAATTAAGCATAACCTTTCAGACCAATCAAAGCTGGAATGTAACGACCCATTCAATCAGCAAACCCTAGAACATGAACATACAGGACAGAACAAATTTAAAGAGGCCAAACCCTAAAACAGAAATTACCCATCTGAAGAAACCCTAGAACATGAACACATACATGTCTGAAGAAATTGTAAGACGACTAACCCTAGAACATGAACCAATCCGCAGAAAACCCTAGAACTTTCAATGGAAGACCAAATCACACACACATACGTCTCATAAATCACTAGCAGATGGAAGAAGACAACATAATCAGACACATCAACACAGAATCGAACATGCAAATCAACACACAGATGGAACAAGACAAGAAATTGAAAGATGCCATCACAGAGATGGAACAAGAACATCAAACGAAAGAAGAAGAAGAAGATGAAATAGTCGATTACAGAGAGATCAAAGAAGAAGAAGATGAAACAGTCCCATACCTGAAATCGATTGAAGAGGCGTTCACAGCAACTCCGGCGAAGATTAAAGAGGCGTTCACAGCAATCTACGGCGAAGATTGTTGAAGGATTCGATCGATTGAGAGACTGGGAAGACCGATTCGATCGATTGAGGGTGAGAGAGGGTGAGAGAGTTCTGAGAGAGACGGAATTGGGAGAGTCGTGTGAATGTGAGAGAGGTGAGAGACTTCTGCATAACCTCGTAAAACGTGTGGGGGGAATTAATTTTTTATTCCCTCCTTACAATTTGGGAGTGCGGGAAAAATTAATAAGTTACCCTCCAAATTTTTAAAGCAGGAGTTGAAAAAAAAATGTCACTATGTAAGTAATGTCAAAATCGGATAAATAATCACATTATATTGACCACATTATTGAGAATGATAAAATAATAACTAAAAGGTCGACAAAAAATATCATGATCATCGACAAATTCTGATATTGTCGATTAATCGCGTAACCATCGACATAAAATCGTCTGTCGACAAAAAAACTGTCAACAAATGTCATATTTGTTGTAGTGGATATTCATAGACTTGGCCTCGAGGCTGGACTTTATCCTTTCACAGCCCTCTTCTTCCAATTATGAATGGGTACACCAACTCCAGCCTCAACAGGGTCCCTCCCTCTCTTTCGATTAATCACAGAATCTCCATCTACCCCTCGCTCTCCATATTTTTTCTCAATACGCTCTACTTGTCTAAAAATTCTTCTCCAGATAGCAGTGGCGGGGCCTCTCCATCTTCTTCTGCCCCATCAAAATTTTTATCTTTACGGAAGCTGTGGGCAGTAGGCAAGAAAGACTATTACCCCCATACACGTGCTTTCTACCATATTTTAACCAACGATGGTGGGTGTCTTTATTCGAAGGAGGACATGCTAATTCTCCTTTCGTACTCCATCCAGACAAATTCGCATAAGCTGGTAAGTCGTTTAGAGTCCACATAAGATATGCACGTAATGTGAACATTTCACCAGTTGCTGCATCAAATGTGGTACACCTTGATGCCAGAAATCATTCAGATCATCTATTAAGGGTTGCATGTAAACGTCTATATTGTTTCCAGGCGCCATAGGTCCATCAATAAGGATCGACAAAATCATATTACCTTGCCCCGTACACATCCACGGCTCCGAGTTAAATTGCGTCAAGAATACAAGACATGTACTATGATCAATGGTCATCGTCCTGAATGGATTAAATCCATCTGAAGCCAAGCCCAATCTTACGTTGCGAGGATCACTAGCAAATTCAGGGTACTTTTCATCAAAAGTTTTCCACGCTAAGGAGTCAGCTGGATGCCTAAGTATGCCATCTTTAGTACGTCTTTTGTCATGCCATACTATTGACTTTGCAGTTCTAGAGGACATAAATAATCGTTGTAACCTAGGTTTGAGAGGGAAGTAGCGCATTTGTTTGCGAGGAATCTTGGTAGCCGGAGTGGTCCCATCTAGGTCATCCCCCAGCGGAATTGGTTTATACCTATCTTCTCCACAAAAATCACATTTCTCCAAATGTGCCTTCTCCTTCCAGTATAACATGCAGTTTTCGGGTCAAGCGTCATACTTTATGTAGGTAAAACCTAAGCTTCTTTGCTTCATAGTATGAACTGGGTAAATTATCCTCCTTAGAGAGAGCCTCTTTGAATAGTTGAATCATATCATCGAAGCATACGTTTGGCAGGTTATATAAGACTTTGATGTGCAGTATTCTAACTACGAATGACAATGCAGTAAAATTCTTACATCCTGGATACAACGCACTCTCAGCTTGTTCCAGTATTTTAAGGAGTTTAATAGTTTCATCGTCACCCGATGAAGGTGTCTCATTAGAGCTATTAAAATCTTGATCGGGATGAGCTTCTAATGAATCACGTACCATACCAATCATGTCATCTCCTCCAACTATTTCTTCAGTACCCAACTCAGTTTCACCTAGTTCAGATGGTTCTCCATGTTAAATCCATTGCAAATAATTAGGTTGGAATCCATTATGTATTATATGACCTCTAACTAGACTTCTGGTCTCGTAAAACCGGTTAAGACATTTTTTACAAGGGCAACATATTTGTGACCCAACATCCATGCCCATACACGCAAAGTCTAAGAACTTGTCACAATCATCAACATAATCCGGAATACACCTAAGGGTATTATGTATCCAACTCTTATCCATCGAGAATTCAACTAAAATAAAATGTGAAGAAAACTTCATACATCAGTTATACAAGCACATATATAAGCATTACTAAAATTAACTTAAGCACATACGTTAAGAATTACTACAATGAACTTCAGCACATATTAATGTTCAAAATTTTAGAACAGACCCGAAAGTCCATCCTTAAAATAACCTTTTAACAAACAAAACAAACTTTAACAAACAAACACATCAAACTAGGGTTACATTGTACACTGTACACCCAAGGCAGAGGGATTATGAAATCATAAAAGATTTTCTACAAATTAATCAGTCTCATACGCGAATTAACCCTAGACAGGTAACTGCAAATTAAATTGTTGAACGAATTGGTAAATTAACAGTCTCATACTTTGAAAAGAAGAAAGTCGTTCGAAACCTAAAGTTTTCATACGCGAATTAACCATAGACAAGTACAATAAAGAGAAGAAGAGAAGAAGATTTCATACGGCTAGAAACGTCGCGGAGACGCCGAATTCGCCTGAACCCTTCTCTTGAAGCATCAAAGTCGCCTGAACCACCGGTGTCGCCTGAACCACCGAAGTTGAACTACCAAAGTCTCATTTTCCTCTCGCTAGGTCTATTTCCCTTCCTTCTACGCGCAAGGTATGAAAATTTTCGCCCCAAAATTTGGTGGACAAATCAAACAATTTCGGCGTAGGGACACGCGTAAAAAATAACATTTACGGCGAGGTAACTCGTCGTATATGATAGTAATTAATGGCGTGAACTTATCTTCGCCGTTTCTGTTAACTATTTTATATCGAGATAATAAAAAGGCGCCGTTAGTAAAATATTGTCGCCGTCTATAATGAAAGTACTAACGGCAATAAAGTATCACGTCTTTTTTAACTAATCTCTTGCCGTTTAAGCAAAACTAGATACAGGGCCATAATTTTGTCGCTGCATAAGACTATTTTAAGCAAGAATATAATATTTCGCCGTTTGTAACACAAGAAACGGCGAAATGTGCTCTTACCGCGCGATTTTTGGCATGTCTTTGCCATTTTTGTGTTTATTTCAAGTAGTGTTTGATATTTTAGCTAAATTCAACTTATATATTTACTGAATTCAAGATTTAGGCGTTAATAAAAATATTTCGCCAAAATATTTCTCAAAATTCTACTATTATTATTAGCTATTCGTTCTTAGTATTTTTTGAGGTAGTGCCCTCGGGCACGGGCAATCGCCTAGTATATATATATATATATATATATATATATATATATACCAAATTGGAGACGTATAGTAATTACACGAACTTTTTGGGTACCAGTGTCATATAGCAAAGTAGGAATCTAAATTTTCTCTTTAAAGTTCAAGGGCTATTGTAAACCCTAGCTATACATAGCCCGTCTGAGATAGAAGGATCTGTAGCGACGAGTAGTATAGGAAGGGTTGGTAGCATGAGGAAGAGGGTTGAACTCCCAGTTGATGTTTTGGAGGAAATTTTGATGCGGTTACCGGTGAAACATGTTCATCGTTGTAAGTTTCTCTCTAAAACCTTTTACGATCTGATCACTAACCCTCGTTTCATCAACAGACACATCTCTTTCTGGTCTGGTTCCTCCAAACATAATTTCATTACTGTGATCCGTAAGTTTGGCGATAGCGGTACAACGCACAGTTTATTCTCTCTACAATATCCTTCTTTGTCGGAAGTCTATTCACCCACACCTGCAAAGAGGACAAGTAGTAGTGCCTCGATGACATTGGTTGGTTCATCCAACGGCTTAGTTTGTGCCATCTTCAACCGATGGACAGAGAGTGAAACAATTGAGTTGTGGAATCCCACCACTAGAGAGCACACAACAATACCGCCTTGTCCCAGCGAAGACCCTTGCATATTTATGGGTTTCGGTTATGATTCAGCATCTGATGATTACAAACTCGTTATGACCTCATTCGATATTTCTCAGTGGCAGTGCTGGAGTAGGAAAAAAAATGATTGGAAAGATATTAGAACCGGGCCGGAGTTGGTGACAGCTTCTTCATCTAGTTCCCGTTGTGACGGAGTGTACATAAGGGGGAAGTTGCATTGGTTAGCTCGTATCGAGGAAGACGAAAACTGGCGTGACCGTGGTGTGAGAATTGTGTCTTTTGACTTGGTCAATAACTGCTTATCTCTGGAAAATACACTGCCAAATGCTCTCGCATCAAGTAAAAATTGGGACAGGAATGATGTTATTGACTTTATGGGAACCGTTGCTTTATCTGCCCGTGACAATTATTATAATCCCCAATTCGATATATGGGTGATGGATGACTGCAACAAGACATGGACCAAGAAATTTACGATAGGACCTTTCCCTGATTATGGTTTTCGGTACGCGCGTGTGTGTTCAGACGGCGAGCTTTTAATTACCACTGGACTGCATTCAAGTCCTGGGTTTTTGTTATATGATCTTCGAAACAAAACGGAAAGGCTACTCTGTCCGAGTATGCTGCCCGACAACTATGACCTGGCCTGTCTACCTTATAGTTACCAGGAGAGCCTAGTTTCAGCACATGCCCATGATCACAAACAATAGTCGTGCCAATTCCCACAATTATGCTGCTCCGCGCTTCAAGATTATCTGGTTGTTCTTGATTAGGACTTCCTTTCATATCTTGTTTCTTTTTTCTTTAAGAACGATCGTATGCTATTTATGTTTTCATTCAGAGTATTGGTCCAGTTATCTTGTTTGTGACTTTGTTTTCTGGATTCTCGAATTGAACGCGGTTCTCTAAACTATACACACCTTGGTAAAAGAAGGAAAATAATCGGTAGAGTAAGTTAGCTAGGTCCATCGGTGAACTAACTAATCAACCTGATTTGAGACACAAACAACTTTTCCCCAGTCGCAATCACATTGCTGAATGCTGTAATTAGATAGAGAAAAAAAAACTATAAGACTGAAAAAGTATAGAAACTGAAATGGGTACTTTAGGGGATACTATTAGCGACGAATGGGCAATTTTTTCCAATTTTGGGAACCAAAATTTTACTAGGACTTTGTAAACTACTATCCGAGGTGAGTTGGTAGAAATTCTCGTACTTAGAAGAACTTTGTAAAGATTAGTGACACATGTCGTAAGTATAAGATAACGAGCACATAACGAGGTGAGTTAGTAGAAATTCTCGAAATTAGAAGAACTTCGTCTTGTAATTGTTTTGGAAGCACATAACGAGCTTGTTATGATTATTGACAGAAATATGCGAAGGTGAAGATCAGATCCTTTTGAAAGTGAAGCCATGTCGTCAGCATGAGATTCAACTATCTCAATTTGAACTATTACTTAAACCACATTTGGCTACTCAAGAAATAAGATGATTGTTTTGAAGTAATAGTAGTAGTTATAAATTCTAATGTTTCCACTCATTTCAAATTATTGCATCCCTGTTCAGTGATTTGATCATCGTTTCATGTACTTTTCAAGGGCATCAGAAGTGTGAAACGGGCATCGAGGTTGAATTCAAGATATGCTTCTCCCGAATGAGCATGACCAGGATTGTCAAACCCGTGAGTTTAACTAGTTTACGAGTGTCGTGAAAAGTTGAGTTAACCCACCATCTGAGAAAAATTGTGGCATACCCGTGTAAACCCTTTAATACCTTTAGATACTCGGGTATTGATAAACCTAGCTACATAGCAATATTTAAGATATAGTTGATAAAGATCACATTCCCATACCTGTTAAATAGACCAAACCTTGAGAGGGTTGGGCCAAGTTAAATACTGGTAGTGTTTGAAACATGAATAAGCAGGTATTGGTGGCATTATTAGAGATTGTACTGGATAGTGGATTGCAGGATTCTCGTGCTCTGCAGTGCTTCCCATCCTGTGTTATTGCTGAAGAAGCTTTGGCCTTGCTTGCTGGTCTTCACCTTGTTAAACATCTGTATTTGGGTCATGTTGTTATGTCTTTAAAGCGCCCACTCTGACCACACTGCTGAGATTCTGGTGGATTATTGCAGGCACTTGAGCAGTGATTTGCGCCTTCATCTGGGGCTTGAACACTATAGCCCCAACAGGGCTAGTGATTGTCTTGCCAAGCATGATGCGAAGGATTTTAACTCTAAGTGTTTTTTTTTTCTTTCTTTTTTAGATCCAAACATTTCCGAAGCGCGTTTTTATATCGTGAAGGCACCCATTGTTACAAACAAGTTCACTTTGATCATTTGTCAATACCATCTAGGAAACAGGAATGAACAGATTAGTTAGACATTTTCTTAGTCCAGGTAGATAATTCATCCACTTTATCTCCACCGACCCCCCACCCATATATCAATCCCTTAAGCGTTCTTCCCATCACTTCCAAAATCATTGTTTTCATCATCTTCATACAAAGGGATAGACCAAGCAAGCAAACCGTTAGGAATAAATACATCTGTCTTTTATGCCATTCGAGCCCTTTGTGGCCCCGGCATCATCTAAGATATATGTACGTTGGGGTGCAACTTGGGCGGGTTGAACCCGACCCGAGTCCAGCCCGAACTTAAATAGGGCCCAGACACATAGTTTTAGTAATTTGGACGGGCTTGGACAGAAATTCCCAGCCCGAATTGCAATTAGGGTCGGGTTTGGGCACAAATATCGAAAGCCGGGCTAGCCCGAATCGCCCGATTTGCATGACCAATACCTATAAATATTATATTTTAAAAGAATTATGTAGCATATCTAACATGAGTATGGTACTTTTCTCTTGATTATTAGCGATGTTTTTAATTATTGTTTTCTTCTTTAGCTAGTTGATTTGTTTTTTCGCCAACAATTTATTATTCTCTTGTGTTTTTAAAAAGATTATTAAGTTTAATGTACTAGCCCGAATTCAACCCGAATCCGAATTTATTTATACGAAGATGGGCTCGGACGGGTTAACAGTGCTCTTAACCCGGGTCTTGATGGGCTTGGGCAACCACGACAGAACTCGTGCTCGGGCTTGGACAGGAGTGCCAACCCGTCCAGCCCGCCCGAGTTGCAGTCCTATATGTACGTAAACCATTGTTTACCAGGTCAAATGAGATTTTAGCGAGGTGTTCATTAAGATCACTATCAGAGGCTTTATATGCCAACAAATGCGACTTTATGTTCAAGAATACTCCAAACATGCACCAACACCTGTAACTATTGGCGAGGTTAGGCGGCACGGGAAGGAAGCCTGAGAACAATTTGTCTTCTGCTGTAAACTTTTTACTTTATTATTTTGCACAAACTGTTTCAAACTTATTGCAATTATGATCAATCTGTAATCACAAGATCCGACATCATGACCTTGAAGGAAGTTTCTTTTATTTTTAGTGAAAGGATTTTTTTTTCAATAATTTATTTTAATATTGATTGTGTATTAGGATCGCAAAAGCATGTGTATGGTCAGTTTATCATTGGCCTCCTTATATCGGACTACTTCGTAAGAGAGCCCAATGACTTTCAGTTTGAGGAAATGTCCCCTATTCTCCTTAGTCTCTATACCTAGCTCTTCTAAATAAGAGTTATAGAGGGTTGTTGGTTCCATTGAGTAGCAGCAATGTGTGAGGGATTAAGGAGGGATGATCTAGTGTCCAATTCTTCGGATATATATTGTGTGTCAAGGAAAGAGATAATCTTATATTATCTTTTCCATGATTTAGGCAATTATGATATCAACCACCACAATCATCACTATATCACTATATCACTATATCATTTCCTATAGTTTATAGATACTATGTATTTAGTCAATTGATGTTGTGTATGTAGTCAATAGCACTCTTGTATAATACTCAGTTTGATAAATGAAAATTACACAATTCATTTTCCACATAATATGGTGCAAGAGTTGTAGAATTTTTTCTACATGGTCCATCTCTCTCCCTCGTCCCTAATCGTAAGCCGACAATCTTACCTCTCGGTCACGGACGCCGGCCACCACCACCATGCCTATAGCAACACCATCGGTGATTCAATTGAATGCCCCAACCATCAAGCTCTACTCAGCCAATTTTTTAGTATGGCGTTGACAAGTCGAACCCACTCTTATTGTCTTTGATCTTCTAGGCTACATCGATGACACTATCAAAGCCTTGCTACACCGATGATTCCCATACCTATTAAATGGACCAAACCTTGAGAGGATCGGGTCAAGTTAAATAATGATAGTGTTTGAAACATGAATAAGAGTCGGAGCAACGGTTTGAAAATTCTACTTCCGCATACAACTATGGAACATCTGAATCTAGAAGGCGTGCTCGTTTTTTATTCGACGAGACGCATCCGGTTCAGGGATTGAGGAGAGAAATATCAGGTTTCGGTATTGAGTGGTTGACAGTAGGTTTGTAAGGAAATCGAATAAATCAGTAAAACCGACCAAACCAAACTGAATGTCATTATTCTGGCCGCTTCTATGGATGTTCAGTTTATGAACGGTCCCATATTTTCACAAGCAGATCTTATCGGTTCGGTTTCAGTTTGTACAGAACTTATACCGCACCAAAACGAACCGAATAGATATGTGGTTAATGTTACTTCTATTAAAATACATTTGTGTAAAGTATATGATATAATCTATTAAAAGAGAAACGCAAGTAGATAGATTCAATTAAATTGGTCGTATTTATCTAAATCTTCTCCATTTCTCTCACACTCCATCATATTTTCATCAGAACAATAATTTTTTAAGTCTATTTAAATTCTCTCTTATTTAAAATTTCAAACTTATTAACATATTTGTACTATAATATCCATACAAGAATGTCTAGGAAAACAAACCGAACCAAACCAAACCAAACTAAACCGAAGTATTTCGGTTTGGTTTGGTTAGGTTCATCCTTCCATATGGTTTGGTTTGGTTACAAAATTAGTAAACCGATGTATTCGATTTGGTGTATGGTTTTAGCACAAACCGCACCAAACTGAACCACTTACCCCTAGTTGAGAGGATTCAAGGCAAGGTGGAGCTATGCTTTGAATTGAAGCAACCAAGACTAAACGAGGATTCAAGCTGTTAGGTCTATTCAAGTTAAGGTGGAGATTTAATTGGAATAACTGTCATCGACTAAAAAAGTCGACGAAGCAACGAAGAGGGAGAAGGAAAAAAGTAGAAGCTGCAGGACACCTTTGCTAGTTGTAAGACTGCAGAACCTTGTTGTACGAAGGTTCTGCAGAATCTTGTTGAGGAGAAATATGCATCTGGGTTTTGGCGGGCTTCTTGTCGAATGACCTCATCTTGTAACATAGTACAAGCGAAATCACAGTCGGCCTCCTGTGCATTTATAAGAGAAGCAGTCGTGTCATATTCTGCGGGTAAGCCACGTACCAGTTTTAACACAAGTCGAGACTCGGTCACGGGTTGATCAACATCTCCAAGCTGATTAGCGAGATCTTTTAGTTGCTGACAATAGTCGTCTAAAGACGAGCAGGCCGAGAGTGTGAGATTAACAAATTTTGTATATAGGGCAGCATCTCTTGCTTTCTTATTACTCAAAAAATCTTTTCAATCTTGACACAGGCGGCACGTGCTGTGGAATCGGCGTCCAGGACCCGAACCATGAGATTGTCCGATATCGTGCTATAAATCCACCGTAACACAAGAACATCAAATTCCTTCCATGAAACATAATCGGCTGAATTTTCAGGAAGAGGCCTGGTGTTGTCGAGATGATCAAGGACCTTATAGGCCACGGCATGGAGTTTGAAAAGTTTAATTCAAGATGAATAAGTCACCTTGGAGTCGTCGAGGGCCCGAGTCTTGGTTTGGAAATTCGTGACCGAGTAGGCTGGGTGGAGAGACGTAACAGATTTCTGAGAGGTTTCGGCTGCTGCATCATCTCTGGCGATGATGAGGACAAACCAAGCAGTTTGGAAAAAAAACAATAAAAGAAGAGGAACCGAAACTCCAGAGAACAGGGTAGGGGATCGAAAATTGAAAGAGTTTCAAAACCGAAGCTCTGACACCATAAAAGTGTTTGTGGTCTGATAATTTTTAATGATCTTATTGATTTACAAATGTCCTTTAAAGGCATTATACAACAGAACATCAGGAAGAGATATGCAGGAAAATCAGTATAACAGAAAATTAGGAAGAGATATACATTGCTATAATTAAGAAACTAATTTTGGATAAACCTATTCCTATAATGGTGGCATAATTATCTGCTAAAAGGGTCTAGTCGTGCGACCAAGGGGTCGAGTTGTACGACCACAATGGGGGTGGATGGTTCCGGGTTGTTTCGTTGAATGTTTTGGTATTGTTTTTGAGTTACTTTGGGCACAAGCTAGTTACCTAGGCCTATATATGGAGTATAGGTCGTGGCTAACTTTGTGTATGCGCGTTTGTGCACCGTGTGTGGTGTATCGTGGCTTCTAACTGTGTGTTCTTTCATAATATATCGGGTTTTTGAGTTCGTAGAGGTAGCTAGCATTCAAGCTAGTTAATCACGTTAAATTCTTGCGTTCTTGATTGTCTTTTATTTGTTCTTGCTCGATATCTATGTGATAGCACGTACATTTATGTTATGGTGTACATCTGCAATATCTTTGTAGTTTATTGGTTGAAACCATTAAGTCTAGTAGTTTGTTGGGATTTTAACAAAATGTTGCTAGTTTGGCATGTTTATGTTACTACGAGTGACTTGGGGTAAATTGCGACAGAGTTAAGTGTCTGGCCGAGCGCAGCTCCAAATGACTGAAACCATACTATAATAGTAAATCCGAAGATCCCTACAACAGTCTTTCCACTTTAGGTGGATTACAGATTTTACATCACATGATGTTACATGATATTTGCTGAAACACATGTTTCTTTGAGTAAAACATGTAACAGTGACAATAAAAGATAAGATGTAGCACGAAGTTGTAACAAGACATCAGTAAATAAAGCACGAAAACACAAAAGAACACAAAACGACTTAAAGGCACACCAGGCCCCGCATAGTAACTCACGTCGAACCAAACATCAAACAACAAAAGATAGCTCATATGGATTTATGTAGCCGTCGTCTATGAAATCACCGCCAACACATTACAAGGTCCTCGTCAAAATACTTACTTCATACATTCCCAATCTGGTTATAGTAGACAACACTGCACGTATAGTAATTACAGGAACTTTTTGGGTACCAGTGTCATATAGCAAAGTACGAATCTCAATTTTTTCTTTGAAGTACAAGGGCCATTGTAAACCCTAGTTATACAAAATACTTACTTCATACATCCCTACCAGTTGATGTTTTGGAGGAAATCTTGATGCGGTTGCCGGTGAAACATGTTCATCGTTGTAAGTTTCTCTCTAAAACCTTTTACGATCTGATCACTAACCCTCGTTTCATCAACAAACACCTCTCTTTCTGGTCTGGTTCCGTCAAACAGAATTTCATTACTGTGATCCGTAAGCATAGCCATAGCGGTACAAAGCACAGTTTATTCTCTCTACAGTATCCTTCTTTGTCGGAAGTCTATTCACCCACTCCTGCCAAGAGGACAAGTAATGGTGCCTCGATGACATTGGTTGGTTCATCCAACGGCTTAGTTTGTGCCATCTTCAACCGACGGACAGAAAGTGAAACAATTGAATTGTGGAATCCCACCACTAGAGAGCACACGACAATACCGCCTCGTCCTAACTCCGACGCTCGCATTTTTATGGGTTTCGGTTATGATTCAGCATCAGATGATTACAAACTCGTTATGACCTCATTCGATATTTCTCAGTGGCAGTGCTGGAGTAGGAAAACAAATGATTGGAGAGATATTAGAACCGGGCAGGAGTTGGTGACAGATTCTTCATCTAGTTCCCGTCCTGACGGAGTGTACATAAGGGGGAAGTTGCATTGGTTAGCTCGTATCGAGGAAAACAAAAACTGGCGTGACCGTGTTGCGAGAATCGTGTCTTTTGACTTGGTCAATAACCGCTTATGTATGGAAAATACACTGCCAAATGCTCTCGCATCAAGTAAAAATTGGGACAGGAACGATGTTATTGACTTTATGGGAACCGTTGCTTTATCTGTCCCTGACAATTATTCTGATCCCCAATTCGATATATGGGTGATGGATGACTGCAACAAGACGTGGACCAAGAAATTTACGATAGGACCTTTCCCTGATTATGGTTTTCGGTACGCGCGTGTGTGTTCAGACGGCGAGCTTTTAATTACCACTGGACTGCATTCAAGTCCTAGGTTTTTGTTATATGATCTTCGAAACAAAAAGGAAAGGCTACTCTGTCGAGTATGCTGCCCGACAACTATGACCTGGCCTGTCTACCTTATAGTTACCAGGAGAGCCTAGTTTCAGCACATGCCCATGACACGAACAATAGTCGTGCCAATTCCAACAATTATGCTGCTGCGCGCTTCAAGATTATCTGGTTGTTCTTGATTAGGACTTCCTTTCATATCTTGTTTCTTTTTTCTTTGAGAACGATCGTATGCTATTTATGTTTTCATTCAGGGTATTGGTCCAGTTATCTTGTTTGTGACTTTGTTTTCTGGATTCTCGAATTGAAAGCGGTTCTCTAAACTATACACACCTTGGTAAAAGAAGGAAAATAATTGGTAGAGTAAGTTAGCTAGGTCCATCGGTGAACTAACTAATCAACCTGATTTGAGACACATACAGCTTTTCCCCAGTCGCAATCACATTGCTGAATGCTGTAATTAGATAGAGAAAAAAAAAACTATAAGACTGAAAAAGTATAGAAACTGAAATGGGTACTTTAGGGGATACTATTAGCGAACAATGGGCATTTTTTTCCAAGTTTTGGGAACCAAAATTTTACTAGGACTTTGTAAACTACTATCCGAGGTGAGTTGGTAGAAATTCTCGTACTTAGAAGAACTTTGTAAAGATTAGTGACACATGTCGTAAGTATAAGATAACGAGCACATAACGAGGTGAGTTAGTAGAAATTCTCGTAATTAGAAGAACTGTGTCATGTAATTGTTTTGGAAGCACATAACGAGCTTTTTATGATTATTGACAGAAATATTCGAAGGTGAAGGATCAGATCCTTTTGAAAGTGAAGCCATGTCGTCAGCATGAGATTCAACTATCTCAATTTGAACTATTACTTAAACCACATTTGGCTACTCAAGAAATAAGATGATTGTTTTGAAGTAATAGTAGTAGTTATAAATTCTAATGTTTCCGCTCATTTCAAATTATTGCATCCGTGTTCAGTGATTTGATCATCGTTTAAAGTACTTTTCAAGGGCATCACAAGTGTGAAACGGGCATCGAGGTTGAATTCAAGATATGCTTCTCCCGAATGAGCATGACCAGGAATGTCAAACCCGTGAGTTTAACTAGTTTACGAGTGTACATGAAAAGTTGAGTTAACCCACCATCTGATAAAAACTGTGGCATACCCGTGTAAACCCTTTAATACCTTTAGAGCCTCGAGTATTGATAAACCTAGCTACATAACAATATTTAAGATATAGTTCATAAAGATCACATTCCCATACCTGTTAAATGGACCAAACCTTGAGAGGGTTGGGCCAAGTTAAATACTCATAGTGTTTGTAACATGAATAAGCAGGTATTGGTGGCATTATTAGAGATTGTATTGGACAGTTGATTGCAGGATTCTCGTGTTCTGCAGTGCTTCCCATCCTGTTATTGCTGAAGCTTTGGCCTTGCTTGCTGGTCTTCACCTTGTTAGACATCTGTATTTGGGTCATGTTGTTATGTCTTTAAAGCACCCACTCTGATCACATTGCTGAGATTCTGGTGGATAATTGCAGGCACTTGAGCAGTGATTTACACCTTCATCTGGGGCTTGAACACTATAGCACCCACAGGGCTAGTGATTGTCTTGCCAAGCATGAGGCGAAGGATTATAACTGGTGGGTTTTTTTTCTTTCTTTTTTTGATCCAAACATTTCTGAACAACGAAGTGAGGATCCAAACGTTTCTCCTCCCCAGTTTGTAGGAGCTGCTTTGATGGAGGATGTAAGGGTGTTTCCTCCCACTAGATTTGGATCCTCACTAGTTTGTGGTTTGATTGCATCGAGTTTATCATAAACAAAGATAAAGATCATGTGACTTGTGCAAACCAAGACAAACCTCTGTCAGGGATCCGACGAGTTATTCGCCGGATACTGACAAGTGTTGATCGGAGAAGCTCTGATTCTTAGTGAATCAGATGAAATGAGAGAATTGAGAGGAAGAGAAGAGATATTAGAGATTAGATAGAGGATCAAGAGAATTTTAGAATTGATTCATTGATTGCCCTTTCTCCGATACAATTCAGTTGTTATACACCAGGTGAACAAAACTAAGAAAATGCAGAATGAACCCCTAAATATTACATTATTGAAAAGCTACCTTAATTGTTACTTAAATTGCAACGAGATCACCACATTCATGACAAACCATTCCCCTTATAAAATCCTTGTCCTCAAGGAGGCAAATCATAGTTTGAGTTACCTCCTTGATCAAGGCTTCATAATCTCACAGTGATTCCCTTACATGAGGTATAATCCACAACTTCCATTTATTTTATTTTCCAATTACCCAACACTTAGGTTAGGAATTATAAACCCATATGTCCAATTTCACCAGTGACAACACTACTGCTGCTCTAGTCTTCATACATATGCAGTGCAACAGCTTGCCTTCCTTGCAACTCATGTACCATAAACACCTCATAGCCATGCCACTCCAACATATGTCTGAGTATAATAATTAAGTGGAAATGCAAGATTATTGCAACACGAAACACTCAACTTCAAAGCAGGTTGCTCTATATCATAGTAGATGTAGATCGCAGTACCTGATCCCTTCCAATTAGGCTTAAACATGCAGTAGCATAATATGGGGCTTTAGCATTCTCGGTTCCTGACCCCCGGCTTCTCGCACTCCTCACAAGAAGTATCATCACACCTTAGGTCATCAGGAACTAGGCAAAAACAACTAAATGTACCTTCGTGCCGCAGTAAAGAGGTTCCCTTGTACTCTTTGTCCAGCGCATAAGAATTTGAGATTTCTAACTCTTCATTGGCAATCCTGGTACTCTTCCAGAACCGACTTGGAATTTTATAGACATGTAGGTGCCAACATGGCTGAGCTGAAATGAAATCATCACCCCACACAATACTTTAGAGAACTTCAGAAACGCCTTAGTAACAACATGGTCCAGCATAAGAGTTTTCATATCCTCATGTATAACCTCTAAATCATGTTGCTTGAGAATGCACAAATCTATAAACCTCCAAGAAACAAGCTCAAAACCCCATGCATTTTCTTAACTTGATGAAGGATAGGCACTTAGAGAAAGTAGGAGGGGTCACCAGGTATGACCCCTGTGATTTGCACAATACATTTATGGTATCACCAATCCAAATTGCAGCTACACCTCTGATAGGACCCCAAGCTATCATTAGCTCCAAGTTACTAATGAAGTGACCATTCACTAAGGTCATTTTTAACACATGAGCATCCCAACATGTGGCTATAAGCTTTTATTCAGGTTCCTCAAACACCAAGCAGATAGTTGTCAAAATGTATACTACTCTCTTAGTAGCTTTAAACTTGTAAGAGCAAAATTTCTGGCATTTTCGGTTCAATATCAGCGACGCCTTGCACTCATCACAAGAATTATAATCACACTTGAAGCCATCAGAAACTAGGGGAAAGCATCTTAAGCTGTCATTCACAATGGTGTCAGCTTCATGCCGCAGTAAACGACTTCCCTTCCACTCAGTGTCTGGCAGACATATCATTTCATGACATAAATTATAGCTTATAGTAGTTTTCTTTTGCACATCTATGATATTTATTTGGCTTAATTACTTAATGCATACCCCCAGTTTTGCGAAACTATCACTTTGCAACCCCCAATCCTAGAACTAGCTTATTGCACCCCATTTGCAAAATAAGCGTCATGGGTTCTTCAAAGCGCGTCTGATGAGAGAGCGAGAGACTGCGAACTATAGGACTGCTGATGGTGTAGATATAACTCAAATTGAACCCAACAAAATCGGACACAGAGACTATCAAATCGAATCCTGAGATTTCCCCCAAACTGAACGCCAATCCCACTCAAATTGACCATAGCAGCATTTTTGCTTTTCGTTGGCTGGTGTTCTACAATTTATGGGTTCTCTTGTAAGAGTTAGTTGCCGTGACATGTTGAGAGCTTGCGTTATGAAACATGATGTCTAAGCTTAGAGCCCAAATCTGGATAGAGGGTGAGTGATGGTGGCTGAGGGGCATTGGTTGTGGCTATGGTGGTCCTGTTATTTTTTAAGAACTTGACATTTTTACCCTCAAAAGAATGGACTTGTTTGTCAACTAACGGAATATTCCTTCTAAGTGACGGACGGATTTTTTTTCTCAGTTTCACATTGACGTTTATTTTCAAATGATGGTGCAATAAGCTAGATCTAGGATTGGGAGTTTCAATGTGATAGTTTCGTCAAACTGGGGATATGCAATAAGTAATTGAGCCTATTTATTAAGTTTAACCATGCTTTATTTTTGCAATGAGTTAAAACTAAATGTACCTTGTATCACCTTGTAAAAATTATACCTTGTATAACATGTGTTGGCTTCACTGGTGATTCATTGTGTCTCACATGGAACCCAAATACCGTCACAAATGTTCCAGTAATATCCTTTTCGAATCCAGTCTCACGCCTCTTCTCAACTCATGGTGACCACCAAAACCTCTCATATTGGTTAATAGAAATTTGGGTATAGACACTGTAAGCTAGGCAGCTAGCTCACCCTATTTCAGAGAATTTACTCTATTTACTCTTTATTTATCATATAAAGCAATGCGCCCTTTCAGTAACCTGAGAATAGTAGTAACAAGAGTAATGTGTTGTGCAGTAGAAAGTGAGTATACCCAGACTCCTTAATTAACTCTTGCAGCCAAGGATCAAACAGCAAGGTGTTGCAAGTACCACCTGAATTTGGGCCTCTAAACCATACATCCCCTTGGCCACTCCTCAATTTATTACTGACGAATTTCACCAAACCAGATAACTTGCTGACTTGTCCCACTGTTACCAACACAAGTGACACAACAGATGAACTCATTTTCCAGTGATCACTCCACACAAGTTCACTAAAGCCACTGAGATTCTTAAGCAGCTTGTTATTTACATCTAAAACAATTGAGCTCATAGTTAATACCTGATTTTCTTGGTTAAACTCCTTTGACTTCACCATTCTTACAACCTGAGAAGTTATCAACTGCAAACAATCAACAATTGGGGTACATTTTTGTTAAACTTGTTAACTTTGTTAGGGGTAAAGTTGCCTTCAAAAAAAAGTTTGTAATAAAAAAAAGAAAAAAGAAGAAAATGAGAAACAAACTGTCTCTCTCGTTCTCTCTCTCTATCTCAATCATTGTCGATCCATCTCTCTCTGAATCACTTCCACTACCCCTCTCTCCTCCAGAATCGGCGGCGTCGGTGGTTGTTGCAGTCGTCGATTCCGGTAATCGCCAAAGCCTTGGATGAAATCGAGAGACAAACCCCACCTGAGGTGTTATCCAGCCAAATTTCCTGCAAAATCCCCAAATTCATCGTCAACACAAAATTTCCCCACAAACCCATTTCTAAAATGGACGAAAGAGAAAGACTGAATTTAGAGAGAGAGAGAACCGAACCTTGGTGCCGTCGTCGAAGGGGATGGGTCCAGAAAGCCGACCACACAAATCTTTCTTCAGCAGCCCACCAAGCTCCTCACCGGCCAATGTTGCTTTCAGTATAATGAATAAAAGGATAGTATTAATTGGGAATCCACTCTCACTCCTAAAGTGAATGGGGGGCTTGGATTCAAACACCTAGCTAGTTTCAATCTAGCAATGCTTGGAAAGGCTGCTTGGAAAGTTTTTTCTGGGAATGAAGTGTTGTGGGCCAAGATTTTTTGACTCAAATATGGTGTTGGCTCTCCAAAATCTCACCACTCAAGAGTTTGGAAAAATTTATTCAAATCCTTCAAAGCTTATTGTGTTGTTAGTGGGAAGAATGTCACTAATGGCAAAAATACTCTCTTTTGGGTGGATAAATGGGTTGGGAATTTTGCACTTTGTGATTTAAACACTGGTGTGCTCTCTGATGATGATCTGCTGAAGTCATTTTGGGATCATTGGAACTGTGACTATGGTTGGAAGTTTCATTTATTTGAGGAAAAGCTTCCCCTGTGGCTCTGGATTTAATTAAGACCATGGTTCTTCTTGAAGACTCATTGGAAGAAGATAAAATCATCTGGTTGGCTGAAGCTTCTGGGCAGTACTCCGTGGCCTCTGCATATAAAGGGATAAGGAAACCCACACAGATTGGGGGTGACTCAAGAAAGTGGTAAAGAGTGTGGGCTATTCCAGGTATTCAGAGGTGGAAAGCTTTCTTGTGGATTGTGAAACATGATAGACTCTGTACTCAAGTGTTAAAAGCTAGAAGGGGTATCATCAATGCTGCTGGTTGTATCATCTGTCATGGAGATGATGAATCCACCCTCCATGCCCTTAGAGATTGTGGTTGGGTTGCTCAAGTCTGGAGGAGAATTCTTCCTAGTCAGTTTTGGAATGATTTTTTCTCTAATACTATTTCTGCTAGCCACTGGGTTGATTTGAACCAGGGTATGACTAATGTTATTGTTGAAGGTTTGAATTGGCCTTTGCTTTTCTGTTCTACTGCTGCTGAGATTTGGTTTGCCCATAACAAATGGGTTCATGGAGCTCAAGAGATGAGTCATGATCTTTCTTCAGTTGGTCTAATTCAGAAAGCTAAGAGTATTGATCAAGTTGCAAGTTTTAAGTTTGTGAAAAGGCCTCTTAGACCTCTCTGGGTGTGCTGGAGCAAGCCCCATCCAAATTCTGTCAAAATTAATGTGGATTGTGCTCATGTTGGTGCTAATGATGAGCTAGCTATTGGTGCAGTCTGCAGAGATTCCAATGACTTCTGGCTTTGGGGAGCTCACTGCTGCATTGAAACTTGCTCTGTGTTGAATGGGGAGCTCTGGGCTATTCTCCAAGGGCTTCAAAATGGGGAGCTCTGATGCTGTGAATTTGGCTGAAAATGGTACTAATGCTAGTGCTTTCTGGGGATTGATTCTTTCTATAAGAAGGCTGCTCAGCTCCACCGGTTCAAAATTGCAAAAAATTTGGAGGGAAGAGAACAAATTAGCTGATTGCATGGCTAAATCTTGCTCTGTTACAAATAGAGATAGGTCTCTGTTTTACAGCACTCCTCTTTACTGTTTAGATTTAGTTGAAACTGACAGGATTGGTATAGGTTCTGTTAGGCTAATCCTTTAGTTTTTGTGTTTCCTTCTTTGTACAAAAAAATAAAAATAAATAAAAGGATAGTATTTTCATATAAAGGATAATTGCTCGTGGACCTGAACCTTGTTGCTTTTCATATCAACTGTAACCATAACCAATCACCCCTTGTTGATCCATTGATTGCCCTTTCTCCGATACAATTCAGTTGTTATACACCAGGTTGAACAAAAAAACTAAGAAAATGCATAATGAACCCCTAAATATTACATTATTGAAAAGCTACCCCAACTGTTACTTAAATTGCAACGAGATCCCCACGTTCATGACAACCTCGTGCAGGTTAGTGTAAATAAGCACATAAGAATGAGAATATGAGATGTTAAAGGTAAAAATGTGGGGTTCGGCAACAAATACAGACAACCGAGGTTTGTAGTGAAAAGTTAGGGTTCAGATTTCTTGTGTTTTACCAAATCGGATTAGGATTCAGTTCATCATACCTATTATATATAGACGCAGGGCTTCTTGATCAGCTCTTGTTTCACATATAGAGAGAGCGATAGAAGCTTAGCTCTTGTGTTTTTCACTACCACGGCAATGTCAAGTATCAATAAAGGCAGCTCACGTACCATCCCACACGATCTGGTCGAAGATATCTTGACGAGGTTGCCAGTGAAACACGTTGTGCGATGTAAGCTTCTGTCCAAAACCTACAATGCTTTGATCAATAATCCTCGCTTCATCAACAAACACCTTCTTTACCATCAATCTTCCTCGACCAAAAGTAACCTCGTGACTATGAACACAGGCCCTGAGGTTGATAGTATAGTCTCTCTGCTACCTAGTCAATCAGATATTAGTTTTGTGTCACCGCTTTCGTGTAAGAACCGTATATCCATGATAGGTGGCTCATGCAATGGTTTAGTGTGTGCCCTACAATGGAATTCTCTTTGTAATCCTCCTGTGCTGTGGAATCCGGCAACTAGAGAGCACAAGATGCTCCCGCCTTTCAAATATGAGTATCCTCGTGCAGTGGGGTTTGGTTATGATGCTCGTTCTGATGATTACAAATTGGTCGTGATTTCATATTATGACGACCTTCGGGTAGAGCTTTGGGGTATGAGAACGAATTGTTGGAGAGAAATTGGAACTCAGGGTTTGCCGTTGAATCTCATCAAAGAATACGCAATCACTGAGCGGTCCGGATTATTAATGAGGGGAAAGTTGTACTGGTTTGCCCATCCGTCTATTCTTTCTTGTCTGGATAATCATCCCCATCGTGCAGCTATCATCTCATTCGACTTGTGTGATGATAGTTTTCGGATGCAAATGTTGGATGATACAATGTTTAAAGAATGCCTTCCCATAATTGGACCTGGGTCGAGCGTGTTTGATTTCAGAGGTTCACTTGCTTTATCTGTCCCTTGGTATAATGTATGGGACTATGATAAACAAACTGACATAGCTGAATGGACGTTTCATGTATGGGTCATGGTGGGAGATGATGACTTTAATCTAGAGGACATATCTAGTTGGACAAAAAAAATCTCTTTGGGACCATTCATGTTCCATGAATACGTGGATTATAAGATGACTCGCGTAGATGATACTAAGTTGTTACTGAAAGATATGCATTCTCACAAAGCCATCTTATGTGATCTACATACGAATGATCAAAGGGAACTTTCGTATGATAGCACTAGTCGGCATGGTCGGCCCTGGTGTTACACAGAAAGCTTGGTCTCAGTGACGTGTCGACCATCATGCAGTGAAGGAGGAGTAGAGCATAAATATTAGGTTTTTGTTTTGCAGTTATCACATAGTTATTTGAGATTCATAAACATTCGTTAATGATCAGTATTAATGCGCATTTATTGATTGAAAGTAAATAAATTTACGTCTAAAATGTTTTTATTGAATTTTCTTTACTTACAATCATATTTTCATGTGTTTTGGTAACACATGAAAACTATTTTGCATACAAACTCAAGCAATTAAAATGCTGCTTCATCGGATGACATTTGGTTAATTGAATTCAAACCCCAACCCACATTGTTTACATTTTTTTTTTATCAAATTTGGCGGCCGTGAAGTGGTGATTGAGCTGGCTTGTGACGCGGTGATGGAGATGGTGGTTGTGGTGGCGGTGGTGGCGGTCGGTGGCAACAGTGTGTGGTGGTGGTCATTATGGAGGTGGTTGTAGGGATTGGCAAGGACAGGTGGTGGTGGTGATGGTTGACCGGGTAACGCAACCTCAATTTGTTATTTGAAAATCGTACGTTCAAGAATCAATACTATCATAATGCATGCTTTTGAAAACTCTAAACAAAAATGGAGAAAGAATATAAGATAATTAATCGCTGTGTATAGTACTTTACGGTTGCGTTTGGTATCATGAATTTGGATTTTGATTTGGATTTCAAATTCAAGAATTTCAAATGATGAAATTTGAAATCCGAAGGGATCTGAATTCCACTGTTTGGATGGTATTAACAATCTTGTATTTGACATCTTGTGTTCAGTTATCTACCAATGTATTTAAATCTCATGTTCAGTAGAGTCAAGTGAACAAAACTCGCATTCATTTAAAGAAGTCGAGTGACAATCATTTCACAAAATAAGGTTTGAATCTACCTGTGTATTGATATAATCTTAATTTTAATAAAATAACTAATACTCCATCAATATAAATTTTGCGTGGTATTGTAATATATTATTTTAAAGGCTCAATTGCATACTGCATACCCTCAATATATCAAAACTACCTAATTACAACCCCCAGTTCTAAAACTACATAATTGCATCTCTCATTTGTAAAGTTTCTATTATGTTGAAACGGGTAAAAAACTTCATCCAGTCTCCGTTACTATTTCGAGGGTGAAATGATCAATCTAATTAAAACTTAATAACAATTAGAAAATAAATTAACAAGATTTAGAAAAGAAGAAGAAAAAAAAGGTGAGGAAGAAGAGGAAGATGACCCTCCCCCAGCCTCTACCTCTCCCTCTCCCACCACCGTTTCATTATATCTCTGCCCCTCGTTCTCTATATGGAAGTATCTCTGAATCTTTCTCTTCCTCTGTCTCTGCCTCGGCAAATGACCCTCCTTCTCTCTTTCAGTTAAGAGTTCAAAACATAGAACAATATTCCCACTAATCCAATACTACCTTAGTACCTTCTGAAGCTTATTGTAGCTAACATCGTCCTGATGCTTTGACAATAGCCCATTACTGGAAACAAGACAAATAACAGAGCTACGACCCCCACCATTGTGCCTTGTGAGTGAATTGATTATCAATTCTCTGTTGCGCTAATCCCGGTTTCTCCTCAAAGTTTTATCAATTCATTCATTCATCACTTTATTTTTTCTCTCCAAACCCAACCTGAATTCTTCCCACAACAACTCAACACTTTAAAGGGTACCCAGATCGCAAAAAAGTGAAGGGTCTGGATCGGTGACGGTGAAATCTAATTGGACTTTCGAATCTTTTCAATAGAAGTTCAAACTAGGGCTTGAGTTCAAGGGCACGCAATCTGTCAAATCAAATCATACTACGTTACTAACCCATGAGGAGAAGATAAAATGGGTTGATTTTGATTCCGGTGGCTGGAATTTGGGTTTCTGGAGTTGGTGGGGCATAAACACTATGTTTGGGAGTCAGGTTAGAAAAGAAATGATGAGAAACTTTAATTTATGTGAGAAAGTAAATGATAAGAAATGATTTAGATTTCTCACATACTTGTTTAGATTACTTAAGTGATAAATGATAAGAAAATGTTATACTTTCTCACTTCCTTTGTTTGATTAGCATATTATTAGAAAGGAAAATAAACTATTTTAAAGATACTACCAACATAACCTTCATTAATATTATGTTAAGGAAATGTTTTAATTTTTTTTATGGATAGTTTCTTTTCTCACCAAATCTCATCACTTTTGGTGAGAAAGAAAAATTAGATTATGTGAGATTTCTTTTCTCATGATTTCTCAGGAATTCTCATAGATCTATATATACTATTTGAGAATGTCTTCTCAAGCTTTGCGTGAGGAAATGCCACGTGGAATTTCAATTAATTAATCAAGGGTAGTGATTCTTACACCAGCTAATTTGATGGTTACACCAGCTTTAGTTGTCATGACAGTATTGTCCTTATTATTTGTCAATTTAATAATTCCTCAAATTTACCATTATTATTACCTTTAATCAAATACCTTTTTCATATCAATTTGTAATCATAATATTTCTAAGTTTATCTTTCCAAAATTCTCATTCATCTTATTTCTATACGTACTATGATCCTATTTTACCATATATGTGGATCTGTGGCTGCCACTCCGTCCCTCAACTTCTTTTCAATCCAAAAGCTTGGAATAAGAATATCATTTGCTTGAGGATACAGTTCTTCTTCTTCTTCTTCTTCTTCTTCTTCTTCTTCTTCTTCTTCTTCTTCTTCTTCTTCTTCTTGAACTGAACGCTTATCTTTCCACAAGCTTTTTTTAGAGATACCTCAAGCTACTAAAACCGGTAGAAATTCAAGCAACAAATTAAAGATAATTCTGCACATACATGTGAGTAATCGTCTTTCATTTCACCGTTATTCTTATCCTAATTTGAAACCTAGAAATCACGATGATACTCAAATATATGGTGCAGAGAATCTCGATAATAGCTTCATGTACTCTCCTCTGCACGTACCTATTGAATCCAACCCGAAGCACCTCTGGTTTGCTTGTGTTCCAGGTTCTCCAGTTTTTTTTTTTTTTTTTCAGTCATTTTGTATAATCCCCTAAAAAACCATTTGGTGTAATGTTGGTCTCTGGCTTGTGAAATGCTTCTGTAAGTAGCCAGAGATGCAATCAACTCTACTAGGTTTGTCAATGACATATTCTAGGTGGATTTTTTTTCAATGTGACTACTGAGAAAGAAAGGCTATGGTGCCTCAATCAAGAGTGAAAATGGTGATGAAAGTTGCACAAACCTCCACGGATAAGTCCAAATGGGATACTAGTAACGATAGAAATAAGATGAATGAGAATATTAAAAAGATGAACTTGCAAATATTTTGATTGCAGATCTTCTAAAAAAAAGAAATTATGATTACAAATTGATATGGAAAACATAGTAGATTGAGGGTAGTTATATGGTAAATTGAGCAATTATTAAATTGACAAGTAATAAGGACAATATTGTCATGACAACTAAAAACTGGTGTAACCATCAAATTAGCTGGTGTAAGAATCACTACCCATATATAATAAATAAAATGTGAGAATCCATATATGGAAATTGTGATTAAATGTTAATATAATTGATTCATTTGTCTATTTCGTTTGTCTTAAATAAAAATAAAAATATGGTAACTTCTAATTACCTCAGGTTTTTTAGGAGAAATTATATCATGTTTGGTAACGTTTTTCAAATATTTTTGTAAGTAACGACCAACTTGGAAATCGATGTAAAAGTTGTCATATAAAATAGACAATCCATCCTCAAATAGATGAGAGAAAATGGAAAGTCCGTCTTAAAAGAAAATTTGAAACAATGATGTTTAAATTGCCACTTAAAATAGAAATATAAAATAATAAAAATAATTTGATTGCATCAATCAAACCAATGTAGTAACAAAAAAAAGTCAAATATGATTGGTTCAAATATTTATATATAAATCAACTTTGTTTTACTGGAGAAAGCCTCACTTTTTGCAAACCCAATTTTTTTCAAATTCCATATTCCAGAAAAACTTTGCGAGAGAAAACTCAAACCTGTCCAGAGCACCCCCCCCCCCTTCTCACTCCGCCTCCTCCAAGAAACTTAGGCAGCAACCAGCGACAACCTCAGGCGGTCTCTAGCAGCATTGACTCACACATACCCGGTCATATCAATGACCCCTTCCATATACGAGTCCCGATTAGGCGAACCAACCATGGCATCCATCATACTCTGAGCGAAAAGCCGGTTCTCGATCGATTGTGTTTCTGTTACCATTTGTCTTTATGTATATTTTAATATGTATAACAAAGAATATGAAATTGAATTTTTAGCTTTCCTCTTTCTCTTAATTGTTTATCTTGGTAGGATGGTCTTTGATGTGTTAAGCAACTCATTGGGAATTCTTTTTAGTCTTTATCTTCGATGGCTAGCAAAATGTTTGTTTCATTTCGTTATTTTGGTACTTTCTTTTGATTCTATCTTATGTCTAATGCACTCTGTATTGTGCCTCAAGTTTGTTGTGTGGCTTTTGGTAGATCATTTTCTGAAAATACGACTCGAGGTAAAGGTGCAAAAAGCCTGAATCTTTACATTGTTATGTTCCGGCAAGTGCAGGTTTCGGCAAGCTTATGAAATATTGATAGTGCAGCACAGCTTGGTAGGGCCATGCTTTAGGAAAACTGAACTACATTTTCAAAGAAATGTGTGGAGTTGAAATCCCATCTCTGGGTTTATAAGGTTTTTTATGCTCAATCATTTTCATTAACTTAGTTAAACTGATTGTACGGGATAGAATTAATTCGTCATTTTATTGAAACCATTTACATGTTGATGTACCTTCTTTATGTCACGAATCACTTATTGTTATTCACATATAACAACAGGTCCTTCTAATTTACTTTAGTATAAATAATGAGTTCATACAGCTTTATTTTAGAGTTTTGTGTTTCTAAAAGTGAATGAGCAATGAGTGAAAACCGTGTGTGCAAAATAAAATGAGTGATATGAAAAACTTTGCAAATGCAAAAAAATATTTGAAACAAGGTCTATCATTACTTATTTAATGAGAGAATTACTCTCTAACTTTTGGAATTCGCATAAACATATAAATATCTTAACTTATACATTTTTGAATGAGAAAAAGAAAATGATAGATTAATTAAGATAAAAACCAAGTTAGTAACTAAGAAATGCTAACATTGTACCTATGTAAAAGTAACAAATTTGGTGACCCTTATATTACTTAAGTTTGTTTAAGAATCTGAAATACATTTTTAGTCAAAATATATCTTGATATTTTTTTTTCAAAATTGGAAAATATATAATACATATTGATATGGATTGTGTAATTGTTCTATCTGTTTTCGTTGGGAGTACTACCTTCATCCCTCTTAAGTCTTAAACATCATATATTACATTGATGACCTTGGCTCTATAGAAGTCATGTTTCCGTACATCGCACGGGTTCAAGGCTAGTTTTCACCTAAAAGGTAATCCAAACACGAGTGAGAAAACCTTCTCTCACCAATTCTTTTCATTTATCACCAAATCATGTAATCCAAACACAGTGTAAAGGTGGTAGTAACGATACTAGAGTAGTAGTAGTACTAGTGGAGATGTTCATGATGTTCTTGTTAGTACAATGTTGTCCAATTTACCCTTAGAATAAATGGCATAAATGTCAACTAACGGAATATTCTCTAAGAATTGTTTTACTTCATGATGAAACTTTAGGTAGTTTAAAAAATGAGGGTCACAATCAGGGAGTCTTGATATACTGGGGGAATGCAGTATGCAATTAAGCCTATTTTAAATGCCAAAAACAATAACTTCCACTACGTAATATTAACATAAGTTGTTTGTTTCTTTCTCTTTTTTTTTTGAGAAGAGACAGTTTCCTATTAAAGAATAAAGGCCGGAGTATGCATCATCAGTACATCATTCTCAAGAATCTGTGAAGCCCAATATGGGTAACTAGCTAGCCATACATGTTTATTTGGAACAGTCAATCCAAATTTTGCGAACTCGTGTGCAACTGCGTTCGTCGAACGATGGCTATCAGAGAAAAGGATCCTCTCGAAACGTTCTGAGATACTGACGATATCACGAAGAATATCGCCATTGTTTGATCTATCATGATGTAGCACCGTTCCTCTATTCAGTGCATCTACAACTGTCTTGGCATCTGATTCTATAATCACTCTCCTTTTCTCCATCTCCAAAGCTAACCGAGGACCTTTTCGAATCGCCGAGGATTCGGCTTCGAGGGCAGAGGCCACAGTAAACAATGGTGTAGATAAACCGGCGAAGAACGAGCCCTCTTGATCTCGGATGACAGCCCGAGCCGCTGCCCGCTCATCGTCCTTGATCCAAGAGGCATCAGTATTTATTTTGACCCATCCGTTTTCCGGCAGTCTGCGGCAGCTCGCAGGGGAGATAGATCCCTCGTTAACATGGCCTCTTTGCTCATGAATCTTCTGATCTTCCGAGAGATAGCTCGTGATATGAATGGTCAGCTCACTTCAGATTTTGCACCAATTTGAAATATAGAAGCATTCCGATTATGCCACAAACTCCAGACAACTAAACAAAATTTCTGGCGCTCCAAAGGTGAGAGTTATGTAATGATAACTGGGATCCATGTGCTAATGCCTCCAGCTCTGTTTATAGCAATTTGTTCCCTAAAAATCGTTCCCACAAAGTATTAGCAAAGGAGCACTCCATAAATAGATGTGAAGCTGTTTCCACTGCGTTTTTGCATAAGGGGCATTCCGTAGGGATGTTTTGGTTAAATTTCTGACACTTGTCTTTGGTGGCCAAAGAATTTTGTGACTCCCTCCAAACCACATTAATGACCTTCGCTTCAACCTTTGTTCTCCATAAAACTGTGAGCCATTGTTTAGTTGGATTTGAGGATGATGTGGTTGCAGCTGTTGATTCCTTCATCGCACGCAGTGTCGAATACCTCGACGACACCGAATAGTTTCCGTCAGTTGTAAAGTGACAAGTGACTGTGTCCGCACGAGGTATTTGAGGAATCGACACCTTTTGAATTTCTGAAATATCACAACCCAGTCCCATTGTTGCTAGCTTCTGCACGTCCCAGATCCTTTCAGGTAGGATGAAATCCGCCACCCTCAAAGTGCCCTCTTCCGCCGTGGTGGCTATAGGGCGGAAGCTTGGTTTCCGTTTAATCCAAGGATCGTAGAGGATGCGAATGCTATTGTCGTCTCCAATTTTCCATCTCAAACCGCATCGAATAACGTTCTTCGAACTAATGATCGATCTCTAAGTGTAAGAGCAATTCTGACCTGCTTCAGCATTGAGAATATCTGAATTAGCGTAATATTTATGCTTACAGACTCTACTTACCAAGGAGTTGGTAGTAAGAAGCCTCCAAAATTGTTTCGCCAAAAGAGCATTGTTGAAGTCCTCTAAGTATTTGAAACCGACTCCGCCTTCTTCTTTGTGAAGTTTTAAAGAATCCCAAGCTATCCAATGTCCACCCTTTTGACCCACCTGTTTCCCCCCCCCCAAAAGAAATTGTTTGTTGTAGCTTCAATCTTCTTACAAAGGGTAATGGGGAGTTTGAAGGAGCTCATCGTGTAGACTGGAACTGACTGAATAACAGCTTTGATGAGAATCTCCCTCCCTGCAAAAGGCAATTGGTTTTGCTTCCATCCCTTAAGCTTATTGGCCACTTTGTCGTCTAGATTGCTGAAACTGGTTATAGTCTTTTTTCCAATCGACGTGGGCAACCCCAAATATTTCTCATGGATATGGCTTCTTGGACTCCAAGAAAATGACAGAAACCGGCCCTATCTCGTGTTGGAACATTTACTGAGAAGACGACCGAAGATTTGGTCAGATTAACCTTTTAGCCAGATGTCGCTTCGTATTGTTGCAATAAAGTGCTGAGGAAAGAGATTTCTTTAGGAGTAGCTTTCAAGAAGACCATACTATCATCTGCAAAGAACATGTGGGAAATAATGGGGCCCCCGTAGGACGTCGAGATCCCTGAAATGAAACCTTCATCAACAGCATTATTTAATGAACGTGAAAGAGACTCACAAACGGAAAGGAAATGGTACGGAGACAAGGGACAGCCTTGTCGCAAACCTCCCTCCGGAATAATGTGACCTTTCGTTTCTCCCTAGATTGCAAAGGTGAATGAGACCGTAGCAATACACTCATGAATCAAATCCACCAATTGTTGGCTAAAACCCATTTTTGACATTACAGCTTCCAAAAAACACCATTCAACTCTGTCATATGCTTTAACCATATCAAGTTCTACTGCCATGAACAAAATTTCCCTTTCTTTCTTGTACGCATTGAATGCAAAAGCTCGTGAGCTATCAAGATATTATCGGTAATCAAATGACCCAACACAAAAGCACTTTGAAATTCAAAGATGCAATCATCAAGAACACTTTTTAATCTGTTTGAAATTGCTTTTGAGACAAGTTTGTAAATCACAGAACAAAGGCTAATGGGACGGAGATCACCGGGAGTGCATACCTGCTTTACTTTTGGAATAAGTGCGATGATGGTGGAATTGAAACCAGCTAAACTGTCTTTCTCATTTAAAATCTTGAGACATGTGTTGGAGACCTCATCGCCTCCTAAGCCCCGATTTTCTTGAAAAAACAAAGCCGGAAACCCGTCCATCCCTGGGGCCTTGGTCGAGCCCATTTGACCGAGAGCTAAATCAATTTCTGCCCGAGAGAAAGGCTTATCCAGTTCCATCCTCTGATTGACGGTGAAGACCGGCTGAATGTACAACAACAGCGCCTGCATGGCTTGCTCGGTGGGTCTACCAGAGGTAAAAAATCGTCCGAAAGTGTTCATGCAAGATGGAAGAAACTCCATCCGAGTCTGTATGCCACGTACCGTGAGGGTCCCCCAAGCCTGCAATATGATTTCGAGCCTTTCGAATAGAGGCTGGACGATGAAAAAACCCCGTATTTCGGTCCCCTTCTTTCAACCATTGCACCCGCGGTCTCTGTAGCCACATTGTTTCTTCATTTTCTAGTAAGTTGTTAAGCTCGGTTTTGACCGAACTATTTCATCAAACACCTCATCAATGTTATTTCTCCCCTGGAGCTCTTCAACTTTGGAACGAATAGAAGCAATTTTGGTTTTCACATGACCGAAGACCGTACGATTCCAAGTTTTCAATCTTCGACCCGTAATTAAGAGCTTCGGCCCTAGCTCATATGTGGATAGCTCTTCCCAATTTCTGCTAATAAAATTTGTACACTCTTCATGTTTTAGCCACATTGCCTCAAAATGAAAACGAGGGGCTTTCTTCTTCATTGGAATCCAACATAACTAGATCGGTAGATGATCTAAAACTGCCGCATTAAAGTGTGTAACTTTAAGCACCTCCATAAATATCAAGCCAAACTAAGTTTGCCACAACTCTATCAATCCGTTCTCGGATACGTTAACCGTTGCGCAGATTGCTCGTCCACGTAAATTTATTACCACTAAAGCCCAAATCAAATAAATCATTAGAAGACAACGCGAACCTGAAATTATCCATAAGACGTCGGTCTGCAGGTCGACCTCCTTGTTTCTGGTTCTCAGAGAGGAACACGTTAAAGTCACCCATCACACACCACGGTATGTCATTCGGATTCCTCAAACGAGTAAATAACTCCCAGGAATGTTTTCTAGCAATGCTATCTGGGTCGCCATAGAATCCAGTTAGCTGCCACTGAATCTGTACCGAATGATCAGTAAATAAACAATTAATATAAAACAGGTAAATTTAAGAACACGAATATCAATGCTATCTTGCCATATTAACGCAAGCCCGCCACTACGACCCACACAGTCGGCATAAACCCCACAGCTTAAGCCAATCTGAAGTCTAATGCGCTCCATCTCTGTAGCATTAAGCCGAGTCTCAATCAAAAACACCAACTTTGGTTACTTTCCTCTAACGAGGTTATGGAGCTCTAGAACGTTACGGAGGTTCCCAAGCCCTCGTACGTTCCAGCTAATCGCATTCATTGCGCTTAGCGGGACTGCATCGTAGTCGCCGCCATTAATGCATTAGAGCTCTTTTGGGCGTCTCCGAATCGACTCAAACCATTACCTTCTTTAAAAGCGACACCAAGACCATCCAATCTTCTACTGAATATCTCCATGCTCAGTCTTCTATCCTGCCCTTTCTCTCTTGGATTAGGGCTCAAAACAATCTTCCCAGTTTTTCTCTTCGTAACCGCTTCTGACTTGTGGCGTCCCGTTGGAATCGAGGATGAGGATCCTCTCAGTGGAACAACACTAGACAATGATTTGCCTTTATCGCTGGACTTAACAGACCCATCATCGCTACCATGTTCGGCTAGGGGGTTAGAGAACAAAAAGTTACCACTTTTATGGTTAGGTCCTCCTCCACCATCAGTCACATCCATTTCAGAGTCAGACTTGTGCGTGGAAGAGTTGGTATCATCGTCAGATCCATTCATACCTTCGTCCTCCTGGACCAGGTTTCCAACTTCTGGCAGTTTATCATTGCTAGGTCTTCCACGTGGTGTATCAACAAGTTCTGGACTATTAACCCCAAAATCTCTTGTTTTGCCATTGTTATCATCATGCACTGGTGATTTCCTGCTTCAATTCTGCTGTTTGGTCGTCTTCTTCCTCGGTGGTGGCTTAAAAACAAGCTAATCACCGAAGCCGGGTTCCTCTGTATCCTTCTCAAGTAGGGTTTTGTGGTCGCAACTTTCTGAGAAGTGTGTAAATCTTCCACCAGCTACAAACACAGGAGATCCTCTCATAAACAAAGTCGATCCACGTTTTCTGGTTGAAAACCTGAATCCAAATCCCCCTCATCAAAGGTTTAGATAAATCTAGGCGCACACGAGCACGCATATAGTCTCCGCCTGAGTATGTAAAAAGATGACTATCAGTCTTCAACGTTTCACCAATGCTAGCCGTGATTTTCTTGAGGTCTTCTTCGTTAGACGAATAATCGGGTAAGTTTTTTACTTGAACCCAAACGTCTAGGTTACTGAACACTGCCGTTTCCGAACTAGCTCCTGGGATCCATGGTTTAAGGACAAGAAGGTTGTCGTCGAAAACCCAGGGGCGGGCTTCAAGTACTTTGTCCATCGCCTCCTTGGACGGGAACCGAAATATGAATCGATTCGGAGAGGTCTCTTGAATTTTCACGCCCTCGCTCTGAAACCAGATTTTTCGAAACAAAGTTTTCATTACCCATGTATTCACACGGGATGGAAGAAGGAAGCATCCGATTAGACTCGGACCCTGCTCTTGGATCGCCTCCATACATCTCTCATCGTCAAAAACAATGACCGAATCTTCTTCGGGTGAAAGTAGAGGTCGTTGTCAGGGTTGTGGGATCGCCATAGTTATGCAAGAATTGGAAAGGAATACTGTTTGAGGTGATCGCCTTTGCCGGTAGTCAGGTCGCCAATCCTAGGGTTTCGTTCTTAGGGCTCCGAGGTATTCGGAGAACGGTTAAAAAAAATTGTGGTTTGTTTCTTTTTCATATATGTACATATATATATATATATAATATTTATTAAACATGTGAAAATAGGTAATAGTAGCTCAAAAGTATTCCTTCCCTCAAAAAATTTTAAAAAAAAATGAAGATTACGGCTTGGCACAGTTGTAAGGTTGTAAAACGGGTCTGGATATTTTATAACATGTAGTTTTGTCAATTGTGAATAACACATCAAACAAAATAATACTGAAAAGTTAGTGAATAACACATCAAGCTAAACAATACTGAATAGTTAGGGGTCGTCTACAATGCGTCCGCCATTAGGGTTTCTGACATCATTGGGTAGTGTTGAGTGACCTATATATGGGAATTAACAAAATTATATTACCACTCTGCTGTTTTACATCGAAGCTAACTGCGTGGGAGAGTCGGTAGGCCATTAGCAATTAAGCCTAGTTTTTTTTAGGAAATATTGTTTTATTGTTTTATTTTAGAAAGCTATTATTGTGTGATTTTGCAAAATCTTTGTAGTTTAAAGGGTTCAAAACGTTAAATTTAGTAGCTCGTGGGGCTTCTGACAAAATCTTGCTAATTTGGGGTGTTTTCGTTATTTACCCATGTGTATGAAATTATTTAAAGGGAAATTGAGAGAAGCCCGAGTCAGAATCGACGGCACCATCTCTCTTGTAACACAACCTCAATGTCTCTCCAATTGCTTGGTGTTAGACATTGTCTTTGGATATTGACTCCAAAGACAATGTCTAACACCAAGCATCTTCCAATTGATGTGGCTGAGGATATATTGATGAGATTGCCAGTGAAAGATGTTCTCCGATGTAAGCTTCTTTCCAAACCCTATTATACTCTACTTACAAGCCCAAGATTCATCAACAAACACCTTCACAGCTCGCCAGCCAAAAACAACATCATTGGCGTGATCAATAATTGCACAGCTTACGATTTCGATGTGGTCTCTCTGCTGCCTAACGAACCCGATATTTACGTGCCACCCCCTGTCAGGTTGGCTTGTAAGTTTCTCTTGGTCGGTTCAGGCAATGGCTTATTATGTGCCCAATTTTGGGACACGGAAGATAGACGAGGTTTTCTGTTGTGGAATCCTTCAACTGGAGACATTATCGTACTTCCCCATCCTAAAGTCCTACCCTTCGACGATCAACAACTTATTGCTGGTTTTGGTTACAATCCCACGTCTGATGATTACAAATTGGTATCTTCTTCAAGCAATTGCGGTCTAGAGTTGTGGTCTATGAGGACAAACAATTGGAGAGACATTGAGGTTGACGAATCTGTCCTCAAGCTGTTCCTCGTCCGTGAAAATTTCCGTGTGGATGATGGCACTTCAATTGGGAAGAATTTGCATTGTTAGTACAATTGTCGGCTGGTAGCTCACCTTTGTGTAACCTAATCCTGGTGTCCTTTGACCTGGTTAATGATATATTTTCCAAACAAACTATAAAACCCGATGTTTCTGTTCCAAACAACAGATATTTCCCTGGCGGCACTATGATCTTTGATTTGAATGGTTCAGTTGCTGTTTCTATCTATTGGCCTGATATGGGCCATTACAATATATGGGTGGGAGCCGATGATTTCTCGTGGAGTAAACAATTCACTATTGGACCCTTTCCTTTCAAGTGTGCCACGAGGCACGGGTTTGCTGGAATTTCAGCAAATAGTAAGTTTCTAGTGTGCAGACCCAATTTCGAAAGGGCGTGGTCGCCGGATTTGAGTCACTGTGATTCCGAGTATTTCTGGCTTGATCCCGACTCTAAAGAAGAAAGTGAAGTTTCATCTAAAATTCTTCGTTACAACGTCAAACCTTGGAGTTTAACTGAGAGTCTGAGTCTTGTTTCACTCAATCGGACTCAGTAATCAAAGACTTCATAACTTGTTTCAGCAAACTTTTCCATCTGTTAGCTTGTTTAAACTTTACAGTGTTCCTTTTTCTTGGTTTCTTGCTGCAGCGACCAACTTTTCTTCGTTTGTATTTCATTATTAATTTGTACTTTATTGGATATTTTACCCTAAAGTTACCTGCATTATCGACATTTTGACACTTAACCTAACGCATAATCAATTTACCATGAAAACCATTTGCATTAATAAAACTAGTGACACTTAAACTATTGCATTATCGATTTACCATGAAAATCACGTGCATTATCAAAATTTTTAACAAGTAGCCTTATCTAAGCTACGGAAAGTAGCATGAATTGTGTAAACGTTGCGAATTTACATCATTCATGTGCCTCTTCACTAAGTAAAGACAAATGCGTCATTGCTTAACGTTTACGCAACATTAATCCAACTGTGGACAATTGTGTAAAATAACACGTACTACAGACCAAGGAGGATTGCAGTCGAAAGTTAGGATTTATAACTCTTTTCAATTACCACATCGGAGAAGGATTAGAGTTCATCACACCAAAACATTATAAATAGACACAAGGCTTCTTGATCAGTCTTGTTCACATAGAGCGAGCGTACGGAGCTTATCTCTGGTGTTTTTCCCTACGACGGCAATGTCAAGTAGCAAAATCTGTGAAGGCAGCTGCCACACCATCCCCACACGATGTGGTCGAAGAAATCTTGACCATGTTGCCAGTGAAACACCTTCTGCGATGTAAGCTTCTGTCGACAACCTACTATGCTTTGATCAATAATCCTCGCTTCATCAGAAAACACCTTCTTTACCATCGGTCTTCCCCGACCAGCAACCACCTCTTAACTTTGAAGAGAAGCCCTGATGTTGATAGTGTAGTCTCTCTGCTACCTAGTCAATCAGATCTTAGTTTCATGCCACTACTTTCAACTAAGAAAAGTATATCCATGATAGTTGGCTCATGCAACGGTTTAGTGTGTACCGTACAATGGGTTCTCTTCATAAGCATCTTGTTTTGTGGAATCCGGCAACTAGAGAGCACAACATGCTCCCGCCTTTCAAATATAAATATCTTCGTGCAGTGGGGTTTGGTTATGATGCTCAGTCTGATGATTACAAATTGGTCGTGATTTCATATCATGGCGACCTTCGGGTAGAGCTTTGGGGTATGAGAACTAATAGTTGGAGAGAAATTGAAGCTCAAGCCTTGCCGTTGAAACTCAAACAAGATTACGCGATCTCTCAGAAGTCCGGATTATTAATGAGGGGAAAGTTGTACTGCTTGCACATCCGCCTATTCATTCTTGTCTGGATAATCATCCCCATCGTGAAGCTATCATCTCCTTCGACTTGCGTGATGATAGTCTTCGGATGCAAATCTTGGATGGCACTATGTTTAAAGAAAGCCTCGGCGGTACTGGAATGCAAGTCTTCGGATGCAAATATTTCAGAGGTTCACTTGCTTTATATGTCCCTTGGTTTAACATCTGCGACTATGATAAACAAAATGACACGGCCAAATGGACGTTTCAAGTATGGGTAATGATGGGAGATGATGACTGTAATATAGAGGACATATCTAGTTGGACAAAAAATAACTCTTTGGGACCATTCATGTTTCATGTATCCTTGGGTTTCGTGATAACTCGCGCAGATGATAATAAGTTGTTTCTGAAAGGTAGGCATTCTCACAAAGCCATCTTGTATGATCTACATACCAATGATCAAAGGGAACTTTCGTATGATAGCACTAATCATCATGGTCAGTGATACGGGTAGTCGTATCATAATTATCAATTATTTATGCATTTATTTATTTAATTAATAATAGGGCTTGGCCCGTCGTAGATTAGGCCCGTAGGGTAGGTTAGGGTTAGGATATTTATCTATTTAAGCGTAGGGTTAGGATATTTATCTATTTAAGCGTTGTGTTATTTGAGTATTAGTCAGTCAATAAAGAATATTTCTCTCAACCCTAGTCTCCCTACTCTCTCTCTCCCTTTAATTCATCGTTATCTTAATTTATCGATATGTTTCACGTATCATTGGTGCTTTCATTGAGAGCGTCGGTCGGACTTTTCGTTCGCGGCGCTCGCCCCCGGACTCCATGGATCTCCCGTTCGCGATTGTTGATCTCATTCGCAAAGGGGTCCAACTAGCGCTCCTCGATGAAATCGACGAGCTCTACCAGCAAGGTGAAATAATTAACTGTCTCACCATTGCAGACCTGGAAGAACTTCAAGCAAGGGAATACATCACCCCGTCAGATCTGAAGTACCTCGAAGCAAGTCGGAAACCGTTCCGATTGATATCCATGGACGAATTTGGTCGCCTCCAGGACATAATCAGAGACGGCGAACTGCCGCTGCTAGATGAAGATTAGCCGCCAATCAAAGACAAGGAGCAGCAGTCGCCGCCGCTGCCACAGCCGCCGCCACCATCGGCGGACCAGCAGAAACAATCTGCTCTAAGTCCGCCACAACCCACAACTCAGCAGCCGTTGGTACCAACCCCGCCACGACAAACCCAGCAGCCAAAGAAGCCGCCATTATTTCCGGCGAACCAAGCATCGCCGGAGATACCGCCCACACAGCCGCCACAAATCCCACTCTCACCAGATCCGACGACGCCAACGGAAGACCAAACAGTCGGCCTTTGCTTTACCGCCGAATCAAACCCGACGAAGACGACGCCGTTGCAGAACCGAACGGCCGCCTTCGCTTCATCCCCAACCTCCGACGACCTCTCCCAATCAACCCCTGACAGCCAAAACCGCCCACCAGCCGCTCAATATCCCCAGAAGTTCCCAATCGAACCAACAACAACGACGAAGTACAACAACGCTGCCTCCGGCGTTTTCTCGACGATTCAGTCGCCGTACGGCACCACCATATCCTTCGGCGTCCAAGATACGGCCTTTAACGGCCTCAGCCTCCGCCAATCGGCCGGCAACCATGGCCTGCGTGCGCCGACGGGACCAGAGCTAGAAGATCGACTCGATTTAGCCGAAGGAAAGAAGGCGGCTCCAATCTGGCTCGATCTAGCCGCGGATTGGGGTTCGGCTCAACTTGACGTTTGACCTCGGCTCGGCTCGGTTCGTTGTCGGCTTGCGTTCGGCTTGGACTGAGCCGTCGGCTCATAGGCGGCTCCAACACAGCTGCGAACCTAGCTTTGGCTCATTTTTGAGCCGTGGCTCAAAATTGTTAAGCCGAGGGGTATTTTCTAGGGTTTTTGGCCCTCCCAAATCCGATTCCGGCATCCGTTTGTCAAGATTGGGCCTCCAAATTCATGTTTTCAAGACCGTTCGACGCCAATTCGACCCAGGCAAAAATATTATGGACTTTTTAAATCCACCTTGAGGGCAAGGTGGCTTTCAAGCGTGGGAGAGTTGATACGGGTAGTGGTATCATAATTATCAATCATTTATGCATTTATTTATTTAATTAATAATAGGGCTTGGCCCGTCGTAGATTAGGTCCGTAGGGTAGGTTAGGGTTAAGATATTTATCTCTCTCAACCCTAGTCTCCCTACTCTCTCTCCCTTTAATTCATTGTTTTCTTAATTTATCGATACGTTTCACGTATCAGTCAGTCCTGGTGTTACACATAAAGCTTGGTCTCAGTGACGTCGACCATCATGCAGTGAAGTAGCAGAGCATAATATTAGCTTTTTGTCTTACAGTTATCACTAGGTTATTTGGAATTCATAAAGGGAAATTGAACCGGGATCTGCGTTACGGCACACCAGGTTCTATATTGGCCTTAGAGCCGGTGTTTTGGTAAGTAAAAAAATAAAAAGAAATATCGGTTTAGCATCTATACATGTATTCAACATCCAGTATTCAGTCAAATAGACGTAATTACCTCTTAAATATAATGAAGCACTAACAAATCAAGTAATAACAAGTCATAACATGACTTTGATTCCGCAGTTAACAGAACTGAAATAAACCTTACAAATATGAGGGAAACTCAAAGCACATGAGCTTATTTAAACGCTGGAACAATTTCTTGTACCCAACAATAGTAGGCCAATGCATTGTGTGTGAAACAGATTATTAGAGGATCACAATCAGATCAGAAAGCTGATAGCACGTTAAGAATGTTGGAATTTTACTTCAGAACAAATTTTCCAAGTATCATATAAGGCATTGGCAAAACTGATAACATGCAACAATTCTCAACATAAACTATGGAGTAAAAAGAATAGAAAAGAATTAGACTCAGAAATGAATTTCATTTGTCGAACCAGTCAAACTATGATGGTCAAAAGAAAAGTAGAAGGTCATTTGTGTTGCTTGTTTTTTTTTGTTGGTATAACAGATGAAATTTAAGCTTAAGAAAAAAGTAGCCTAACACTACAATACAAAGACTATCATTTCGAAGCATAGTAGCACAAAATTGCGGAAGGGTCTTCCAACTCTTCTCTGTGCAGATACACACTGCTGCAGTTCTTTGCCAGACAATCAGCCTCTCTCAAAATCTTCTTGACCTCACTATCTGTTTCTGATAAGAGCTTCCTAATTGATTGAATGATGAACCAAAAAGCACTACTTTCATTACCTTGCTGGAACAGTGACACAGCCTCATGCCAATCAGATTCTAGAACTGCATTCCTCCCATTTATGAGCTTGAGCATCTGCAACCCCTCAAACATAGCCCACATTTCTCTATTAAGAACAAAAACATAGCCCAAGGTTTTTTTATTACCCCACAACCATTGCCCAGTATGATTTCTACAGTCTGCACCAATAGCAAGCCCAACATCCAATGGCAGATTTGAACAATCTACATCGATCTTCACTTTACTAGGAGGAGGTTTTTTCCAGAAAACCAAGACAGGCTTCTTTGGAGTTTTCAACACATTAAAGTGAGAATTTTACTCACTTGCAGTGGATAGTTCCTAATAACTGAGACTGGATCAAGAAGCTTGAAGTTCATATCATGGGATCTTTTATTGTGCCACATCCATATGAAATTTGCAGCTGTAATCAACATAGTAGGCCAAGGCACCATACTTGCAGCATCATTCTGCTCTTGATGAACATTTAAATCTGTTATGTCAAACCACCTCACGAACGAAGAACGAATAAAAGAAGAACACGAGTATTTTACGTGGTTCGCTAGCAAAATATTTGCTAACTACTTCCACGGCGGAAAAACACTCTTTATTCACTTAAGAGGAACAATTACAACTTGTATTGCATATGAATCTAGAAACCCAAAGGGTCCTTATATACTACTAAAAAAACCCAAAAGGAGGTCACACATGTGTCTGCCCAAAGTTTTCATCTTTGACATGGAAACAACTTCGTGGCTGCCTTAATTGCTTGCCGCCCAAAGTGATTCCTAATTCCTTCCTTCTTGCTGCCTTTTGACTAGTCAACAATTCAAGGCACCTCCTTAACAAATCTCCACCTTGACTTGAATTCTCTCGTCAACAACAGCTGCTCCTCTTCTCGTAAATAAAGCTACGTCTTCTCCGCACTCAATTGTCTCTTGTCACAGAGACTCACTGGACCCCCACCGGGTCCGACATGCCCCAAAGGGCCTCACTGGCTCAAGATGTTGAGCAATTCCAGACAATGCTGGAACTTGCTCTCCGGAACCGTCTTGTTGAACATATTCGCGGGGTTGTCAGCAGTCCTCACCTTCATCACCTTGATCCTGCTTTCACTTCTCAGAAAATGATACCTGACGTCAATATGCTTGGTCCTGTCATGATGAACCTGGTCCTTAGTTAAGCAAATTGCACTCAAGCTATCACAGTAGACTATCGCCTGATCTTGATGTAGACCTAGATCATTGACCATTCCCTTAAGCCAAATTGCCTCCTTCGCTGCATCCGTTAGAGCCATATACTCCGCCTCCGTGGTGGACAAAGTCACTGTCGGCTGTAGCGTAGCCTTCCAACTCACAATAGATGCTCCCAGAGAAAATACATAGCCTGTCATTGATCTTCTATTATCAATATCCCCTGCATAGTCCGCATCCGAGAAACTAGCTACCAAGATGTCTTCACTAGCCCCATAACATAGGCCAATGTCTGACGTACCCTTAAGGTACCTGAATATCCGCTTCACCGCATGCCAATGGTCCCTACCCGGATGAGCCATAAAACGACTAACCACACTAACAGCGAATGCTATGTCCGGTCGAGTACAGACCATAGCATACATGAGACTTCCAACTGCGCTAGCATATGGAACCTTGGACATGTACTCCTTCTCCTCCTTAGTCTGAACGTTGTACATTCCTAGCTTGCTGTTAGTTGCCATAGGAGTATCTATAGCTTTAGCTGATAACATCTCGAATCTTGCCAAGATCTTCTTGATGTATCCCTGCTGTGATAAGAAATGCTTCGTCTTCTTCCTATCTCTATAGATCTCAACTCCCAATATCTTCCGAGCAGCTCCCAGATCCTTCATCTCAAATTCCGCGCTAAGGGACCTCTTCCGTTCTCTAATGTCCTTGATATTTCGAGTTGCAATCAGAATATCATCCACATATAGAACTAGGTAAATACGTGATCCACCATGCAACTCTTTGTGATACACGCAACAATCATACTCGCACTTGTGGTAACTAATCTTCAACATAAAGCTGTCAAACCTCTTGTACCATTGCCTCGGTGACTACTTAAGTCCGTAGAGAGATCTCTTCAGCTTGCACACGTGGTTCTCTCTTCCGGGAACTTGGAACCCTTCCCGGTTGCTCATGTATATCTCCTCTTCCAACTCTCCATGTAGAAAAGCTGTTTTGACATCCAATTGCTCAAGCTCTAGGTCGTGGTGTGCCACCATTTCTAGTAGCACCCGGATATAAGTATGTCTGACTACCGGTGAGAAGATCTCGTTGTAGTCAACTCCCTCTTTCTGACGGAACCCTCTTGCAACTAGCCTTACTTTATACTTGATGCCCTCTCCAGATGCAGTTCCTTCCTTTCTTCTGAAAACCCACTTGCAACTAACTATCTTCCTTCCCGCTGGAAATTTAACAAGCTCCCAAGTCGAGTTCTTGCTAAGAGACTCCATCTCTTCTCCCATCGCGGCAATCCATTGTGCTGACTCATAACTAGATATAGCGGCCTTATAGGAGGATGGCTCGTCCTCTACCTCTTCCGCTACCTGTAATGCATATCCCACCATACCATCATCTTTGTATCTCGTCGGAGGCTTTATGACTCTCCTTGGTCTTCCTTCAGCAATACTTTGATGAGCTGGTTCCTCTGGTGTAGACGCATCCTCACTATCAGATTCTTCTGCTTCTTCCTCTTCTGCTTCTGGCGGCGGTGTAGGTATTTCGGAATCCTTAGGATCAGTAGGATCCGGCTCTCCCTCCACCTTCTTCTTTGCACCTCCAAGCTCCACCTCCACGGAGTTCTTCAACATATGAGTCTCATCAAAGACTACACTTCTGCTAAGTATAATCTTGTTGTCTGCCCATATTGTGTATCCCTTCACACCTGTTCCGAAACCCATGAATACTCCCTTCTTAGCTCTTGCTTCTAGTTTGCCGTCATCAACGTGATAATAGACAACACAACCAAAAACTCTCAAAACCGAGTAATCCACTGCATTACCGGACCAGACTTCCATAGGAATCTTGCATCCTATACCTGTGTGCGGGCTCCGATTTATGAGATAGCATGCCATGGAAACTACCTCTCCCTAGAAACCTCTAGAAAGACCTGCATTTGAAAGCATGCACCTTGCTTTTGCTAAAAGTTTCTGATTCATTCTCTCGGCTACACCGTTGTGCTGCGGTGTGTGCCGAACGGTACGATGGCGTGCTATTCCCTGATCCTTGCAGAATCCATCAAACTCTGATGAACAGAACTCTAAGTCGTTGTCCGTGCGCTGCCTCTTCACCTTCTTTCCCACCTGATTCTCTACTAGTGTCTTCCACTCCTTGAATCTTGCGAAGCATTCACTCTTGTGCTTCATCACGAATATCCAAGTCTGCTGGAGTAGTCGTCTATGATGCTTAGGAAATACCTGTACCCGCCAATTGCCTCAACTCGAGATGGACCCCAGCAATCCGAATGGATATAATCAAGAGTACCTTTCGTTCTATGAACCGCCTTAGGGAACTTGCTACGATGTAGCTTCCCATACACGCAGTGCTCACAAAACCATAGGCTCTTTGGCGCATGCCCGGTGAGATAGCCTTTCTTGTGAACTTCCTGCATTCCACATTCACTCATATGACCGAGCCTCATATGCCACAGCTTAGTTAGATCAGCTTCCTTAATCTCTGCTGAGACAACTCCAGCAGAATCTGTGATCGTCAAACCTTGCAGCATGTACAAAGTCCCACTCTTGACTTCCCTGAGAATCACCTTAGAACCCTTGCAGACTTGTAGATCTCCACCTTCACCTTTGAAACTGTATCCCTTGTTGTCGAGTAGACTCAAGGATAACAGATTATTCTTAATAAGTGGTACATGTCTGACCTGCTCCAAGGTACATAACTTCCCTTCATTCGTCTTCAATCTAACTGAGCCGCTCCCAATCACCTTACAGATTGCTCCGTTTTCCATGTAGACAGACCCTCCATCCGTTTGGTCGTACGTCGAGAATAGCTCACTGTTAGAGCAAATATGATAGGAAGCTCCGGAATCCAGGACCCACGCATCTTGAGAGTGCGTGACAACATCCTCCATTAGAACGTAATCATCCTCGGACGAGTTACCTTGTTCTGCTACGGCTGCGGATCCATTCTGCCCCTGTTGACCTCGTTTTGGGCAATCTCTCTTCCAGTGCCCCTTTTCCTTGCAAAAGGCACAAACATCCTTGGGTAACTTAGAACCTGATAACTGTTTCTTCTTGTTCTTCTTACCCTTCTTGCTTCCTTCTGTTCCCATCAGTCCGGAAGCATGGTCCTCTGTACCTATGCCTGCACCCTTATGGCGCAGTTCCCTAGCATGGAGCGCCGATCTGACCTCCTCTAGGGATAAGTCGTCCTTGTTCACTATGAACGACTGAACGAAGTTCTCGTATGATGGAGGTAACGAGATCAATAACAAGAGTGCGGCAACCTCATCGCCCACCTTCTCGCCAATATTACACAAGTCTAAAATAATTGTATTTAATTGATCAAGATGGTCCTTGAGAGTCGTACCTTCGAGCATCCGCAAAGTAAAGAGCCTTTGCTTTAGCATCAACTTGCTGGTGAGACTCTTCGTCATGTAGAGACTCTCCAACTTGAGCCAAATACCTGCTGCTTGCTTCTGATATGCGACCTCGATGATCACGTCATCCGATAAGCACTACATAATCGTTGCGTGTGCCTTCTCCTCCAATACCTTGAACTCCGATGATGCAACATTCATGTCTCCCTTGTCCGCGGTCAAGGTGCCCACAAGCCTTGCGATTTGAGCAAAGCCTCCATCTTTATCTTCCACAGACTGAAGTTGTTCCCTCCTGTGAACTTGTCGATCTTCAGCATCGATCCGGACATCGTTCTTGGTGGATCTTGAACCGTAGTCGCGTGCTCCACCTAGACCGCAAAACCCTAGCTTTGATTTCACCAAGCTGTGAAACCCTAGCTTTGCTCCGCCTTGATCTTGATCTTAAAACACCGTCAACCTTGACTCTGATACCAGTTTGTTATGTCAAACCACCTCACGAATGAAGAATGAATAAAAGAAGAACACGAGTATTTTACGTGGTTTGCTAGCAAAATATTTGCTAACTACCTCCACGGCGGAAAAGCACTCTTTATTCACTTAAGAGGAACAATTACAACTTGTATTGCATATGAAACTAGGAACCCAAAGGGTCCTTATATACTACTAAAAAAACCCAAAAGGAGGTTACACATGTGCCTGCCCAAAGTTTCCATCTTTGACATGGAAACAACTTTGTGGCTGCCTTAATTGCTTGCCGCCCAAAGTGATTCATAATTCCTTCCTTCTTGCTGCCTTTTGACTAGTCAACAATTCAAGGCACCTCCTTAACAAATCCACCCAATTCATAATTTCCTCATTAAAGAATTTAGACCAAAGGTTTGGATCACCAAGTTCTTCCAAATTTGGGTAGCCCAAGGGCAGTCCCTAATGGCATGTAGAGAAGACTCACTAACATGCCCACATAAGAGACATTAAGCAGATTGAATAATATTTCTGTGAGATGTCATCTCCTGGGTCCAGAACCTATTATGTCTGACTAACCAAGAAAAGGTCTTCCATCTTTGACATCCTTTAAGCTTCAAAATTTATTTCCAATTTCTCGACTTCGAATCTCCATTTTAGTAGAAATAATTTCTTGATAAGTTGAAGCTACGATATATTTACCTGAGCTTTTAGCCATTCAAATACTCGAATCCTCTTCATCACTTTCATATCTTAACTCCACATTTTGCAATAATTCTAAAATTGAGGAAGGAGCCAATCTCCCAGCATGCAAAGCTTCTAACCACTATCAGCTTCCCAATAATCAGCCACATATAATATCTACATTTCCTCAGAAACCACATTTGAGCAAAATCAAGAAGTCTAAACTTGCCACTTTTCTAACCAAAATAGAATGGTCCAACCATTTCTCACTTTCTTCTCAGACCTAGAGAGAATAACAGTGATAGCGTATGCAAGTGATTTCATACTCTAAAATGGTGTGCTTTTGGAGTACTTGTACCATATTTCTGGGTGAATATTTCATAACACAAAGAGTTGTCTTGTCTCAATCTCCAACTAGTTTTGCCTAACATTGCCAGATTAAAAGCAGCAAGATTCTTAAATCCTAAACCACCAGCTTCCTTTGGTCGTCTAGCAGTCTTCCATCCCACAAGGGAGAGATCAGATATCTCAACAGTCCCTCCCCACAAAGGTTTTTTTACAAGCATATCAATGTATTTTACTACTGTCAGAGGTAAAATAGTAGACTGCATAGCATAACATGGAAATGCTTGGATCACTGTCTGTATCACCACACTTCTACCAGCAAGAGAAAGCTGAGAAGCAGTCCACCCCGAGAGTCTTATTCTTACCTAATCCATAATGAACCGGAACTTTGAAGCCTTGGACTTATTGTGTGATAGTGGAATTCCTAAATGCACCCCCAAATCATCAGTTAAAGCAATACCAAAGATTTGAATAAGCTCTCTAGCTTTGTTCTTCCCCACACCTTGAGACACATACAATTTGGATTTGTCAAAATTCACAGCTTTCCCTGTAACATCACAGAAATCCAAAAGTACATCTTAGTGGTGGCCTGACCAAACAAGAGTATATCATCAGCAAAGAATAAATGTGTCACTCTTGGACCACCTCTAGCACACCTTTTACCCTTCCACTTTCCTTGACTCACAGTCAATTCAATTTTTTGGGTCAACGCCTCCATAGTGAGCAAGAACAGATAAGGAGAAATGGAATCTCCCTGTCTTAGCCCCCTTTGAGGGAAGAACCTATTCAATTTCTCACCATTCACAAAATATTAAAACTAGTAGAAGTGACAGAATCCATGATTAAATACACCATTTTCAGAGGAAGCTCCAACTAAGTTAGTATAGAATGAATGATAGACCATTTAACTCTATCATAAGCTTTTTCTAGATCAATTTTAACAGCTAGCCCACATTTATTACTCTTCATGTGAGCAATAGTATGCAAAACCTCTTGAGCTAACAACTTATCACTTGCAAATCTTCCTGGCAAGAAGCATATCTAAGCAGGATGAATAACTATTTGAAAGATACCTCTCAATCTCTGAGTGACTAGCCTTGTTATGAGCTTGAGAGACACATTAAAGAGACTTTCTTTTGCCAAAAACACTACAGAGACTAATTGGGCTCAATTGGCTATAGCTTGTTTCTTTTTATATTGATTACAAAAAGGTTATTTACTGTCAGAGACGTAGAAGAGTCGGTTTAATGGCAGCAGGTATTAGAAGGGCCTGAGTGTTACTCCTCTATTCTGCTGCAACCAAACAACTAATTTTAATTATATACTAATTCATGTATCAGCCCAGGGGTGGAGCTAGCATATGCCCAGGTGGAGCTATCGCCCCAGCTGGATTTTTTCGTACCACTATTATATATGTTTTATTTTCGAATATTTACATATTATTTCAAATCCAATAAGAAAACCAAATAATGTGAAAGTTGCCTCAGTGGCAGAGTATTGGTTTTAGCTTGAGAGTGTCAAGGGTTCAATTCTTGTGGCTATGCATTTCTAGAACATTCTTTTCTCAACCATAACACTTGTGGTAATTCAATACATTTGCAACTCTGGTCCAAAAACTTATTTCAGTAAGTTCAAATATCTTGTTTTATCTCTATTTAAAAAACTATTTTCTTTTAAAAAGTATTATTCTTGTACACAGTAAGTTTTAATCCACATATGAACTATTTCTCTGAAATTATTATGCACACTGAGAAAATCTATAGCTATTACATTATTTTTGAGAATTTTATATGACAAACATTTCAAAAAAAAAAAAGAATTTTATATGGCAAACATGTAGTGTGTGATTCATTTACAGTTTTATTGCATAAACTGTATCTAAATTCTGTTTCCTCTTAAAAATTAGCCCCGTCTCATTAGAAATCCTGGATCCTCCACTGTGTACCGCACAGTATATATTGAGTTTAAATAATGCATACTACCCGCATTAAAATACAAATTGGTAGAGATTATTTTTACTTGGGCAAAGCGAAAGTAGAGGATATTGAAAGACCTTATAGAGTCTCAAAAAAAAGTCCTTATATTCTCCGTAAAAATATACCAGTTCGTCCCTACTTTTCCTTCCCATGGCGGCTTGGCGAAGGGATTAGGGGTAGGGGTGGAAAAGACCAAATTACCCCTACATCTTCACAGAAATATCAATAATTTGCCTCTACCATCTCCTCCCTTATCTAACGAGAACACCATCGTCAGCCACTATGAAATCCACCACCAGCCCTCATTAACACCACCACTAGCCACCACTCCGCCACGAATACCACCACTCTGCCACCAGGAACAGGAAGAGGGGTTTTTTTTTTTGTCCCTCGAGATTTTCCTCTATGCCCTCCCCCCCTCTCTGCCTCAATGAAACACCACCACCATGACCACTACCAGTCCACCATCATTACCACCACCAACAGCCACCACCAATTAATAATTCCACACCACCATCAACCAATTCAAATCCAAAAGCAAGTTTTTTCAACAGATCCAAAATAAATAGTAGAACGATATTATATCTAAAATGAATTTATTTTACAACATCGTATCCAAAATTTGACATATCCAAAAACATTAGATTCAAAATTAGAAGAAGAAGAAGAAGAAGAAGAAGAAGAAGAAGAAGAAGAAGAAGAAGAAGAAGAAGAAACTGCAGATCAAAGGTTGGGGTCGCCCTCCTCTTCCGTAGATCGCAGACTATACTGCTAACGGTTGCCGGCTCTTTCTACCGACGTAGAGACAAGCCCCCGATTGGAGCATCCAGCGTCGTTCGAATCCACCACCGTTCGAGCAACGGAGAGAGGGAGGAACTTCTCACGGCCGATCTTCCATGTCGTCGTCGTTGGTCTCCGTTCGAGCGACGGAGAGAGGGTGGAGGGGGCTTGTTTCTCTCCGCCTCTCTCTCTCTACTATGTTTTGTGTTTGTTCTATGTGGTGTGATAGTGGTGTGAGGGAGTGGTGTGGTGAGAGGATAAGGCTGAGTGGGTGGGGTTGGGAAAGGATAAAAAATAGAGCTTTTGACAGAAAACCCCCTTACAGTTTCAGTTTTCCCACATTCCACACCAGCAGTTTCAATTTTGACACATAGTCTCACCGCAGTTTCTATTTTACTGACATCCCGCACCAAAATTTGGACGGCCTTTAGTAGTAGTTTACCTCCGTTACTAACGTGGCCATTGTGAAGGCTAATATTGTCTTAGAAACTATTTTCTGGGGGTAAATTCGGAAAACTAACTTTGGTTATTACTGGTGTCGTGTCTGGAATGTATTTTCATTCCATTGAGTATTCACAGACGGGTAGAGAGAAGAGGGCAAGAGGGTGGGAGCGATGTCGGAGGGTTGAGATTCTGTCGATTCAGAGTTGTTTGTCCATCACAAATCAAACTGCATCCGTATCACAGTACTAGAGCGACTGTTAAGGGGTTCGATCTTGCGCACATCCGAGGATCGTACCACTGGTCAAAATATCCACAACCACCATTTTGCAGTTGCATTGAAGAAAATTGTTCATGAGAAAATAATGCTTTGAGTATTCAAAATAATAAGGGAATTAATCAACACTTACCGAACCATTCGTACAACCATAAAACATCCTACCCGGATTATCATATGTCCATGACGTAACAATTGCAGCTTCAAATCCACGACGACACAACTTGCCAACCATTGAAACCTCCCCTGCACTTTGATATTAAGAGAACAAGAACTCTGCCTCCAAAGTGTCTCCACAAGAACCTACCAAACATGCCCGTATATAGAGGTCAGAACCCTCTCTTCGTTCACCTGCACTTCTAACGTTCATTTCTTTTTAATTTAGCTGGTAAATGACATTAATACCCGTCTTTAGTTAGCCCTGATAGGGTTTAGACGATTTAAACCTAGCTATTACCGCCCTAACGTCGATTTTCAAACTACTAATAACAATCCAAATTTTGGTGCGGGATGTCAGCACAAAAAACTGCAGTGGGGTTATGTGTCAAAATTAAAACTGCTAGTGCGAGATGTTAGAAAATTGAAACTGCAATTCGGTTTTCTGTCGGAAGCTCTAAAAATATGTGGGGTATTATTTGTGAGGGTGTTGTGGTCTTTTTAACTGTTTAAGGTTACCCAAATAAGAAATGTGAAGATAGAACAGGGACGTCCCAAAATAGAAATTGGGAAGAAAGTATGAAATAAAATGACTTCTTTCAAAAAAATAAATTATTTCGTTTAATCTTGTCCCCGGGCACTGCTCAAGAGTTGTCTGATTTGCCCAGGGAACTACTTAATTAGGGCCATTGTAGTAATATTAGATCTTTGAATGTCCTTCACCATAAATAAATTACTTCAGTGGTAGTACGAGTCTACTCTACTTTGATCACAACGAACCCTAGTTTTTTTCTCCTTGTCACGCAGGAACTGAAACAAACTAAGGGAACAAGGCAGGCAAACTGAGGTATCAATGTCAAGCAGTCGAAGGAGGAGGTTCCGCCGCGATTTCCCGACTGACATGTTCGAGGAAATCTTAGCAAGACTGTCCACAAAAGATGTTCTCCGGTGTAAGCTCCTTTCGAAAACCTACTACGATTTGATCCAAAACCCTAGGTTCATCCACAAATATTTTCTCCTTCATGGGTATAGTTATATCCAAAAAATCATCACTTTGGTCAAAAACCCCGCATCCCATAGTATCAATGATATAGTCTCCATGCTACCTTGTCACTCAGATGTCTATGTATCTGCTCTAGCCAAGTTGCCTGAAATCGAACACTTGATCTTGGCCGGTTCATCCAACGGCTTACTGATTGCCCTATTAAAGGTCCGCTCCAACGGCTTACTGCGTGCCCTATTAAAGGTCGGCTCAGATGCGAGTAGAAGAAGCAGAAGTTCCTTTTTATTATGGAATCCAGTTACCAAAGAGCACATTATACTTCCCCATCTTAGGTTCGATTGGTGCAGCGCAATTGGTTTCGGGTATGATGCTAGGTCTCGTGACTACAAATTGGTCAAGATTTGGGCAACTGGCACGGATAGTGGCGGTGTGGTGGAGTTTTGGAGTATGAGAACAAATAGTTGGAGCCAAATCCAAACAGGATCAGGGTTGCGGTACACCATGTTCTATACTACCGGCCAAAGAGCCGGTGTTTTGGTAAGGAAAAAGTTGTAATGGTTAGCATCTTCCAGGAGTCATAAAAGTTGTATTGGTCCTATTGGTACAACTCTCATGCACAAATATGCACTAGTCAGATGGAACCCACCAAATTGTGCTTATTTGTCAGAAAGTGAATGGGGCGCCCCACCACGCAGGCATGCCACAGTGGTGGGGCTAGTCCCAAGGAATAGTTTCTCCTAACTAAAACTGGAGTTAATGGTCTCAACTCTCAAGTGCATGCTATTAGAGCATCTCCAATAAGTCATCTTAATAGCAACTATCATTAATGTACAAGTAAAATGAGAAAAATTGTGTCCAATAGGATCTCTATCATTTTTTTATTTTAGCCCCTGCTCGTTATATTTAAAAATCGAAAAAATGAATAGCTAAATTATATGTGTCTATCTCTCTCCTCCTTTCATTTCTTATGTCATTTTTTAAAATACTTTTCATCTACAAGAATTACAAGTTAGGTAAATTTTGGATAACACTATTCAAGTATACATTAAAAGTTAAAATAGTTATAATAATAATTGTGTTTTTCATTAAATTACAATTAGCTTTTTTTTTTTTTTTTTTTTTGAGGAACAACTTCATTTCATTAAATCAACTTGTGGAAAAGATTACATCCGTGTTAAGCACATTCTCAAACCAAACTGGACATTTTTCAAACCACTGTTCGGAGAAGTGCTGCCTTTTTGCTCTTGCCGCTAGAATATGAGCTGCTTGGTTTGATTGCCGAGGAGCCCAGCTGAGATTTATAGCATCAAATCTTGCCAAAAGAAGAACAATTTCTTTTAATATATCACCAGTGGTGAAATGTCCAAAGGAGATCCTCCATTAACGCCTTATTCAGGTCATCAATGAGGAATTTTGCGTCGCCTTCGACCAGGATTCGTCGCACACCCAGTCTATCCGCCAACTGGAGTCCCATAAGCAGCGCCTTAGTTTCAACTTCACGAGGGCTTTCACCGCCAACTCCAGCACCTACTCGAGCTCCCTTAAGTCTTCCGGGATCATCTCTAACAACTGCTCCTGCTCCACTTTCTCCAGTTTGATGATCAAAAGCTCCATCAAACTTAATTTTCGCATAACCTTCTGGCGGTAACTTCCATTGCCGGAAAGCTTCTTCTCTGTAATCTCCCCTTTGAACAATTCCTAGCTCTTCCAATCGAAATTCCACAGCATCTGTGATTTGCTTTTCATCTTTGGCCTGTACTTTGAAAATCAGAGAATTACGCACATTCCAAACTTCCCATAGCAGAAAGCAAATTCTGCGTCTGTCATTGGGTTTTGACTTCATCAGCAGATTGGCAAGCCAATGTTTATACCCCAGCTCAACTTTTAACAACTCGGGATTATATCCCCATCATCACCCATAATCTCTTGATCAACGAACAGTCAGAAAAATGTGTAACTCTGTTTCTCCATGACAGCCACAAATCGGACACAAATTACTTACCATAATGTTTCTTCTTTGTAAATTCGAAGAAGTTGAAAGAATTTCATGGAAATTTCTCCAAGGAAGTGCAAAATCTTCTTAGGCCCTTTAATCTTCCGTAACATCTCGAAAAAGCTTGCCCATTCCTCATTATTTGATCTATTCTCGCTCACATTTTGAGTCCTTAATGCAAGTTCATATCCAGATTTAACCGTGTAAGCACCCTTCTCTTCAAAATGCCACACCAATCTATCCGGTCGTGGTGTAGCTGGTAGAGGTATAGTGGTTATTGCATTAACGTCCACCTCCCGTAAGAAGCTCTTCAAATAATAGTGTTCCAAGTGCAATCCAAGTTAATAAATTTACCAACCGAACATGATGGGGGATCCATGGATCAAATAAACCAGCCGAACATCCATCACCTATACTCCAACAAACGCCCCTTTTCAGTAAATTCCTTCCATTTAAAATACTCCTTCATGCAAAAGACGGTGCATTCCTAAGCTCCGAAGTCTAAAAGTGAGATTTTGAAATATTTCGCTTTAAGTACTCTACTAAGTAAGGAATTTGGATTTTGTAGAATCCTCCATCCTTGTTTGGCCAACAAAGCTTAATTGAATTCCTTCATCCTCTTGAATTCCAGCCCGCCATCTGTCCTTCTATGTTGAGTCTTGTTCCATGCGAACCAGTTTATCCTATTAGCTTTTTCTTTCTGTGACCACCAGAATCTTCGAATTAAAGCTTCAATCTTCTCGCAAATACCATCAGGGAGCATAAAGCAACTCATAGTATAGTTCGGTAGTACTTGTGCGACTGCTTTAATAAGCACTTCTTTTCATCAATCGAGAGAGTCTTCTCCTTCCACCCTTTAAGCCTACTGCATATCTTCTCAATTAGAGGATTAAAAGTGATTGATTTGTTTCTCCCCATAGTAGTAGGGAGACCCAAATACTTATCATACTTGTCCACTTCTTGAACTCGAATAGCCTCTAGCAATTCTTATCGGGTATTCATTGGTACACCCAATGAGAAAATAAGCGCAGATTTTTCAAGATTCACTTCCTGTCCGATGGCTTTGCCGTAGTCCGAGAAAATTTGCAATAAACAATTAAGATTCTCCGAATTCGCACCTGCGAAAAATAAAGAATCGTCAGCAAAAAATAAGTGGGAGACAACTAGTCCTCCCCTAGATGTTGTAAAACCTTCCATCCTATCCTCCGAGACAGCCAATGATACAGTCCGTGACAAGAATTCACTGAAAATCAGGAATAAGTACGGTGAGATTGGGCAGCCCTGTCTCAGCCCCCTCTCGGGTACCACGTTACCCACTTGAGTGCCATTCCTTATGAAAGAGAACTGTACCGTAAAGATACAATTGATTATGAGACTTACAAACTTAGGCCCGAACCTAGATGCTCTAAAGCTTCTTTCAAAAATCTCCACTTCACTCTGTCACAAACTTTACTCATATCGATTTTCAACGCAACATGTCCTTTCTTCCCCTTCTTCCTTGTTTTACGAGAATGAATTACCTCAAACACTGTCAAGATATTATTCGTTATAAGTCTCCTTGGGACAAAAGCACTTTAATTTTTCGAAATTAGCTCCGGCAATAATAACTTGAGACGGTTAGCTGCAGCTTTAGCCACTAACTTATAAATAACATAGCAAAGACCAATTGGGCGATAATCACTCGGTCTTCTTGGTTTCTTCATTTTTTGATTCAAGGCTATCAAAGTTTGGTTATATTCTGTCAAATCAGCCACATTATTCAACACTTCAAGGGCAGTCTCCGTTACCTTTTCTCCAACAATGTCCCAATATTTCTGATAGAAGTCCGCATTAAACCCATCCACTCCTGGCGCCTTGTCGGGATCCATTTGAAACAAAGCTATTTTGATCGCCATGGCCGAGTACTCTCTTTCCGTCATGTCTCTATCTTCTGCACTTATTTTATTATCCATAGAGCTCAAAATAGCATATATGTGCTCCGGACTGGGAATAATGGAAGTAAATATAAATGAAAAATGAGACTCAAGTACCTTAGTCACTTCTTCACCTTCAGTAATCCACTCTCCATTAGCATCTTCGATTCCCCGAAAACAGTTTCTTGCTCTTCCAATCGTTGTTTTTTGGTGAAAAAATATCATGTTCTGATCTCTATGCTTCAAACAATTAACCCACGATCTCTGTGACCACATAATTTCCTCCCGTGTGACCACATAATTTCCTCTCGTCTGCAAACCCTCTAGTCGCTGCCTGATTTGTCTCGTCCTTCTTTTAACACAACCGAAAACATCTTTGTTCCAAATTGTACAATTTCTAGTCGTATGTTGAAGAATCTGACCCTTCGATGAGTCCTCACCGTGCTGCCAACAATTCCGAATCATCTCTTCAAAGCTGTCATGCTCTGCCCACATCTTCTGATACTGAAATTGACTTTTTCCTGCATTAGATTTGTCGGGCCAATAGAGACATATAGGTAAATGATCTGAATTTGGATCACTCAAATGGGTGACCCTCGCTCCCTGAAATATGTCCATCCAAAGTGAGTTAGCAACTACACTGTCAAGCCTTTCTCAAACATTATTCTCACCGGAATGATTGTTACTCCATGTGAACGGGTTTCCCGAAAACCCTAAATCAAGAAGATCCAAGTCACTAAGAACATAACAAAATTGAGATAATTGACTGTAACTTACAACCAAACGTCCTTCTTTTTCCGCAAAGGTTGTTACCGCGTTAAAAGCATCGGCAACACACCAAAAAATAACTTTATTTGGTACAAGTCTTCTGAGAAACTCCGAAGTGTGGCGTTTGTCTTCCCTGTTAGGATCCCATAGAAATCTGTAAATCTCCATGAAAAGTCATCATCTTCCTCGAAAATAGTAGCATCAATATAACGGTGCTCATATATATTTATGCGAACTAGAACACATTCTCTCCATAATAGAGCTAAGCCACCGCTTCTACCACTACATGGTATAGCTAAACAAAGCTTACATCGAACTTTCTCCATCTCTTTAACTCTTGATTTCGTCAGAATTAAGAAAATCAAGTCGGGATTTACTCGCCTTCCAATATCGCGCAGCTATAGGAACGTGCTCGGGTTCCCAAGACCCCGCATGTTCCAACTGAGGACAACATTATGCTTGGCGGGGGTGCACAACACCCTATGCCATTTTCGCATTAGGGTTCTTTAAGGCACCCTTGTCCTGTTTGACTTCATCAACCTTCTCCAAATTCAAAGCTCCTCTTCCTTTTCCTCTTCCCCTACGACTTGCACTGCCTACTCGAGCAAACTGTTTAGTCGCATCCACAATCTTCAGCTTAGGGTTCGGGCTTAATGACATGTCACGTAAATTCTGTTGGGTTTTGACGTAGGTAAAGCAGCGGAATAACAAAAATTTAATTCCTACTCAAAGCCCACCAAGGATCACAGGAAGAAACATTCATAACATGATGAAGAACATAGAAGATGTGTACCTTTTTGGTTCGGGAGATCACACGAAGAATATATTCCTCGTCTCTACAGTTGTTCCACGTCTAGAGGTGAGATCTAGATCCTTCCTTCTCAAGTGCTAGCTTGGACCGGAGTAAGAGGGAAGAAGGAATCAAGCAACGAAGGCACAAGGGGAGAATCGGCCCTCTCTTGTGTGGCCGACGGGTAGGGGACGGACTAGCGTGTTCGGCCCTAGCTTGTATCTTGCTCTCTCTTTTGCTTTCTCTCCCACTCACTTATGTTATGAGCATAAGTTTTCGGAAGGAAGCTAGAGCATCCTTTATATAGTCCAACAACTCCTTGTTAACTACATAAGGCCCTTCCTAGTTCTTCATGAACTTGGATTAGTCCCTTCCTTGCATATTAGTCCTACTAAGTTTGCAAGGTGTTGCAAAGTGATCCTTCCAATTAATTAATCATATTAATTAATCCCAAATCTAGTTCAACTCTATTTAACGTGTGACCCCATAGGTTTCTACTTAGTTGGTAGTAACTAATTACTAACATGGAGCGGTATCTAGCAACACATCCATGCAACCCAACTAATAGAAATAAGTCAGTGATCCCGACAAACCTTTGTGCCCAATATCTCATATTGCATTATCCCTTTGTCTCCATATCCGGATTGGACATGAGACATAAATAGTCACACTCGTATATCCAATCCATATTTCCTCGATCCTGGGATTATGCTTATGCAAGCAAATAACATCAATATCTCCATATTGATTTATATGATTCTGGCCATACATTCAATAAGTCTCATCCCTCGAGTGGTCGTGGCTATTTACTCCCATTATGTGGGAGGGACAAATCATCTCTACATCACTACGATCTCTAAGATTGCTTCCTATTATACCCGATAGCTATCTTTATAGTCACCCAGTTACGGTGTAACGTTTGATAATATCAAAGCACGATATTCCAAAACTAGAGTATCTAGTGACTTCAAGTCTAAGGATTGCAATTAGATTAGCACTACGAGAAGCGATTGTGACTTTAACATAATCTAATGTATTCTTCTCGTTGTGGGTCAATCCAGTATGCCATTACTCCTAATGCATACCCATGTGTTGGATCGTGATATCTCCATATCAATCCAACCCCATACTAGTCTATAGGTGATTGTCCCATTAATCATTATAATTGACTAGGGATATTTAAGAATATAACACTTATATTCTAAGAACTTCATTCATGTTAACATATCTCCATATTGATAAAACAATGAATCGTAAATCCATATATTTGTCACAATAAATTGATTGCCTCTATGGCACAATTCCAACAATTTCCTCTTCGAATTATTGAGTTGTGGTCCCAAACAATTAATCACATATTTTCCATGACGATCATGAGCACTAACTGCTGGAGTTGCAACTTGGTGAATCCTCTTTGATGGTGTCATCTGCGCTATCTCTTCGTCACATGTGCTCAGGGGGTTGTCAAAATGGCCATCGGTTCATTGTCATTATCTTCAACGTCCATCTCTTCCTCATCCCAGTCACTCTCCCCTTCCTCGTGCTCACTGCCTTTCCCATCAATGTCTCCTTCACTTGCGTTAGAATTAGCAGAGTCTGATCCCCTCTGTGAAACACCCCCTTTTTAGCAACAATGGGAACGGATAAGGATCGTCGGTTCATAGCTAGTACAACCATCGACTAATTAAAACATAATTTATTACATAATTTCAAATAAACCAGTGATAATATTTGAAAAGCTAGCAGTACATTTTTGAGTGATATACTATGAAATACTATGTGATCGTTGTTCTAAGCATCAAGCTTCTCTATCCAGTTGTGTCGTGAACGTCCCCCACATTGATCGATAACGTGCGGTTTTAAAATGGCAAAAGCCAACGCAGTTTTACAGAAAATGATCAGCAAACGGCTGAGTAAGCTAACACCCATAGCATATAAACATATTATGAGGCATGTGACAGGAATAACATATTCGCTAACCAAGTTTGGAGATAGAGTTCTCGTTAATTTGATGTGTCAAACTTCGTGACGATTTTAAATTTCGTATTCCAACCCAATGATGTGGACCGTCTTGGGGAATTATTGTTAATAGTATTTCGCAATACCACTTTAAATCTCGAGATGATAGCTTTCACTTTTCTCAATGATAAGATAATCGAGTCCAGTAGTTCATTTACCAACTAGTTGATACTGGGCGAGACCATATCCAACCCACAACCGCTTTCTCATTATGCGCAAAAGCACAACAATAACCATGACTCAATCACAGAAGGTTCGCATCACAGCGCCTCATAACCATAACATAATCAAAAGGAGGTTTGCATCACAGCGCCTCATAACCACACAACAGAAACCAATCACAATATGTCAGAAATGTATCGTATCAGGGATATGGCACAAACCCACGCACAACAGTTTCCACTTTACAACATTACGACTTTTTCTTCCAAGATATTACAAGATACAAATCGGGAGCTTCAAATAAAGCCGGTGTGGCACATTTCATAATAATCAATGTATGATTGTGAGAGATATTATTCGGCCAATAAGTAAGCCTTGTGCTACTCTTGGGAACGGTACTTTCTCATTTTACAATTGTATTTAGATGTTCTTCTTTCGGATCTTATTTTGGTTTTGGTTTACCAATTTCGTACGATACTTCAAAGTAGAGAATTTGAAAAACAAGTAAATAACTCAAATAAAGCATGTATAGTAGTATTTCACAAATAACACATGCGTTACACGAAAAAATGAAAGTACACAAGGCTAGGCATATTAACTTACCGTAATCCAAAAGCGCGTACTAGACGTAGTTCTCGTCTACAAAACCGTCACCTACAAATCAGAGATTCTAACTTAATACACTCTCAATCAATTTAATGAAAATAAAAGATTCTAATATACTCTAGATTTCTTTTATTTTTCTCAAGAAAATATTGATTTTAACGTATTTACGAACCCAAAAAATATATTTTCTATAATAATTATCCCAAAAAAATATAGTTGTTAATTATAAATAAAAAAATTAGAGAAAACTAAGTTTATTAACGAAACCGAAATTATAAACTGCAATTAGTACCCCCAAAAATTTAGAAAAAGTCATCTGCACTCCCTCCCCCCTTAAGTTTCTGAAACGACAAGATAACCCCCCCCCCCAAATACTATCAGAAAAATGAAATTTAACCCCCCAAACAAAAACATTCAAACTAACCGATCAAAACATGGATTCAAGGTCCTAAGAGACGATTTTGATTACATAAAACGACTAAGGAGAAGATTTTGAGCATACCTAATACAAAAATCGCAAGAAATGGTGAAGAAACGGAGTAAGTCGAGGTCGCCGGAGGTGGAGCTCGACGAGGCTTTCTCCGGCTGTTCTTGGCCTTTGTTGAGGCCTCCTCAAGCTTGGTCGGACCTCCAGGAGTTGAACGGTACCACTTTCAGAGGATCGGTGGCTTTGGTTGAGCTCCGGCAAACTTCTCGCCGGAATCCATGGTGGAACGGCGGCGTTGGCGGCTGTTTCTGCTTCTGTCGCTGTTGTTGCTATCTTTGTGGGTCAACAGAGAGGGAGATAGGGGAGAGAGAATCAGGTGGTGGTCTTGGCGGGTTCCCCGTCGTTGGGTCTTTTCGGCGGTGGTAGTGGCCATTGTTGCCGCTGCTGTTGCTTCTGCTTCTTGCCGGCAAAACAGAGAGGGAAAAGAGGAAGACAGGGGAGAGAGATGGGTTGTGGTGGAGGTGGAGGCTGTGGTGATGGTGGTGATGGTGTTGGTGGCGCCGGGGGTGGTGTTCCGAAGGAGAAGAAGAAGAAAAAATAAATAGGAGAGAGAGAGAGAGAGAGAGAGAAGTGACGGGGGAGAGAGAGAGAGAGAGAGAGAGAGAGAGAGAGATAGAGCGAGAGAGAGAGAGGGGGAGGGAAAGAAACGCTGGGGATCGGGAGAGAATTGGGGGATGAGAAAAAATTCGTCAGATGGTGAAATAGGTGAACAATATTTCATTTATTTATTTATTTATTTTATTTACTAAATACTATTTACCTATTAGTCTTTGTAGGTTTTTCTAAATACACTATCACCCCTACCATAAACTAGTTAACATTATCAAAAAAAACAAATGCCTCCCCACTAGCTATATATTTTGAAAATAAATATGTAAACTATACGAAAAATGATGTCTCTTATACTTACAAAAAGACGGGGCGTTACACTCTGAGTATCCCCAACCAATTAGTTGTCTTCAGCTTGTTTCGAAGGAGTATCCTTCTCAGTAGCTGTGTTTGGAGCTTTCTGTCTCTGGCCCATCTTTTGTGTCGCCGCTGTGGTTTTGATTCTCCGCCGCGGTGGTGGCCAAAAAAGTAAGACACGCTCCATAACCTGGCTGAACCGATTTCTTGCCTTCCACAGTGATCGAATTACAGACATCACTGTTATATAAGAAGCATCCGCACCAATCACATACAGAAGGGATTCGTTCATAGCGATAATACAACCATAGTTTTTCATCGAGAAACCTAAAATAACCACCGCGAAGTAGGGGGTTTGTTAACTTCAGTAAAACCCTTGCCCTCACATAATCTCCTCCTTTCCTTGTACGAACTTTCTTATCTACTTCAAGAACTTGTCCCACTCTACGTGCTGCTCGAGAATGTCTACGTCTGTACGAAGATATTTGGGAAGGTTTTTGATCTGAAGCCATACAGCCAAATCCTCAAAGAGAATTTTATCAACATTGGCATTCCTCTCCCAGATCTTAAGCAAAAGAATATTATCATCAAATGTTCACGGTCCTCCCATTAGAACACCCTCCATATCTTCCTTGGACTGGAATTCAATGATAAATCGATTAGCATTAACCTCGCTAATGTCGACTTCATTCCCACCCTTCCAAAATTTCTTAAACAATTCCTTCATCGCCCAGACATTAAACTTGATAGGTAGAAGAAAAGCTCCTACCAGACATGGTTCCATCTTTTGAATAGCTTCCCTGCAGTGGTCGTCATCGAAGTCTTCAACTACTTCTTCTTCTGTTCAAAGCAACGGAGTTGTCGGTCTCTGCTTCGAATCCACTGAAACCCGAAGCGCCGTTCGACAGAGTCGCCTCCTGTTTCACTCCGAAAAATTTGGAGCAAAAAGAAACCCTCTTGAAAAATCCTTTTAATTAACTTATAACTATTGGAGATGCTCTAACTATACTTTGGTTATTTCGAGATGTTTGCGTTCTTAACATGCCCGACTTGCGGAAATAACTCAACTGTTCAATAAATTCTTATCTTTCTCAACTTTGAATTTTTTCAAGTTTAATTGTGAAGGCATCATGAACCCACAACTTCTACCTAAAACCCATAACTCAAAATACAATCAAGTTTTTGTTCCTTTTTTGAAAAATAAACCCCGACCATGGCGTGGGGTACAGACCAGTACTAATAATGTTCCTGATCCAATTTCCTGATATAGGTTTTGGCGCGGGCTATAGACCAGAAGAAGGAGGAGGTGCACCCCCGATTTTCCGACCGGTTTGGTCGAGGAAATCTTAGCAAGAATGTCCACGAAAGATGTTATCCGGTGTAAGATCCTTTCGAAAACCTACTACCATTTGATCCAAAACCCTGGGTTCATCCATAAATATTTTCTTCTCCATGGGTATAGTTATATCAAAAAAATCATCACTTTGGTCAAAAACCCCACATCCCATAGTATCAACAATATAGTCTCTATGCTACCTTGTACCTCCGATGTTTATGTACCTGCTCCAGCAAAGTTTCCTAACAATGAACACTTGATCTTAGCCGGTTCATCCAACGGCTTACTGTGTGCCCAATTAACGGTGCGCTCAGATGCGAGTGGTTTGAAAATTTTCTTTTTAGTGTGGAATTCGGCTACCAAAGAGCACATTATACTTACCCGTCCTAGGTTTGATCGATGCAGTGCATTTGGTTTCGCCTACGAGGCCAAGTCGCGTGACTACAAATTGGTCAAGATTTGGGGAACTGTAACGGATAGTGATGGTGTTGTGGAGTTTTTGGAGTATGAGAACAAATAGACGGAGTGAAATCGAACCAGGATATGGGTTGTGGTACACCACATTCTATACTACTCGCCATAGAATCGGTTTTTGTTAAGGTAAAAGTTGTATTGGTTAGCATCTAGCTGGAGTCATAAACCTATAAGTACAACCATCATGTCTACGGTTAACAACCGCTTCAGCACGAAACTCATTGTGTCTGTTATGATATATGTCCCACATCGCTTTAGCATATATGTTACCCATTGTATAGTTTATATATATAGGACCCATTGTACATTGTTTATCAAATAATTTTAATATACGATCTTAAGCTTCCGCTTCTAATTCTATCATGGTATCAGAGCCAATACGGTTCTAGGCTCTAGGGTTCTTTCTCATTCGTTCTTGTTCCTCGTTTTTTTTTTTATTTTCGTCCAAGAGTAGCTGTTCTTGATTCGTCCGTTGTACGATGGTTAAACTGTGAAACCAACCACATCAAATGACTCGAAATCACATTCCGAGCCTGGTCGCGAAAGTTTTGGTCCAATCGGAGTTACAACACGCCTGCACGCGCCGATCAAGTCCACTGATTCGCCGCCCGCCTCAGTCCACGCGCCCGCACTGCCGAGCCGCTTCTCCGCGCGGTCGGCTTGCTTTTGGCTCGATCCGGCTTCGCGGCTTCCGTGCGAGCTGTCAGCTCTGTCCTGCGCTGTCGGCTTCCGTCCTTGCGCCGTCGGCTTCCGCTTGAGCTGTCGGCTTCCGCGTGAGCCGAGGCTTCCACACGATCCGCCAACGTCGTTCCACCCGCCGTTTCGTGTTCCTGAGCCGTTTCAGGCGCTGTCCCGTCCCAGTACCGGTCAGCCCTTTGTTCAATCGTTTTTGACTCGATTTCGCTTCGGATTTGGACCGGGTTTTACCGGTTCCCAAGGTTTTTCGACATTCCAGTTCTATTTACGGGATCTGTTTTGCGAGATTCGAACAGCTAGTTATTGTTTCTCACTATTTTAGGGGTATTTTACCCGTGTTATTGATCTTCTTTCCCGTTATTGGGTTGTTGATTTATCAAAATAGATAGATAGGATGCTTCTCAGCGTGTATTGAATGCCTTGGAGGCGTATTGCTCATATTGTCATGAGAATGGGCATAGACTCCTATATTGCCCGATTCTTCATTGTCGTTTTTGTGGACAGAAGCAGCCTGAGCACTACTTGTCTCAATGCCCTGAGAATCCTCGTTTTTGGTCCAAACCAGGTCCACCACTAAAATTGGATCCTCCTTCATCGCCTCTTGATGCTTCATCACTCTCCAGATTGACCATTTTTCTCAAGGGCATCCTTGATACTGCTCGTGAGAAGACTCAATCTACTTCTCTGTCTGCCACCTCAGGTAATGACGCTTGGTATTTTGACTCAGGATGTTGCAATCATATGACATCTAATCCTGATATATTTTGTTCTCAACGTAATAGTTGTATTACTCCGACTATTCATACTTCTGATGGTTCTCGTATGCGCGTCACTCGTACTGGAGATATCTCACAAGATAATCTATCACTTCCTGATACTTTTTTAGTTCCAGATCTTGCTCTCAATCTTGTATCTGTTGGACAAATATGTGAACTTGGCTTGGATGTTATATTTTTTTCCAGTGGGTGTCGTGTGCAGGATCCTGAAAGCGGAAAGACACTTGGCTTTGGTCGTAAAGTTTGACGTTTATTCCAACTCACAAGCCTCGGTCTCCCACCAAACTCTTCAGTTGCTGTAGCCACATCTCCGGTATCATCTTCTATTCACTTGTGGCATTCACGGTTGGGTCATGCTTCTATAGGTCGTGTTCATTCCCTTGTCTCCACTGGAAAATTAGGCACTATTGAGGATGAGCATCTTGACTGTGTGCCTTTTCAGTTAGCCAAGCAGCCTGCTTTGCCTTTTTCTCACAGTATGACGTCTTCCTCAGCACCTTTTGACATGGTTCACTCGGATGTTTGGGGGCCTTCCCTGCATGCCACAATGGGTGGATCAAGATATTTTGTTATATTTGTGGATGACTTTACCGATATACTTGGATATTTATGATGAAGAATTGTTCAGAGTTGGCTCAAATTTATTCTGACTTTGCAGCTATGGTCCAGACACAGTTCTCACACCCGATCAGAGTTTTTCGGACTGATAATGCGATGGAGTATAAGTCTTTTGAGTTCTTGGCTACTATTCGCAATCATGGGACTCTTGTCCAGAGATCTTTTCACGGCACATCTCAGCAGAATGGCCGTGCAGGAAGCAAGCATCGCCATATTCTTTATACGACGCGTGCTCTCCTGTTTTCTTCTTCATGTCCAGAGCGCTTTTGGGGGGAAGCTGCTCTAACTGTTGTGTATACTATTAATCGGGTTCCTACACCAGTTCTTAAGAACATGACTCCGTATGAAAATTTATATGGTACGCCCCCTGATTATTCTTCTCTTCGAGTCTTTGGAAGTGTATGTTTTGTTCTCCTTCAGCCTCATGAGCATAATAAGTTGGAACCCCGATCAAGGATGTGCTGTTTTCTTGGTGTGCACAAGAGATTCCGGCGGGGAGACCTCCGTGTACACCGTATGTAGCGGATCAGAGATCGCACAGGAAGAGTGGGGTTGTGTGTAGGGAGAGAGTAAGTCAGTAGTAATGTCTGAGAGAGAGACAGAGGTTTGGCAAAGCTTCCGCGTATGACAAGTGTGTCCTCCTTTGTATGGAAAGGTTAACGGCCTATATATAGCAGAGAACGTGACCGTTGCAGTGTGGTTAATGCGCCCATTGATGGCGGCTTAATTAGCTTAACCATAACGGCACGTTCGTCCGAGTATATAGGGACCGTTACAGCACGTTGTGCGCGAATACCGGAACCGTTATGAGGTTGACCGGGTTTGACCGGATTGACCGGGTTTATGGAGCTCGTGCCGTAAATCTCTCAAAACAGTTACTAAAGGTCGCGCGCGAGCTTGGCTCGCACGCGACAGGGCTTACTCTAGCCTCCAGACCACTAAGTCCCTACAAGTCCCATGCAGTGGTATGCGAGGGCTCTGTCTCGCAGCCCCCACATGGATCAGCTCGGCTGGTGATCCAGTGTGTGTGGAGCACAATATGGTGTGCTGGATGGTTGCCACGTGGCCAAGATCTGTCATCTCAGAAAGCACTATCTACATTAGCCCCCTTTCTGCGCGTGAAGACTCATAGCTGTATAGACTTCCATGCGCGGAAACCAACATACGCGTTGCCGCCACGCACCAATTCAAATACGGGTAAGTTCAGCCCCCGTGCGTGCCATTATGACCTAAAACCCCTAGAGTCGTGCCGTCTGGCTTCTAGGGTTTTAGGTGTGACGTCAGCTTGTCCTGTGATTGCGCGATTCGACGGTGACGGTTGCGATTCGACTACTGAAAGGACGCAACCTTTCATTGTTTTTGGATAAATACTCTGTATCCTCCATTGTTGCAAAGCATCACGGACCCGGCTTCCAGCGTTCGGTACCACTTGTACGCAACGTTCCCTAAAGATTTTGGGAACTCTCGCATTAATAATTTGGGATCGGCTCCGTATGGCCCCATGACATCAATGAAACGCATGACATGCTCATGAGCGTTTCCGTTGACATCCTCGAACTTGTCCCATTTAGGAGCTTTGTACCCCGCCGGGTTAGGCATGAGATAGATCTCTCGTGGAATGGGTGGATCGTTGTCCAGCTTCGGGATAATGGTATCCGCGAATGACTGGTGAGCCAGAATAGTGTCCATGCGCTTCTGCAGAGACGTCATGCATTCTGGAATGCTTCCCTCGGTAGTCGAAGGAGGGGTTGCCGCAGGCGGGGGCGACACATACGCCGTCGAAGTATTGGGGACATATGGACTACTCGCATTGCCCCAAATCGTCGTTGGAGGGGGCAAGGGGTACTGCAAAGTCGGGTTAGATGCCAAAGCCGAGGGCTGAGGAGTGTGAGCAGTGAGAGGCAACATCTGAGCTGTTGACCCCTGAATCGGAGGCGGCTGCGCATTCGCCGGTGGAGTTTGCAGGTTAGGGTTGGGAGGTGTGGTTGACACTCCCAGTCCCGGAGCAGTAGGGCCTCCTCCTCCTTGAGAGACGGCGGTGGCTGATGAAGGATTTGGTGCGAGGGTGCCCAGAACGGCCAAGATCCGTTCTAGCTGCACGGATTGGGCTTTGAGAGCTTTCGCCTGACTTTGAACCGTGGCGTCCAAAGACTCTAGCGTCGGTGTCTCGCCGGAAGTGGTAGGAGTACGGCGGGTCTCCTCTCCCGAGGCAGTTTCGGTGGAAGGCGATCTGTTGCTAATATCATCCTCCTGAGACATGGTTGCTTTGGTTGGTAAGTTCACGTCGGGTTCACCAAAATGTGCACAAGAGATTCCGGCGGGGAGACCTCCGTGTACACCGTATGTAGCGGATCAGAGATCGCACAGGAAGAGTGGGGTTGTGTGTAGGGAGAGAGTAAGTCAGTAGTAATGTCTGAGAGAGAGACAGAGGTTTGGCAAAGCTTCCGCGTATGGCAAGTGTGTCCTCCTTTGTATGGAAAGGTTAACGGCCTATATATAGCAGAGAACGTGACCGTTGCAGTGTGGTTAATGCGCCCATTGATGGCGGCTTAATTAGCTTAACCATAACGGCACGTTCGTCCGAGTATATAGGGACCGTTACAGCACGTTGTGCGCGAATACCGGAATCGTTATGAGGTTGACCGGGTTTGACCGGATTGACCGGGTTTATGGAGCTCGTGCCATAAATCTCTCAAAACAGTTACTAAAGGTCGCGCCCGAGCTTGGCTCGCACGCGACAGGGCTTACTCTAGCCTCCAGACCACTAAGTCCCTACAAGTCCCGTGCAGTGGTATGCGAGGGCTCTGTCTCGCAGCCCCCACATGGATCAGCTCGGCTGGTGATCCAGTGTGTGTGGAGCACAATATGGTGTGCTGGATGGTTGCCACGTGGCCAAGATCTGTCAGCTCAAAAAGCACTATCTACACTTGGATATGGTATTGAACATAAGGGATATCGATGTTGGGATCCAGTTTCGAAGCGTCTTTGAATCTCTCGCCACGGGGTCTTTATGGAACACTAGATGTTCTCTACAGTTTCGTCTTTCGATGCTTCGACCACTGCTGACCATCCTGGTCTTGCAGATCCATCCTTTGATCCATTCTTCGATGATTCTTTAGTTGACACTTCAGTTCCGCTGCAGAGTCCTTCAGATTTGTTGGTTGATGATGTTATTTTCCCTTCTCCTGCCCCAGTTACACATGGTTCGGTTCCTGTTCCACCTGACCCTGTTAGTGTTCCTGCTCCGGTTCCACAGGTTATCTCCCCTGCTCCTGCTCTTGTTACACATGGTCCGCCTGCTCGTGTTGCCTCTCCTGCTCCAGCTTCAGAAGTTCCAGTTTCAGTTTCTAATTCTGCAGATGATTCCTCCTCAGGTCCTGAGAGTGACATGGATGATTCCACTTCTACTGTAGCTCGTCAGTCTACCAGAGAACGCAGGCAATCTGTTCGACTTCGAGATTATGTCACTTCTGCTATTGTTCAGCATCATGAACCACAGTCTTATCGGGAAGCTAGTTCTGACCCAATGTGGCGAAAAGCAATGCAAGATGAGTTGGATGCTCTCGCACGCACTCATACTTGGGACTTAGTCTCATTACCTCCTGGTAAGACTTTTGTAGGGTGCAGATGGGTGTATAAGATTAAGACTAGGTCTGATGGTTCTGTTGAGAGATATAAGGCTCGTTTGGTGGCTAGAGATTTCACACAGGAGTATGGCATTGACTATGAGGAGACATTTGCTCATGTTGCTCGACTTACCTCGGTTCGTACTTTGATTGCTGTAGCTGCAATCCGTCGTTGGCCGTTGTTCCAGATGGATGTTAAGAATGCTTTTCTTAATGGTGATCTTACTGAGGAGGTATACATGAAACCTCCGCCTGGTCTCGATGTTCACCCTTCACAGGTATGTCTCCTACGTCGTGCATTATATGGTCTGAAGCAAGCCCCTCGGGCTTGGTTTGATAAGTTCAGTTCTACTATGCTTCATCTTGGGTTCTCCTCTAGTTCATATGACTCAGCTCTTTTCATTCGTCATACGAATCGTGGAATTATTCTCTTGTTAATATATGTTGATGATATGATCATTACCGGGGATGATCTCGTCGGTATTCGTGAGCTAAAGAAGTCCTTGAACCGCCATTTTGAGATGAAAGACTTGGGGCCTCTCAGCTATTTCTTGGGTATCGAGGTTACTCCTGATGCTGACGGTTACACTTTGTCTCAGACAAAGTATGCTTCTGATATTCTTGCTCGTGCAGGACTGACTGATCCAAAGGTTGCCTCCACGCCACTGGAGCCCAACCTAAAGCTTACTCCCTTAGAAGGTGAACGTCTCTCTGATCCTACTCGATACCGACAGATTGTTGGTAGTCTGGTTTATCTCACGGTCACTCGTCCTGACTTACAGTACGCTGTTCATCAGGTCAGTCAGTTTCTCACTGCTCCACGATCCACTCACTATGCTGCTGTTCTTCGGATTCTTCGCTACATAAAAGGTACTTTGTTTCGCGGTCTTCATTTCTCTGCTCGATCTACACCGGTCTTACATGGATTTTCAGATGCTGATTGGGCTGGTGATCCTACTGATAGACGCTCCACCACGGGGTACTGTTTCTTCTTGGGTGACTCACTTATATCCTGGTGCAGCAAGAAGCAAACTGTAGTTTCGCGATCCAGCACTGAGGTGGAATACCGTGCTCTAGGTGACGCCACACAAGAGCTCATATGGCTTCGCTGGTTATTAGCTGATATGGGGATGCCTCAGTACTCTGCTACTACTATATGTTGCGACAACCGTAGTGCCATCCAGATTGCCCACAATGATGTTTTTCATGAGCGGACGAAACACATTGAGATAGATTGTCATTTTACCCGTCATCATCTTCGTGCTGGCACGGTTCATCTGAAGTCTGTGTCTTCGTTAGAGCAAACTGCCGATATTCATACGAAGTCCCATCCACCTGGACGTTTTCATAACTTGATCTCCAAACTTCCGCTTATCACGACAGCTTCAGTTTGAGGGGGGCTGTTATGATATATGTCCCACATTGCTTTAGCATATATGTTACCCATTGTATAGTTTATATATATAGGACCCTTTGTACATTGTTTATCGAATAAGTTTAATATACGATCTTAAGCTTCCGCTTCTAATTCTATCAGTGCCCAACGTTGTTGCTCAATGCCGGCTTGGTTATAACGCATGTCCTATTATTGATCTCAAGGGGTCACTGTATGTGTCTATTTCCTCTGGTGGTTGCGCACACTGGGGTGAACCTCCAACATCCAAGTTTGATATATGGGTTGTGGATGATGATGATGATAAAGGGTATGGACTAAACTATTATCTATGTGGGCATTTAGCACTTGGCTCAGAAATTGAACTGTCACATTTTTCAAGTTTGGAGTTGTAGCTTTGGAGGCTGAATTAAAAAGAGAACAAGGTCGGGAACGTCGTCTGTGTACGATCACGCTACAAGAGGTAAAAATTAAACGTTTCCGCGATATGATTATCTGTGTAGGGTTTATTGCGGTAGAAATATTCCTCCGTTGGTATCTGAGTCGTAGCTCGTATTTCGTGCAACCCAAAACATGTACATGTACAATATTCCTCGGTTCCCGTGCCAAGATTTTAGGTATGCAAATTACATACCATCGCGTAGATATTTTCACGGGGATTCAAGAAATATCTTGTTTGAATATTTTTTATGAACGTAGAGAAAGTTATGGCCGTTTAAAGTTTATGCGCAGCCTGGATCTGTACAAAATTGATCTGTAAAATATTATGTGTTTTTCCAAACTTGTTAAAATTTAAATCTGAAGACATGGTTAGAATTAGGACAAAAAACCGAGCATATTGCTGCAAGCCTGGCGGCAAATGGACCACTGAAGGTGGCGTGTGGGCCTCAAGCGCCGACTAACGCCATCACCATGCGTGCCACGCGCCAATGCTCGCCGATGCGGCTGACTTGGCTGCTAGGGTTGATGTGGTATGACACGTGGTGGTGACACGTCATCTAGCTGTTGATGTGGTGTGTCGGGTGGCGAGCTGATGCGGCATACACGTCATCTGGCACGTGGTGCTGGCTGGACGGAAACATGGCGTCCGAATCAGCAAAGAAGCTGGGTGGCGGGGGCTTCGCGGGCATCGCATGGCAGAGTCGAGCACCACGACGCGCGGCGTGCCTACGATGGCCTTGGGTCACTATTTTCATCCCAATTTTGGATCCCTCCCTTCACCCCCTTATCTATTCGGATACTCAAATGGATACCAACGGCATTCCAAATATCGTTGAAGTTGTCCCCCAAGTTTACAGACATGTAATTAAACCCCATAGTCTGTTGCACATTGTCAGCAATGTGTTAATTTCCACTTCTTGACATTCAGTATGGCTGATATACTACGATTCGCATAGTATTTTCTTTGAAAACACTAAAGATTGTGAATCCATCGCATTGGATCACGTACTTCTGTAAAACATTAAGTTGCAATTAACAAAGAAAATAAGTTATTTCGATGAGCCGACATATAACAGTCTGCAAAATGAATGAAATTTCGAGCCACTGGGAAAAAAATTACAATTGAAGCTTAAAATTGCAGGTGGAGCGGCTGAGTACTGGAACTAAGCTCTCCGAGTAACTGCAAGGAAGATGGAAAGAAGAGTCACACCCAAGTGGGATAACTTCCTTAGTATGGCAATCGTACCAGAAAAACTTGCATTCCCCCTCATGATCATATTTATTACGCATCAGAAACTTAGCGCCACTGACAATTCTGGTTGGCGCAGCACGAAAGGGAATGTTCCCAAATGTGAATTGCTTAGTCCATGAGTAATCATTTTTGTTGCAGTTATCATATATCCGTACCCATACTTCAAATGTATCATCAACCCGTACACATACAGCCAGGAAACCCATAAAATCAATAACAGCCGCGTCGTAAAACTCTCGTGACGCGTCTTGCAGTATGTTACATGACCAAAAGAATCTATCAGTAACCACGTCGAATTCAAGGAGGATAAGAGAACAGTGCCATTGATGTCCACGAACTCTATGTGTTTCTGCCCAATACAAATTTCCCCTTATGAAGGCTGCAAACTCTGTAGAATGTAATTTTACCTTTGGCAACAAGGAAGCATTGGGTATTTCAACTTCCCTCCAAGAATTTGTGCTCGTAGTCCACAACTTTACATGAACACGAGAATAATGAAAACACTCAACTAAGACCAATTTGTAGTTATCAGAGGTTGCATCGTACCCAAATCCAGGAGCAGTAAAGTAGGTCCGAAGAAAACCGTATTCGACCCGCGCTGGAGGGGGCGGAATGATGACGTGATCTCTAGTTGCAGGATTCCACAAGAAAAAACTAAACTCGCTAGACAGGACATGGAATTGGGCATGGAATTGGGCGCATAGTAAGCCATTGCATGAACCAGCCAAATAAAAGTTGATGCAAGGTGGAACATAAACATGTGATCGACAAGGAACAAGAGAGACGAGATTATTAACGCACTTGGTCTGCCTGCTTTGAAAGATGATGATGCTGCTCTTGGTCTGTTGTTGCACGAGGTGTTTCTGGATGAATGTTGGGCTTTTGATCACAGCATTGTAGGTTCTGGAAAGGAGCTTGCATCGAACAACATCTTTCGCTGGCAACCTCGTCAAGATATCCTCAATTACATCTTCCGGGAGATCAACGTAACCCGGCGTCGCCATCTTCAAATGAAAGGTGTGGGACATTGTTTTTGTCGTCAACAGGCTTGAACACGTGACCTCATGCAGGGGCTTCCAACGCGCTAACACTTGAGCTACCACTCTAGCTGCCCTTGTGAATGAAAGGTGTGGGGAACTCAACCCTAGCTAGGGCTACCTTGTGAATTTAACCCCTATTCTAGCGTTAAAAAGTAAATAACACTCACGTCCCCAGAGTTTTCAATTAGTGAATTTAACCCATATTTAATCGGGGCCAATGTTAAAATACTATAACTTTGTGTGTCCTTAACCATACATAAATTGCTGGTAGGAGTATAAACTCTCTACTGAAGATAGTTTTCACATCATCCAAAGCGAAGGAGGCACGCAAACTGAAGTATCAATGTCAAGCGGTAAAAGAAGTAGGTTCACCCGCGATTTCCCGACGGATATGGTCGAGGAGATCTTAGCAAGATTGTCCACAAAAGATGTTCTCCGGTGCAAGCTCCTTTCGAAAACCTACTACGATTTGATCCAAAACCCTAGGTTCATCCACAAATATTTTATCCTTAATGGGTGTAGTTATATCGAAAAAATCATCACTTTGGTAAAAAACCCCGAATCCAAGAGTATCAACAACATGGTCTGAAGGGCAGGAAGGATCTAACATGTTCAGATCTACAACATGAATTAAAGCGGAATATTCATGTGTTTACCTTGTCTTCCTTAGCTCCTTAATGCAGCGGATGATCGTTGTGTTGCTTGCTTTCACGCGCCTACTCCTTGATCTTGCTCCCACCAATCTAGTGCGAATCTCGAGGACGAACACTGATTTCCAGACCACGTTCCACCTCCTTGGATGAAGTTGGAGAGAGACTAGGGTTCTCTACAACTAGTGTGAATCTAGACAGAGAGACTTTACTGTATGGAATAGCAATATAATATGTAGGAGGCTGCCTCCTTATATAGGCAAAACTTCTCCTAAGTTTGCACATAAACCCCTAGGGTTTGAGCCTTAGCTACTAACCCCTCTAGTTTATGTATTAGTGCAACTAACCCCATAAGGTTATGTTAATTGCATTGGGCACCCCACATGGGCGCACCAATTGCTAACATCTCCCACTCGCACAGTGGGGTTGCACAATTCATCTAGTCTCCATCAATCTCCAACTTTCTATCATCTACAAAAGAGTATTGTGTGGCCGTGGCGTGTGACCGGTGAGAGTACCTGCATTTCGGGAGATCCGTACACCAAACTCGTATAGCCAGCATGGGAAGGCACCCTCTCGGGAGATCCACATACCAAACTCGTATAGCCAGCGCAGGAAGGCACCCTTAAAACATAAAACAGTGATAATGCTCTCCGTATCTCTCGTATCCCCCAGATTCCTCCGATTGTCATCTCGTGGATCATGAGCACCTGCCTTGTCCCGAAGGCCATGCTCCAATGAGTCCACATCTCCTTTATATTTTCATATCCTACATGATCCCATAAGACCTTGCAGGTGGGCCCAATGAAAGATAATAAAGAGCGATGCAACGAGAATCTTTCCTTACATACATGTGTCACTCAGATTCGGCTCAGCTGCTTTCCCAGCAGTGTCCGGAAGGCCGAATCATCCATAGCCGTAAGGTGTCACGCCAAAGTAGCACCACCGACCCGTCTCCTCATGACACAGATGTAAGTACAAAGGGTATACAGTGTCAATCATCCTTATACGATCGACGAGGCTCACACGATGAGGAATCCCAGGGACTAATTCTACTCATCACCTCATGGTCACTCATAAGCGCGCGTTATTCAAGGGGAAGTATGCGCCATAGTGTTTACACTCTGAAGAGAGCGCATGTCTTATCCTTGCAAAAAGGACCACTATGCAGATGTCTATCCGGTAGCCCTTATGGCCACCAGCCCGAGTGCTGCCATGTCACACTGTTGTGATCAATTATCAGCTCTCGCATCTGGCTTCTTCTACACAGACTATACATGGTTCGCGGTAGCAACCATGTTCGATTGGCCATAACCGATCTCATCATGGAACTTATTTCCAATGCGACATTTGAATCCGTCTGACAGGCTCCTAGCTCTACTGATAGACTTCAAGCTCTTATCATAGGCCATATGCTCATATGAAGAAGGCATCTCATATCATATCGCAGGCTTTCAGCGCTTATCTGGATTCCGTCTCATCTTCCGCCACACCCAGACATATCCAGGATACTGCGAAGGCAGTTGCTCGTGTGAGTGAGCCAACTTAGTGTCTGCGTGACATGCTCTAAGCTAGTACAGGAAATGTAACATATCATACACGTATCAAATAACATGCAGCATAAATAAACAAATCCATTCCTAACATCCAATCAATCAATGTCTCAAAAAAATGTTTAATCAGTCTGACATCTAGTTCCATTTGCCTAACCCTATATTCCTAGTATGACCAACAAAAGTAGCCTTAAGAAGAGGCTTGGTCATTGGATCAGCTAACATCTGATTCGTAGGAATATGCTCTAGAGTGATATCTCCTTTAGCTACTACTTCCCTAATGAAGTGGTACTTTATCTCAATATGTTTGGCCTTGCTGTGGTATTTCGGATCTTTAGCACAAGCTATGGCCGACATACTATCACAACGAAGCGTTACTGGTCTTGGTTCGTCAACCGCTCCTAAGCTGACCAGAAATCTCTTCAGCCAAACACTCTCCTGCGCTGCCGCGGAGCAGGCAACGTATTCAGCTTCCATGGTCGATAAGGCAGTGCAAGTCTGCTTGCTACTGTGCCATGTGATGGCTCCTCCACCCAGCATGAAGACGTAGCCCGAGGTCGATTTACGTGCGTCTAGGTCCCCACCCCAGTCAGCATCACTGTAGCCAATGAGCCTTAGCTCAGAGCCTCGGTAGCTTAACACGTAATCCTTAGTCCCTTTGAGATATCGGAGAATCCTCTTAACAGCCTTCCAGTGTCCAACACCGGGATCAGACTGATATCTGCTAACTAAACCGACAGCATGACATATGTCGGGCCTTGTACACATCATTGCGTACATTAAACTTCCGACAGCGCTTGCATAGGGTACTTTGGCCATCTGGTCTCTCTCGTGTTGGGTCTTGGGACACATTTCAAGGCTGAGTTTCTCGCCATGTGCAATGGGAGTCTCGAATGGCTTAGAGTCCATCATCTGGAACCGTTCAAGTATCTTCTTGATGTATGTCTCTTGAGACAAGCCAAGAAGTCTCTTAGAGCGGTTCCTTAGGATCTTTATCCCAAGGATGTAACTCGCTTCTCCAATATCCTTCATTGAAAAACGAGAGGATAACCACCCTTTGGTAGTTCCGAGCATTCCTTTATCATTGCTGGCTAGTAGTATGTCATCTACATATAATGACAGTATCATGAACTTCTTTCCGGAACGTCTGACATACACACAGTGGTCCTCATCAACCATTGTGAAGCCATATGCCACAATGTCCTGATGGAATTTCAAATACCACTGTCTTGAGGACTGCTTCAGTCCATATATGGACTTAATCAGTTTGCACACTTTGTGCTCTTGACCTTTCTTCTCGAAACCTTCCGGTTGAGCCATATAGATCTCCTCATCTAGTTCTCCATTGAGAAATGCAGTCTTAACATCCATTTGATGTAGTTCCAAGTCCATGCTAGCCACTATTGCAAGTATAAGACGAATGGAGGCAATTCTCACAACCGGTGAGAACGTCTCCTCGTAATCCACACCCTGTTGTTGGGTGTAGCCTTTCGCCACTAGCCGGGCCTTATGCCTCTCAACGCTTCCGTCTGCCTTCCTTTTGACCTTGAAAACCCATTTGTTTCCAATGGCCCTACGTCCAGGAGGCAAGTCAACTAAATCCCAAACATGATTGGTTTTCATTGACTCCAGTTCTTCTTGTAAAGCAATGTTCCATTCTTTCTTGTCAGGGGATGAGAGAGCTTCAGACAATGTCCTAGGTTCATCATCTTCTTGCGTGGTGACCATCATGGCCTCCCCTTCGATGTCAAATCGTCGACGGGGTACGCTCCCACGAGCGCTCCTACGCAAAGAGGGTTCTTCTTCAGCTTCATCATCATATATGATGGGCTGTTCACTAGGCAAGTCACTCCCACTGTTCTGAAGATCCATAGGGACTGTTCCCTGTAGGTCTGTAGAGAACTGAGTGTCATCCAGTGGTTCCTCCTCTTCGTAGAGAATACCATCTCCACGTGCTTCTCCCTGACTAGGAAAATCTCTTTCGAGAAATTCTACATCTCACGATTCCATCTCTGTTAGACTACCATCCGGCTGTTGCGCTATGAATACGTAACCCTTAGAGTGCTCAGAGTATCGTATGAAGATGCACTTCTTTCCTCTAGCACCCAATTTCCCATGAACATGGGAGACGTTACGTACATAGGCGGCCGACCCCCATGGCCTAAGGTGACCCAATTCGGGTTGCCTTTTGGTCCACATCTCGTAAGGGGTTGTGGCTACAGACTTGGTGGGCACACGGTTCAGTATGTATGTGGCAGTCATCAATGCATCTCCCCAATAGGAGATAGGCAGATTCGCATTTGCCATCATACTACGAACCATCTCTAACAGTGTTCTATTCCTTCTTTCCGCTACACCATTTTGCTGCGGTGTGAAGGGAATAGTCAACTGCCTCACTATTCCTTTAGTCTCACAGAGCTCCTTAAATTGCTCAGATAGATATTCACGCCCTCGATCTGTCCTAAGAGCCTTAACTCTTTTGTCCAGTTGGTTCTCTACCTCTTGTAGAAATTTTCTGAAGCACCCTAGCGCTTCAGATTTATGTGCCATCAAATACACATAACCAAAACGAGTGTGATCATCTATGAATGTGATGAAATAGCGAGCACCATGTCTAGCTCTAACATTTAATGGACCGCAAACATCAGAATGAATAAGTTGTAAAGGCTCAGTAGCCCTTACTGCTTTACCGAATGGTTTGCGTTTAGCTTTTCCTGCAAGACAAGACTCACATACAGGTAATGATATCTTGGGCATATCTCCAAGTAGGCCTGCCTTAGCCAGCCTGTTCATCCTGTCCTGTCCTATATGTCCCAATCTAGCATGCCATCTAGTGGCATCATCATCACTAGAAGATGTAATATATGAACGAGAATCATAAACATCATCAATGCTAGAACCAACAATGTCTAAATAAAATAAACCACGAGAAATATAACCAGTACCAAAACATGAGTTGCCAACAAACAGTTTGGCAAAACAACCCTCAAAAACAAGTCTAAAATCCAAATCCAAAAGTCTAGAAACTGAAACTAAGTTCTTGCGTGCATCAGGAGCGTATAAAACGTCATGAAGAACAAGCGTCTTTCCAGACTTCATCTTCAGCTGATATGTGCCAATGCCCACCACATCAACGAAAGAGTTGTTCCCCATGTACACTCTTCTACTGCCCGCTGGTACTCGCCTATAATCCGTGCACGCGTCTCGGTCACATGCTAGGTGGTCACTCGCACCTGAATCCAATACCCACACATTAGGGGAATCAGCAATATAAACTTGACTTATAACATAACAGTCAGAGTTTGGATTATAGTGTACCTTTGGCTCGGCGCAGCCACGAGCAAAGTGGCCATATGCCTGGCAGTTATAGCACATAACTTGTCTCATATCCCTCTTGGACCTCTTCCACATTTGGCGCTTACTGATCTTGCGGCATGGGCCCATGTGGCCTCCATTTTCGTGCTCTACGATGACTTCCTGACCCTTTGGCACATTTGCCATGGGAGGGCTCTCTACCTGCGATGGTGGACTAGAAGTTCTGGCAAATTCCAGTCTCTTTTCCTCAAACAATAAATATCGCTTTGCATCATCAAATGTCTTTATGTCATCTGATCCTTGCAATACTTTTCTCACGGAATCCCATGAATTTGGTAGAGACATTCTCACAGCCTTTAGCTGCCTCTCATCGGATACATCATGCCCAGAAGTTATAAGTTCAGTAATATAGAATGATAAGGTCTTTAGGTGCGTATCCATAGAGACATTATCATCCTTCACCGTGGAAGTGAGCATCATCCATAGACATGTCTTTTGGAAGTCGTCTGCAGTTCCGTACAGTCCTAGAATGTCTTCCCAGAGCTTCTTTGCATAATCAATCACAATTGACTCTAGGAGATCAGTCCTCACTAGATCCATCAATTCTAGACATGCTTTCTTGTCATCAACTTCCCATTTCTGGTAAGCCTCAAGATCACGTCTATATGCATCAGTTGGGCCGCCCGGTGGTACCCATGGCTCCATCTTTGCCATATGCAAATGATCAGACAGTCCTAGCTCAATCATGCGACATATCGCACTTCTGTACCATGCACGGAAGTTGTCTCCCTTTAGAATTATAGCAGATTTAGGAAATAGATTCGTGTTCATCGTGACTGAAAAACGAGACAAAATGGATATTAGTTACTAGCTTTGTTTTAGCTCCTAAGTAACATGTGACATCGATTAATCTCAATAGTTCCTCACAAGGACTCCACCAAAACCTAGCGTATATCCTAGGAATCAAATCTCATCACTTGTGATTTCCTACCAATTTTAATCATGTCATCATGTGAGCTCTTTTGTTTTAGTTCTTTAGCATGCGAGGTTAAACATATATAGCCAATCACACGCAGTTATAACATAAAACAAGCATAAGCATAAATAAATATGCAATGGATGTGGCCCCTAAGGTGCACTCCCACTATTGAGAGCACTTCTTGAGCAAGTCCTGAACTCCATCTCACGCCATCTCGCCTACTTGAGGACTCCAAGCTTGAGGCTCCATTAGACCGTCTAATTGCTCCATGCACCTTGCGCCATAGCTTTTGGTTTGGCCACCTCTCTTGAAGCTTCAATCTTCAATCTCTACTAACTATCTTATTTCTAATAAGAAGTAACCTCATAGAGGCGAGTGGATGAGAAGAGAAGACACTAGAGTATAGAGAGGCACGACACGCAGGCCGTATTTTGATTACATATTCAAAAACCAAAACCAAAACCAAAATATAAAACATCTATGCCACATCCATGCACCAAACACATCCATTCAACCCACAACAGCATGTATAACAATATAATAAACATACTGTAATTTTCTGGAAATTTCCGGAATTAAGCAATAATTACTGGAAATTAATAAGCAATAATCTAATCAACTAAAAAGATCGAAAATTGCTCCCTACCACTTAGGGTCTCACCACCTATGGCAAAACGTAGAGAAAATTGACCTAAGTCTCCAGAAAAAATTTGGGCTCAAAACAGTGTGTTTAAGGTCGTCAAACTGCCTCGGGAAGTGTGCTAAACACTAATTAATTAATCTGGAAATTACTAAAATTTTCCGTCGCTCCAAAAATTATGAAAAAATACCCACAAAATAGGAAATTTAATTTGGAGTCCCTAGGAAAAAACCGGACGAAAAATGACGGCGGGAGGAGGCCGCACGCGCCCTCACGCGCCGCCGCGCGTGGGCGCGTCCGCCTCCGCCACGCGCTGACGTCGGCCCATGTGCCACGTCAACATGCCACGTGGCATGCCACGTCAGCACCTATGCTGACGTCAGCTGCCACGTCATCCCGCCACGTCATCACCACGTCAGCTGCCACGACAGCTGACACGTGGCTGCCACGTCAGCGCCACGTCAGCCACTTGCTGACGTGGCACCTCCACATCATCTGCCACGTCAGCCCTAGGGCCACGTCAGCAGCCGCCGCCAGCCCTTGGGCGCGTGCGGCGCGTGGCGGCGCGTGGCCGCGCGTGGGGGCGGCGTCGGTGGCGCGTGAAGCCCACGCGCCGCCTTCCCGTGCTCCGATCGCGACGAGAAAAATTTTCCCGTGATCGTCTCTTCGTCCTGATCCCGATTATGTGGTCAAAATCCAATTTTAACAAGTTTTTGAAAAACGTGTTCTAATTATTGGATCTAGCAGTCCAGATTAATATTGTTCCGAAACTTTGAAAAATCATAACTAATTCACCGTAAATCCCAAAAATATAAAATTTATATATCTGGAATCCTCGTGAAAAACCCTACCTAACCATATAGGTTTCGTCTACTGGTTATGAAAATTCAGAAACGCGATTTTTTAATACAGGTTCGGGAACGCTTATCGAGGCACGAAAAGTAAGCCTATGGCTCTGATACCAATGAAGGGCAGGAAGGATCTAACATGTTCAGATCTACAACATGAATTAAAGCGGAATATTCATGTGTTTACCTTGTCTTCCTTAGCTCCTTAATGCAGCGGATGATCGTTGTGTTGCTTGCTTTCACGCGCCTACTCCTTGATCTTGCTCCCACCAATCTAGTGCGAATCTCGAGGACGAACACTGATTTCCAGACCACGTTCCACCTCCTTGGATGAAGTTGGAGAGAGACTAGGGTTCTCTACAACTAGTGTGAATCTAGACAGAGAGACTTTACTGTATGGAATAGCAATATAATATGTAGGAGGCTGCCTCCTTATATAGGCAAAACTTCTCCTAAGTTTGCACATAAACCCCTAGGGTTTGAGCCTTAGCTACTAACCCCTCTAGTTTATGTATTAGTGCAACTAACCCCATAAGGTTATGTTAATTGCATTGGGCACCCCACATGGGCGCACCAATTGCTAACATGGTCTCGATGCTACCTTGTACCTCCAATCTCTATGTACCTGCTCCAGCCAAGTTGCCTAACATTAAACACTTGATCTTAGCATGGTCATCAAACGGATTACTGTGTGCCCAATTAAAGGTTCGCCGCTCACATGCAAGATCAAGAAAAAATTCCTTTCTATTGTGGAATCCGGTTACCAAAGAGCACATTATACTTCCCCATCCTAGGTTTGATTGCTGCAGCGCAATTGGTTTCGGGTATGACGCTAGGTCTCGTGACTACAAATTGGTCAAGATTTGGGCAACTGGCACGGATAGAGGCGGTGTGGTGGAGTTTTGGAGTATGAAAACAAATAGTTGGAGCCAAATCCAAACAGGATCTGGGTTGCGGCACACCATATTCTATACTACTGACCATAGAGCCGGTGTTTTGGTAAGGAAAAAGTTGTATTGGTTAGCATCTCCGTGGAGTCATAAAAGTTGTATTGGTCCTATTGGTACAACGCTCATGTCGTTTGACACGGTTAACAGTAGCTTCAGCACGAAACTCACATTGCCCAACGTTGTTGCTCAATGCCGGCATGGTAATAAGGCATGTACTATTATTGATCTCAAGGGGTCCCTGGCTGTGTCTATCCGCTCTGGTGGTCCCACATACAGGGATGAACCTCCGACATCGAAATTTGATATTTGGGTGATGAATGATGATGATAATAGGGTATGGACTAAACAGTTATCTATCGGAGGAAACTTCAAAGCACTACAGGAAACAAAGGATACACCAGCGGCTGAAACCGCTGGCAAATGAGCCAAAAACCGCCGGCAAATATTTTACCAGCGGTTTGTCAAATCGCCGGCAGCATACAGGAAACCGCTGGCGCATCCCCGCTGGTAAAGACATATGCCAGCGGTTTGTGGAACCGCTGTAGCAGGTGTTATATACCGGCGGTTTCAGCGACTGTTGGTATTGTTTCAAAAACTGCTGGCCAAGGGCCCCATTTTCCAGCGGTTTTCACATGCAGCTAAGCTAACAGCTGGTATATACCTTATTCTACCAGGATTTGTTGGGGGAAAAATCAATTCAATCCAACCAAATTAGGAGAAAGTATTCATTGGGGTTAGCCCCACCACAGTGGCATGCCTGCGTGGTGGGGCGCGCCATTCAGCTTTTGACAAATATGCAATATTCAAATGGAAACCACCAAATTTTGCTTGTTTGTCAAAAGCTGAATGGCACGCCCCACCACACAGGCATGCCAAAGTGGTGGGGCAAGCCCCAACGAATACTTTCTCCCAAATTAGAGAGAAATTGGGGGGGGAGCTTTTAGTATCATTAAAACAACGGAAATGTAAGAATGATGAACAGAATATCACTCAATCTTATAAATGTCTTTCGATCTAAAGAAGAATGAACTAAAATCTTCTTCTCATAACAATAACAGTACAATTACAAGTTGCTGAGGTATCAAATGGATCCAACAAATTACTATCGGGATATTGTACATCGATTAAAACTACTTAACCTATTTTAGCGTGGCTTCCAAAAGTATATGTAGCGCTCATATTTTGACTTCTTGGAGTGTTGGCCATTGTCGTCAATGTTAGTATTCCTGTCAGATAGGAGGGAAGTACAATTAGTTTAACGTGCAGTAATAACTTGCAGTCGAGGCGTGATGGAGCAACTTGTAGTAAGGACATTGCTAGGAACATACATATAGGCTCAATTCTATATATAAGTAGAGATCATCATGATAGAGATGAAATCAAGTTACCTTAGTTTCTCAACGTGCCAATCTTAAGTTAGATGTTGCTATCCATTTGAGGCACCTACACCAGCTCTCGGTGAACCCATGACATGACTGCCTTCCAGTTGCTGTAGAAAGAGAATACGAGAAGAAAGAGCAGATAAGTCTCAAACTAAACTTAAAATCCAATAGGCCCTCCAATGACATGGCAAATAATATATGCTTCACACTTTGAAATGCTTTGTGTACTACCTCAACCTGAATTCTTGAATGCTAATGTGTACATACTGAAGCTAAAATCATGAAAGACAAATACTATAGCACAATGTGGCAACAAAACCACATCAGATAGTAATTACAGCTGATTCACCATCAGCCATGTTACTCTAATCAGAGCAATAACTGAAAAGCATAAAAAGATAAGCTTGTTTCTTACTTATACCTCTTCTCTATCAAGCATTTCATCAAACAATTCAAGTGCATCTCATTTAACATATATTTAGTGAACACAAAACCAAATTGAATACAATTGAAGCATAGGAAGAGTCTTAGAGACTTACAGTAGCAAGAAGCGACTTTGGAGGTAGATGAATCAAAATTCAAATTGAGCCGATTTATTCGCTACATTTCCAGCAATCCTGCCGAACAAAAAGAAATGAACAGAAGAAGTAACTGGATTTCAGAGTGAGGGCTACAAAGATGTGAATCACAAGATCCCTAGCTTCTATGAAAGTACATATAATTCTTATCGGTTACTGGAGGTTGGCGACAACAATATGTTCCTGTAAAAGACGTAAAATGTGTCAAACTAATATGAAATTTGAACTTTCGATACCTCCGTGGGACAAAATTGGAGACTAAGTAATGTTCGAATCTTTAGATCATCAACTCGAAATAAGTAAATAAATTTAACCACGCCATGGAAAGCAATAACACCAAAAACAAGTTTGGAAAGAAAAATATGAAAAACAAAGTTCGGAAAGAAATTGCTTTACCTTGACTCGGTGGGGCACCTTCAACATGTTTGAGCCCAAGAGACACCACGACTGCCGTCCAACTCCTCTGGAAGAGAAAAATTAACTTTGATAGGAACCACATAGAAAGAGAAAGAGTTCGACAGTAATCCCAATACGCATAGGTCTACATATCCCTTGTCCCTGATCTCTCTGTCATCATGGCCCAAGTATCTCATTTCTTGATATGTAAGTCTGTCCATAGGAAATCACAAGTGCAAATATTCTTTGTCACGTGAACCCAAAATGACTTGACAGCAAGAATTGTAAAATAAATTCATCAAAAGAAGATGTAATAAGAGATAGCATAGCAACATATTTGCATTCAGATGCAAACACACTCCACGGTGAGACGAGGCATAAGCATGTTGCTATGTTACTCTAATCACAGCAATAACTGAGAAGCAACAATAAGCATGTTGCCTACTTATACCTCTTATTTATTTATTTTTTTGAGGAACACTTATACTTCTTCTCTATCAAGAATTTCATGAAACAATTCATGTGGATCTCAATTTACATATATTTAGTTAACACAAAACCGAATGTAAGAGAAAATAAGCATATAAAGAGTCCTTAGAGACTTACAGTAGAAAGAAGTTAATTCAGGGCTATTTATTTGCTACACTTCCAGCAATCCTGTTTGAGAAAAAGAAATCAACAGAAGAAATAACAGGATCTCAGAGAGAGGGCTAGAATTTCTAGCCTAGAAAGATGTAAATCACAACGTACCTATCCATAAACAACACCAAGTTGTTAGGGCTTCATGAGTGTAGAATCTCTGAACGCCTAATCTTTGAAATCGAGTAGTTACTAATTTGGAAGAAAACGGAATCTTGAAAGTCGATGCTTTGAAAGAATGTGATACTTGAAAATCAAAATCGAAACTGTACCTTGCTAATGTTTGGGAAAAATCCCTCCTCACCCAGAAAACCCAATTTGCACCGAGTACTTGAGAGAGTGAAGATGGAACAGTATGTTGGTCGATTTCTATAGATTGCTTCCATCCCTATCAGGAAGCCGCAGAAGCGAGATACACTCTATCGAAGTTTAATCAGCTTTAGACGAGCTACGGAGAAGGAGAGGGAGAGGGAGAGGCGTGATAGATCTGGTGGTTTGGATTGTGTTTCGGTTGAGAGATTTCTGAATTAAGTGATGGAGGGAGAGGAAAATTGGATTAGGGTTGAGATGTGGGGGGAAGTTTGCCGCCCTCTTTTCACTCTGCCGCCGAATGAGTGAAATTTTACTTCACTCTTTGATTTAAGTCTTCTTTTTTTATGTTCTCGTTAATTTGTAGTCTAATAAACTAAGTGATGCAATTATCAATAACTTTAGTCCACTAAGAAATGTTGTACTTAATCTTAGGCCCATTTCTATCAAAAAAAAAAATAGGCCCATAAAGTTTGGATACAAATAACTTCAATCCTTCTCTAATCACGCAATACTAGTTGATAGTACAATTTAGTCAAGTACTGGTTCGATATTCTTCATTAATTTACTAATGATCCGTAGAGAATGAGCGTTGAGTCACGATCAGAAGTTATATTAAGTTCGTTTAAGATGTGAGTCACACTTCAGAAAGAGCTTAATAGTAGAGATTGGTAGTCCAGTTGAGCTGTGAGTCACATTTGGTAGTCATATTTGATCATCCGAAAGTTCGAGTGAATTTATTAGTAGTTACTAGTGAAATAGTAGAGATCAATAGTCCACTTAAGTAGCATTTGATACTCAGATGTGGCCAATTCATAGTTCGGTTCAGTTCACCATTATAAGAACCCAAAATGAGTTGTGAGTCACTATAGATGACCCGATTTCATCAATTATTAGTTCAATCGAGGTCATGGGTGAAAGTGGGAGAAATCTTCCGTGGTTTTTCATTGAGTATTCACACCGTTAAATAGGTCATTACAACACTAATTACATAAATTAGTCCTCTAGTAAATTACAAGACGAGTCCTACAACTATTACTCCCCTGCAGTCGAAACTGTAGGCATGCTAACACTGAGACTAGAACGAAAATGCTGGAACAAGGGCCGAGGAAGACCCTTGGTGAAGATGTCAGCGTACTGATAGTAGTAGGTAGTATTTGTAGTGCGATTTGCTTAAGACCGGAGATGTCCATATATCACTGTGAACAATGTCAAATGGACTAGAAGTAGAAGAAGTAGATGGGGAAAAAGGCAAACGCACGTGTTTACTAATTTGACAAGCATGACAAAGAGCTTCTGAATTATGCCTACTACAAGAAATGAAATGACTACTACGAAGCGAATCTAAAACTAGACGCCCGGGATGACCAAGGCGGTTGTGCCAAACGGAAGCAAGAAAGGCAGCAAAAGAGACAGCAGACGACGGTGGTGGGACAGACTGGAATGGATAGAGATCACCCGAACTGTTGCTCCTATGTAAAAGAGCTCCCGATTGTAGGTCATTTACAGAAAAACCAAAAGGGTCAAACTCAACGGAAACATTATTGTCAGTAGTGAATTGACGAACAGAAATTAGGTTTTTGATAACGTTTGGGGTGAGTAAGACATTTTGAAGTTGAAGGGAACGGGCGTTGGTGGTAAGGGTGTGATTGCCAGATCCTTTCACTGGAATGCTAGAGCCGTTTCCCACAAGTATGTTAGGAAAAGGACAAGATGACGAGAGAGAAGAGAGTATACCTGACGCTGGGTGTAGCTTGTGCGAGTACTGAACGCGAATCCGGAAACCGAGCCGATGAAGCTGGAACACGCGCTGAGCCGAGCGAGCGCGTGGATCGAAGCCGAAGAGGTGAAATCGCGTGAATCGAAGCCGGTTCGTCTGGGTGCACTTTTGGGATCGACTGGTCGTCGTTCACAGAGACGATACTTCGTGGTGGTCCACCGTCGCAGTAGGCGACGGTCCTGGAGGACAACAAGTTGCGTCGCAGAGAGCGACGGAGAGGGAGAAGGAGAGGAGTAGGGGCGGAAGCAGTGGAGAACGGATTCAGACCACTAGGCGGTGGCAGAGGCGGTGCACTGGTGGAGGGCGTGCGACGGCGGCGACGGTTGCTGCTAGAGTTGCTCTGATACCATGAAAGTGGGAGAAATCTTCTGTGGTTTTTCATTGAGTATTCACACCGTTAAATAGGTAATTACAACACTAATTACATAAATTAGTCCTCTAGTAATAACAAGACGAGTCCTACAACTATTAATGGGTTCGAACCGAGTAGACGACAAACATGTAAGTTCTTAAAAAAGGATCGACAATTCAATTGAGAATACAGTCACATTACAACCCATATTCGGTCAATTTGTAGTTAAGCAACAAAAATAATTGTGATGTTGCATAATAAATGTACACAAATTTAAAGTTAACAAAACTTTATCTGAATTGGTAATTTGACAAAATATATTATACTGGAAGTTCCTTTAAAAACAATGATAACTAAGGGGGGAAATATTTAATTTGTACTAATATAATAGTAATAAGATACATATAAATTAGAATGGGTCAGATACGAATATTAAAGGCATTGGTTTGGTGGTTAAAGTTGTACCTATTCTGTGGGTGGTTTTGGGTTCAAACCTCTTTGATACTCCAACTTTTTTCCAACCTAGAAACCGCTGCCAATGAAGATAACCGCCGGAGTAGAGTATGTTTCACCAGCGGCTGGAGAACCGCTGGTAGAGAAATGAATTACCCGCGGTTTCAAAGGAACCGCTGGCATATGTTCCAACCAATACCAGCGGTCGGCAAATTTAGCAGCGGTTCCTTGGAACCGCCGGTGTAGCTTTCTTCTGCCAGCGGTTTGCTTAAACCGCTGCCATTAAAACCGCTGGCTATTCCCATATTTCTTGTAGTGAAGTAATGGTCAATCCAACCAGCATTTATGTGAATGGGAGATTCCTGATGAGCCAAATGGATCGCTATCGGAAGAAAGAATCTAGGTATTTTTTGTATGATCCTCGTACAAAAGAAGAGGAGGACCTTCCGCATAAGCCAAAAGTTTCAAAACATCTTTGGTATCAACCATTGCGTTACCATGAGAGCCTGGCTTCACTAAACTAGAATGGGATAGGTTTAAAGATCTGGTTTAGAATTGTACTAGTTCACACTTGGACGAGCTTCTTTCTGTGTCTTATATAGTACTATTCATTTTAGAAGTACAGTTCCATAGATTGTGCCGTTTCTGTTATACATCATATGTTCATTATAAGCTTTGTGAGTTCAAAGCTTTCAGTTATTTGTTCTTTCTAACTTCGACCAGCAAAGGCCATGTTCTGCTGTATTGGTTATGCTCTTTTTTGTTTTAATTAGCAGCCTGCAGCCCAATGGTCTGTTTGTTATTTTGCTCGTGGATGAATGATGGAATACGCAAGCTTGAACAGTGAAATGAAGAAGTGTAAGGAAGCTGTTTGGTACTGGAATTGAGTTAGGTGTTGGTTAAAATCCGTTAATTCAGGGGACTAATAATAATACTTAAAGGATCACTTATTGGGAGGGTATGTAGAGCTGCCTAGTCGGTTAACCAAACCCGAGCACGGCCCGAAGTTTCATGAATCGACCGGTTACAGTTCAGTTCTGGATAACCTCTAACCGGCCCGGCCCTACCGTTACCGGTAAATCGGTTTGATTCAGTTCGAGTCCGGGCCCGGTTTGGTTATGTTCGGTTGTGGTTTGGGCTTCACTTAGGCTTCAACATTTAATTTTTTTTTCTGCTTTATACTATCCAACAAAATGAAATGCCCAACGTAAATTTAAAAAGATAACTTGTATTATTAATCAAAAAAAGTGTGTTAGAAAAAATTACATCACTATAGTGTAATTACATCTTAATTAAATTGATACCTACTCAACTATCTATCATTTCCATTTTTCTAACGTACATTTTTACTAACTTGTCTTTACATTCACTAAATCAAGAGGATCTTTTAGATGCCTTGATTTTCCGTCTATGTTTAAGCTCTTGAATAGCTCTTCCACCTCAATGCTCAACGCTCTCTTGTCTTGTACTCGTTTGTCGGCATTGTTCCAATCATTTGAGCATACGATCTCCAACTACTTGGATATTAGGCACGTGCGTTTTTTCGAAAACACTCGTTTATGCACTAAATGTTGTTTCAAAAGGCACTGTTGAAACTGGTGCAGTTAGTACAGCACGGGCCATAATTAAAATAATCGGATATGTTGATTCATGTTGCTTCTACCAAGCGCGTACATATGGGTTTTCTAGTTCATTTTCGCTTTGCGTAGAGAAAAAATTAGTGTCAAGGTATGTATTTTAATTCGGAAGTGGCGGACGACCCGGATGTGTTGCATTAGGTTGTCGATCTCTTATAGAATGCTCCAAATTTTTCCGTTAACACTAGGTCACTTGAAGATGCCATTGTTGTAATGCTAGAACTTTGAATTTCCTTCTCCTTAAATTAATGGGTAAAAGACAAAACCTACGCTGACAATTGGATAAATTACACTTCGTTACTCTGTCGTTTGAACAAAGATACTTTGCTACCTTGTAACGGAATATTCTTTGGACAGAGCCACCCCTATGTTATGTTCCAACTGTGACACAAGAGTATCCAATTTTTTTGACCATTCTACCCTTCATAAGTGTTAGATGACATTATCACCCCTTATAATTGTGATAAATTCCCTAAAATGAATGACAACTTTGCCCTTATGGATCTATTTGAATAAAACTCAATTAAAACACAATTTGACATTAATTATACACCATTACATTAGCACTTGTTAAATTACCATAACACTCTCGTCCAAAAAGACACTTTCCGCCCTTTTGTGACACCTATCACCACTTCCAAAGGACAATTTCCACCCTTCTGTGACACATGTTCCCAGACTCAAAAGGACACTTTACACCCTTTTGTGTGTTCCGAACATTTTTATGTTAGGTAAAAGACAATGACTACCCCTATAATATGGATAAATATATTTTAGTCCCCTGACATTTGAATAATTCTACTTTACTCCCTCGTAACTGACGACCAGACGTTACTAACAAAATGATTATATTACCCCTAACATTCAAGCTAATTTACAAAATTGAAAATGCCCTTATTTCTCCCCCTCATTTCTAACCATAACCACTTTCTTTGTAATATCACTACCCCAAACCACGGCCTCCTTCTACCACCAGCAGATGAACAGAGTACGCAGCGCTCGACTCTTTGAGCCCAAAAGTTGAAAACAGGGGACTTCCACTACACTGAAAGTTGAAGAACAGAGCATCTCTACCCACTACTTCAACAAGACACTATCTTTTCCAAGCTCCCAGGTCCAGTGAGAAGCAACAAATCTGGATGAAGAATAAGAATGAATTCGCCACAAAGGATGAAGAAGACGATGCCGATGTCGAAGGAGTATGGCGACGGAGGACGCCGGCACCGGCGCTCCTGCGTCTTCATTTGATGTTGCGTTTTCTGTTTAGGTTTTTGTGGCCGATCTTGAGGGTCTCAAAGTCGTCCACGACGGTGTCGGTGGTAGCGACTTTTGGGGATGTGGAAGAAGCAATAGCCACTTTTTTGTGATGTTGAAGGTAGTTGGGGTACCGGCGGCGGCGAAGGTCGAGGTGATTATCCACCAAACGACGGGTTCTCCTTGATACCTTGCCGAATCATTGCAATTCATGGCTCTGATTCATAATCTACCCATTCATTGGCGGCAATTGTGGTTATTGTAGATTTTCAGTTCGATTTTATTCATAAGCTTGATTTGGGTTATGTATAATTTTATGCAACAGGTTTTTGTTTTCAATTTGTTTTTTACTGGGTTTCAACATGAGGATTCATGAGTTTCCTGAGAGGTAAGCCCATCGGCTTATACAGGAGACCTACATAATTAGCAACTGCAATTAAATAACATGAAATGGTGGGGAGGGAAAGTGGTGGGGTAGTGGAAGGAAATAAGAGTGAGTGAGGTTAAAATTTACAATGCTGGCCCAAGTAACTGCCAATATTTCTATTACATTTTAAGGACATTATTAGCAACACAAAAGTATAACGAGCTTCACTTTTGGATTTCACCACAATGGATGTTGGCTCTATATATAGTAGAGAATACTCATCAAGAACACCCTTCTCATTCGGTCGCCATCTTCTCATTTGAACCATCTGCGAAAATCGAAGATTTGGGATTTTGACTTTTCCCATTTCTCAACAGCTAACATCTCTGGTACATTTGCCTTGAACTGAGAATTGTAATTCAACGGTTGGATCATTCTTTCTCAACATACCCAGAAAGGTTTCTGGAACCATCAAGTCAGACGAAAATTGGCTAAGAGTTCTTTCATATGGACACGATTGGGAAGGAGAAGAATGAGTGGTTAGGGTTAGTTTGTGTTAGATGGGAGGGTGTAAGAGCATCTCCAATCGTTACGTAAAATAATTAGTTTAGTACATAACTAGAAGAAATAATGAGCTCCAATGGGCTAGTTAAATGACTCAATATTTTACATATTATGTATCACACTCAATAGAAGTAGCTAGCTAGAATGTAGGTAGTTAAATTTTTTGTGTCTATCTCTCTCCTACTTTAATTTAATAAAATATTTTATTTATAATTCAATACTCACAAACTTATGTAAAATACATAACACCATTGGAGCAAACAATAAGAAGTCATGTTAACTTGAATTCATACTAGTTAAAATTTAGCTAAATAGTAATTTTATTATTGGAGATACTCTAATGGATCTGTAATGTATAAAGAATGTTTTGGTCTTTTATGGTTTTTGTACTTGTATATTATAATAATAATCCAATCAGAGATTTCAAGGGTCAAATTCTCTTTTCCCAGGTGCTGTTAGCCAGCCGTTTGCTCCATCCACAAAAAGAGTTGCAAAGTGTCATTGTTTAAATGTTAGGGTATCTAAGTATAATTTATCCAATTGTCATAGTAGGTTTCGTCTTTTACCCTAGATAAATTACTTCATTGGTAAATAATCTACCCTACTGTGATCACAACGATGGCCTTTTTTTTTCTCTTGGTTAGGAACTGAAACAAACTAACTAGTCTCACATCATCTAAACGGAAGAAGGCATGCAAGCTGAGGTAACAATGCCAAGCAGGAGGCTAGGAGGAGGAGAAAGAGAAGGTTCTGCCGCGATATGCCGACCGATATTGTCGAGGAAATCTTAGCAAGATTGTCCATGAAAGATGTTATTCGGTGTAAGCTCCTTTCAAAAACTACTACGATTTGATCCAAAACCCTAGATTCATGAACAAATATTTTCTCCTTCATGGGTATAGTTATATCAACAAAATCATCACTTTAGTCAAGCACCCCGAATCCCATTGTATTAAAGATATATTCTCTATGTTACCACCTTTTCACTCAGATATTTATGTTCCTACTCCAGCTGAGTTGCCTAATATGCAAAACTTGATCTTAGCTGGTTCATCCAACGGCATACTGTGTGCCGAATTAAAGGTCCGCTCAGATGCGAGTACAAGAAGAAGAATTTCCTTTTTATTGTGGAATCTGGCTACCTGAGAGCACATTATACTTCCCCATCCTAGGTCTGATCAGTGCAGCGCAGTTGGTTTCGGGTATGACACCAGGTCGCGTGACTACAAATTGGTCAAGATTTGGGGAGCAAATACATATATTGACAGTTTGGTAGATTTTTGGAGTAAGATTACAAATAGTTGGAGGTCAATTCAAACAGATTCTGGAATGTGGCACACCAAATTCTATACTACTCACCATAGAGTCGGTGTTTTGGTAAGGGAAAAGTTGTATTGGTTAGCATCTAGATGGAGTCATAAAAGTTTTGGTCCAGCAGGTACAACTCTCATGGCGTTTGACATGGTTAACGATAGCTTCAGCACGAAACTCACTTTGCCCAACGTTGTTGCTCAAGGCGGGTTTGGTTATAACGAATGTACTATTATTGATCTCAAGGGGTCCCTGGCTGTGTCTATCCGCTCTGTTGAACCTCCAACATCCAAGTTTCAGATATGGGTGATGGATGATGATGATACTAGGGTATGGACTAAACAGTTATCTATAGGAACCTTCCAAGTAACGGTCAATCAAACCAGCATTTATGTGAATGGTAGATTTCTAATGTGCCAAATAGATCACAATTGTGAGGAAGAATCTAGGTATTTCTTGTATGATCCCCGTACAAAAGAAGATGAGGATCTTCCGCATAAGCCAACAATTTCAGGAACTTATTTGTATCAACCTTTGAGTTACCGCGAAAGTTTGGCTTCACTAAATTAGAATGGGAGAGATAGACATCAATGTGGTGACAAGCTTCCTTAGTACAGTACCTAATTGAAGCTTTCTCATTGCGTGCAACGGACTAATTTCATTCCTGAACATGCTTTAAGTTATAGCTCTTCTTTAGATTTTGGTACTAGTTTAGAATATGTACTGGTTCACACTTGATCAAGCCTTTTCAGTTTCACATCCAGTTAGAAGTACAGTTCCATATATTGTGCCGTTTCTGTTATGCATCATATGTTCATTATAAGCTTTGCAAGTCCAACTTTTTGTGTCATGTGTTCCTTTCAACTTCTACCAGCAGGCCATCTTCTGCTGATATTTACTCTTTGCGCTCTTTTTGTTGTCATTAGTAGCCCAAGGGGTCTGCTTTTTTTTGGCTTGTGGATCCAGTAAGGGATTCCCAAGCTTGAAACAGTGAAGGATGTTGTTAATTTAGTACTGAAATTGAGTAAGGTACTAGTAGTGATGAATCCATTCATAAGCCCTGAAATAAGGGACTAATAATACCTGGGATCAGGTATTGTGACGGTTTGGTAGTGAAATTACATGCATGTCCTTCATATATACAAATTTGTTTCTCTTTGTTATGTGGTTTCAATTGGATCACTATTTTGTGAGTTAATTGGTCATTTTACAAAGAATACTACTTCAGTCCTATAAAAGAGCAAACACCACATGACCCCAGTACTATCAATCTTTAACTGTTTCGGTTTCATTATGTTAGTGTTGGTCCATTTAAACTGTTGGATTCGTTATGTATAGTGTGTATTGTATCCAAACATATCAGCAGAAAGACCTGAGTCCGATAAGATCTCCAGAGCTGCCCAAATCACATCATGTGAATGAGAAAGCATACATCCCTATTTTGCCATATATGTCAAAGATAAATGACGGTGCTACATACTTACAAGGCGAGCTAGCAGTTTCTTCACAAATGAATGAGATTTGAGATTTGATTCCAGCCCATGATCCATGTCCTTTCCGCATTCTCCTCTATGTGATTGGGATCATAGGGATCTCTCTGTATTCAGCATTGAAATGGATAATTATATATTTTAAGTTACCTGACAAACTAGTAGTTGCTTTTGGTATTGCACCTTCGCCACATGTTCTTTAAGTTCTGTCACGTATGCTCGAATGCTTCTTACATTCTCCTCTGCTGCATTCTGAAACATCTTCTGCATTTTTTCATGTTCACTGAACTGGAACGGCGATATGGAGTGCCTTCTCTTGACGAGGCATCTCCACCTTCCTCATTCTTTGTAGGACTACCTTTCTCAGAAACTGATGGAGTTACAACAGGCACTGCATCACTGTCCTCAGGTGGTCTGTTTTCAATTTCAGCCTCTGATTCTTGACAAGTTGAGGATAAAGGCGGGCATGGAGAGTTGGATACCATATAAAAGTTTGGCGGTTGGCACCATTGCTTGAAGCTAGAGGAGCAAATTTCTTCTTTCTTAACTGAGTCTTATTACCTTTCACATCTCCTTCATTGGTAGTTTGTGGATCAATGTTATTGTTGGGAAGAAACATCACCAGTTTGTCGATTGATTTCTGTACGTTTTCAAGCTGCTCCTCAATTGGAAAGCAAGTATTTAGAGAGAGTGAGAATCCAATTTATGCACACACCATGTTTACTTGGGCATTGTTTGTGACTTCCTTAGCTCTGGTAGCAAAGTGGAGAGTGTTCCGTGATTGTTCAACATGGCTTAGTGCTGACTCAAGTGCATATTATTGCAGTACGAGCATTTCCAACAAGAGAGTGCTGCAATATCCTTGTAAGCTTTGAATTCGGGTAAGGTATATGGCCACTTCTTTTCCCAACAGTACTGCAATTCACATCAATTCTCCAAATTAGAGATATTTCAGTTAATACAGTTAACAAGCTCCTTCATAAGATGAATATAATTTCATCAGATTTACTGATCTGCAAATATTTTAAGGTCTGCGCAAGTATAAAAGCAAAAAGGTGCTATCCCTTCAGCATCTTCGCTTTCAATGTGCCATGAAAACTGATAATGAGAAAAAACCACTATGTGGAAGTCATCTGACAACTAGTTTCAGATGAGCAATTGCCACCAAATTAACTATCTCATCTGGACATCACTTGGAGAAAAGTACGGTATATAATAACAAATCTGTACTCAAGGTTTTACTTTATCAAAGTAACATACAGCAGATGACATACATGAAACGCTATCCGAAATAGCCACGCCGCAAGCATAATAAAAGGAATCATTCTTTTTTTGGTGACTGAAGTATGGGTTAGGAGTTGCATTTCCAAGTCATTAACATTCATAAATACAGAGAAATTAGAATTCTGCCACAAACAAACTCAGACCTGAGCTTCCTAGTGACAGTTGTGAGAGTCATCAAGCCAAGATTAACGTGGCAGCCTTCCCTAAGTCTTGGCACCATCAGCATTTGTCTGCGAGGCTCTTTCACTGCCAGTGAAATCAACAAAGTTCTGGAAAAGAAAAAACAATGAAGAACTAAGTGACATGATGATCAAAACTCTTGAAATCCTGAGGGATTAGGCAGATTCATAGGTTAAACTTACCAGACTTGGCACAAAAGATCTCACGCAATCTGAATTGTCGCGGACAGTGCTTTCTATTGTCTGCCTAACACCCCCAGCTTAGTTTAAATAACTGGTGATTAACAAGTATAGCAGCAATCTGGTGCGATCGCGACATTAACAAGTTAATGCACTAATTCTGCAGATGTGTAGTCCATTATCAGTACTTAAGGGTGACTTCCAGTAAACAATCATGAAATACAAATAGATAAAGTTCAAGCTTATTAGTTCAACAGGATCAGCCTACTGACATGGTCAAAAGTAAAGCATCTATATGAACTATAATCAGAAAAGGATCCTTAATGATATGCAGACAAGTGAAAACCAAGTTCAACATGGTCAAGTCACTTAAAGCTGAGCTCGCAACGCGTTATCCAATCAATTTAGAGTACTTTGACAAATAACATATGAACTATTCCGCATTACAATGCCAAAACTGAGAGTGGCTAACAGTAAAAGGCCACACAAGTCAACTTTTGTAACTTTGTGCAGCTAATCACTTCAACTTGACCAACAAAGCAGGAGTTTCTTTTTTTTTTTTTTTAAAAAAAAAAGTGTTCCACTCAATTGAGCGTGAACTAAGCATAATCAGATTAGAATTTCATCAATTGGTTACCATTCTGTTGAGTGAAACTGGAAAAGATCACTATGAAACCCTACTACATGGTCTTTCACCGACTTACCACCAAGTCACATTCTAGCAATCGAGTTTATCAAATCAATCTAAACTATCAGCTGAATATATCCTGTTCCATCTACTCCTCATGTTCAAGTGTGGTAAAAGTCTGTAGCTTTTTTCCTAAAAGAGGAAAAAATATGAACTTTTTGCTCTTCTGATTTGCAACTCCTTATCCTATTAGAATTATAGCAGAAGAATTGGTGATTTGATTTTCTTACTTGGACTAAACTGCAAGCAGTGACTTGAAGCAACTAGCAGCAGCTACCGTTAGATTCATTTTCTTTCCTTTTAATCTCAGCCGTTGATGTTGAACGGTGTCGTTCTCTTTAATTATTTTTATTTCTTTTCTTCCGTTGTGCAATGGGACAGCTGTCACACAGCTATTGGTCCTCTTGTTTTCAGCTGTAACAAACTTGCTCTATATCATCATTCCATGGATGATGAATTAGCTATGAAGAAAACTTCATCTTCCTCATTTTCGATTCTCAGATCTATTTGTTTTATCTTCAAATTGTTTGATATATCTGTTGATTTCAATATGGTATCAGAGCCTGGTTACTGAGGCTACTGATTAAATTGTTTCTGATTGCCGATTTTCTTCTTCGGATCTATCCCCTTTTTCTATCTGTGTTCTTGCTCTTCATCGCCTTCTATGGCGCTTCCAAATCCGTCCACCGTTTTAGGAACGGTCGATTATACTTCTCCATACTTCTTATCTGCTAGCGATAACCCTGGTCATCTGCTTGTCAGCCAAATTTTGACAGGGGAAAATTATTACCCCTGGGTTCGAGCTATGAAGGTGGCTCTCATGGCTAAGCACAAATTGGTGTTTGTTGATGGATCTCTCCCCTCTCCAGCTCCTGGATCTTCTGAATTCTCTCTCTGGAATCGCTGTGACAGCATGGTAATCTCTTGGATTCTTAATTCTGTCTCAAAAGAAATTGGTAGTAGTGTGGTCTATAGAGCCACTTCTAGAGAAATATGGGTAGATCTGCAAGAGCGATTTGCTCAACAGAATAAACCTCGAATATATCAATTATCTAGTAAGATTTCTAGTCTCAAACAAGGAGATATGAATGTTACTAGCTATTATACAAAAATTAGGACTCTCTGGGATGAGATGTCCAACTATAAGTGTTTGCCTTCTTGTACATGTGGAGCCATGAGTGCTTTCCTTGTTATGGCTGAAGAAGATAAGATTATGCAATTTTTGATGGGTCTCAATGATCAATACACTTCTGTTAGGGAACAGATTCTGCTAATGGATCCTCTTCCCTCTATGAATTTGGTATTTGCAAAGATTATGCAACAAGAGTGTCAAATGCAGATTACAAATACTGTTCCAGTTATTGCTATGCCAGTTTTGAATAATCATGGTCTTGGTGTGATGGGTTCTGCCCCTTCTCAGATGAGTCAAAACATAACTGCTTATGCCAACACAAGACATCATCAAAACACACCAAAACCAAAGCTCACTTGTTACCATTGTGGGAATACTGGTCTTGTGAAAGTAAAGTGTTGGCTCTTACATGGTTATCCACCAAATTACAAGCATAAACAAAATTTCAAGCAAGGTGTGGCAAAAGCACACAATGTCATGGCTTCATCTTCTCAACAACAGACTTCTGACAAGGGTGTCTCAAATTTGGAGCTATCTACCACACAAATGCAGCAAATAGCTACTATGATTAGCTCCCAGCTGCAAAACTCCAAACTTCACTCAGCTAGTGAAGTTGGATCTAATGTTTCATATGAACACTCCTCAGCTTCAAACACAGCATATGAGCCATATTTAAAAGGAGATAGCTCATGTCCTACAAGTCCTGTTACTCATTTTATGGGAGGTGTTACTAGTACTTATTCTCTTCAAACTACTTTTGAATCTCATTTCTGCACATCTGATTCTTGGATTATTGATTCTGGGGCCACTGATCATATGTGTTGTCAGCTTTCAAAGTTCTGTCAAGCAGCCCCAGTCAAGGACACTTTTGTACATTTACCAACAGGCAGAAAGGTATCTGTTACTCATGTTGGAAAAGTGAAATTAAATGATGCAATTACTCTTGATCATGTGCTTTGTGTTCCTGATTTTCACTTCAATCTTGTGTCTATGACACAATTAGCCAAATCCAATGGGTGTGTATTTGTTTGTGACTCAAATAGTTGCAGCATTTATGACAAGCTTGGAGGGAAGCTTTTGGGAAGTGGAGTTAAAGAAGGGGGGTTGTATTTTGTGAACACTGCCATTACTACATCTCTCTCAGCCACTTTACTCACACCTCCACAAAGCACTGACAGTGAGTTATGGCACATGAGATTGGGACATTTATCCCACAAGAAACTCAATGGAATGAGGTCTATACTAAAATGCACAAGTCTAGATCCTAACACTTGTTGCAAGATATGTCCTCTAGCAAAGCAGAAAAGAAAGAAATTTCCTCATTATAATCATATGTGCAGCACTCCTTTCAGCTTATTCATATTGATACCTGGGGTCCATATAAGTGTCCTACATATGAGGGACACAAATATTTTCTCACTATTGTGGATGATGCTACAAGAACAACTTGGATTTATCTCATGAAGCACAAATTTGAGGCTGGGAGTGTACTACCTCATTTCTTTGCTTATGTCAAGACTCAGTTTCAGAAATCTATCTCAAAAGTTAGAAGTGATCAAGCTCCTGATCTTGATCTCAAAACTTTCTTTGCAACTAATGGAGTTTTACATGAATACAGCTGTGTTGCTACCCCAGAACAGAATTCTGTGGTTGAAAGGAAGCATCAACATTTATTAAATGTGGCAAGAGCTCTCAAATTTCAAAGTGCAGTGCCAATCAAATTCTGGGGTGACTGTGTATTAACTGCAGCTTATGTGATGAACAGGACACCATCATCTATCCTCAAAGGTAAATCTCCATATGAGTTATTATATAGAGAGTCTCCCAAATATGATAATATCAAAGTGTTTGGCTGCCTGGCTTTTGCTTGTACACTAAAACATGGAAGATCCAAGTTTGATGCAAGAGCTACAAAATGTGTTTTTCTGGGATATGTGCATGGGATTAAAGGTTTCAAACTGTATGATCTTGAGAATTCATGTATTGTGATATCAAGAGATGTCATTTTTCATGAGATCATCTTTCCTTTTGCTGATAAACCCCCTACCAATGAATCAAACACATATCCCCTTCCCAATACTATCATTGATGATGATATGTTCTTTGAAGAACACTCTCCTTCTTTCTCTCCACCACCACCATTAGCTACTTCAGCTCCTTCACCACCTCTTGTGCCTATTCAAAGAAGACAGTCTTCTAGACCTACCCAAATTCCCTCTCATTTTAGAGATTTTGTGCTCACTAAACCCAAAGCCAAATCACAAGCTCATAATGTCATTTCTTCTTCTTTGGTAAGTGAGCCAACCTCTTTCAAACAAGCTGTTTCAATGCCACATTGGTTTGATGCCATGAAGCAAGAAATAGCTGCATTGGAAAGAAACAACACTTGGGTGATCACTTCTTTGCCACCTAATCATAAACCAATTGGTTGCAAATGGGTTTACAAGACCAAGATCAAAGCTGATGGATCTATTGAGAGGCATAAAGCAAGGTTGGTTGCAAAAGGATATACCCAGATAGAAGGCATTGATTTCTCTGAAACTTTCTCTCCTGTTGCCAAATTACCCACTTTTAAATGTGTGCTGGCATTAGCTGCTATGTATGGATGGCATCTCTTACAGTTAGATGTGGATAATGCTTTCTTACATGGTAGCTTATTAGAAGAGGTATATATGGATCTTCCACAAGGGTACTCTGATTTCACTACCTCCATCACTCCTATTTCAAAGACATATCAGGTCTGCAAGCTTCAAAAGGCCATCTATGGTCTTAAACAAGCATCTAGACAGTGGTTTGACAAGTTTTCTAGCACACTCTTATTATTGGGCTTCAAACAATGTAAGAGTGATTACACACTTTTTCTTCAAAGATCTAGCAGCTCTCTCATTCTCATTTTGGTCTATGTGGATGACATTCTGCTTGCTGGAAATGATTTGACCAGTTTGAATGATTTTAAACAACTTCTCAATGCCAAATTTCAGCTGAAGGATCTGGGACACCTCAACTACTTTCTGGGTTTTGAAGTTAACAGGACTAGTACTGGCATTTTTCTCTGCCAACACAAGTTTGCTCACACTCTTTTGGAAGAAAGTGGCTATCTAAACTGCAGACCTGCTTCTTCTCCCATGGTAGCTCAAATCTTCTTGAGCAGCACAGACAGTGAACTACTAGATCAGGAACACACCACTCTCTACAGAAAAATCATAGGCAAACTCCTTTACCTATGTCATACAAGGCCTGACATCACTTTTGCTGTTAATAAACTCAGTCAATATGTCTCTCAGCCTACAAGAAACCATTTGGTTGCTCTTCATCATGTTCTGAGGTACATTAAAAGAGCTCCTGGTCAAGGTCTGTCCTTTTCAACAATTCCACATTTAATGCTTTCTGCATACTCAGACTCAGATTGGGGTGGCTGCATTGATACAAGGAGATCCACCACTGGCTACTTAGTTTTTCTAGGTCACTCTCTGGTTTCTTGGAGATCAAAGAAACAACAGGTTGTCTCAAGAAGCTCAGCTGAAGCTGAGTATAGAGCTTTGACAATGACATCATGTGAAGTGAAGTGGATTCTTTCTCTGCTTTCTGAGCTTGGCATTCCTCCAACAGGTACACCAGTGATTTTCTGTGATAGTAAACCAGCCATCGACATTGCAAACAATCCAGTGTATCATGACAAGACAAAACACTTTGACTTGGATTGTCACCTCATTAGAGATTTAGTTCAAGCTGAATAGATTTTGCTTGCCAAAGTCAGCAGTGGGGATCAACTTGCTGATTTTCTTACAAAGCCTCTCACAGCTCCTGTTTTTCATCATCTGCTTTCCAAGTTGGATGTGATTCATGATCCCACTCCAACTTGAGGGGGGGTATTAGAATTATAGCAGAAGAATTGGTGATTTGATTTTCTTACTTGGACTAAACTGCAAGCAGTGCCAAATTGATGACTTGAAGCAACTAGCAGCAGCTACCGTTAGATTCATTTTCTTTCCTTTTAATCTCAGCCGTTGATGTTGAACGGTGTCGTTCTCTTTAATTATTTTTATTTCTTTTCTTCCGTTGTGCAATGGGACAGCTGTCACACAGCTATTGGTCCTCTTGTTTTCAGCTGTAACAAACTTGCTCTATATCATCATTCCATGGATGATGAATTAGCTATGAAGAAAACTTCATCTTCCTCATTTTCGATTCTCAGATCTATTTGTTTTATCTTCAAATTGTTTGATATATCTGTTGATTTCAATACTCGCGTTTTGTAGAATCCGATGACAATTAACCGTGACCAAAAATTAAAATCTGGGAACAAATTGCCGTGAAAGATGCTATGCTTACCAGTAATTTAACCGGTGAGTTGACTCCAGAATTGCGCAGAACCGGTTTGATCAAACCATTTGATTTGAAAACCTAACAAATGAGAGAGGTACGGAGGGAAAAGGAGCAGCAGCGTTTATGGATCTGGCACAGAAAATTCATGAACGACAGAGAAGATGATGGGGCTTCACCATTTGGGCGTGGGGACTGACTCTTCGTTACCGATGAAGAGGCCGTTTTTTGAATTTTGAAAAAACAAACGGATACTTCGTTTTCTCGTCAATGGTAATTTTAAGCCCCCGTTTCGTCAATATCTCGTCAGAAAGAGCGGGTTTCACTTAATTCATAAAATCACCGGTAAAAGACACTTCCACCCCCTCCGGTTTGGAAAAGAACATTTTCACCCCTTCATTTGCCAACTTCATGTAATTTGCAGGTCAGTCACTAAAATAATTTTTAAACAAGGCAAATTTGCCACATGTCATGCAAAAGGTTTAATAAGTCAGTGAGTAATCCCTAATATTTTAATAACATGGGGTAAATTTGTCCTAAAAAATTATTTTTATTGACAGTTTTCAATTCCAGACTAACGGTGTGTAACAATATGGGTGTAAGTTTTCTGAAGGCACATTGAAGTGGTGAAAGTGTCCTTTTCCCAAACTGGAAGGGATGAAAGTGTCTTTTATCCTTAAACCACTCGTGAAAAGGTAAAAATGGAAAATGCAAAGAAGAAGCCCACTACGTAGCTCTCTGTTTACATTTATATGAGAAAGTGTCTAGCCAAAGAGTGAACAAGGAAAAGAGTGTAGATTCTATAGCAAGAATGCAACAAAAGCTACAAGGAGACTAGTCAAGGAGGAGCTTAACCTGAAAAAAGGTAGTAAATAGTCTATTTGCCTTGGTCTTCTTATGTTTCATAAAAAGTCAAAGAATGTTATTTTCAATCCAGTTTTGGACAAAATGGACAAGAAAACTGCTGGTTGGCAAACTAAATTGTTCTCTTTGCTAGGAAAAATGTCTTGATTAAAGCTGCTCTAAGTTCTATTCCCTCCTATGTGATGTCCATTTCTTTACAGCCTAAGAACATGTGAGAAAATCAACTCTTGTCCTGCCAAGTTTTGGTGGGGTGGTTCTAACGAGAAGAAGAAGTTACATCTTGTGTCTTGGAACAAGATGTGTATGTCTAAAGAAAAGTGAGGGTTAGGATTCAGAGAAGCTAATGCTTATAATGCTTCCCTTGTTGAAAGTTAAGTTGAAAGTTGTGGGTGAAGGGGGATAAAAACTGGATCCAGCTTCTTTATGATAAATATTGCAGACTTTTGAAATTTAAAGATGCAGAATATAAAATGGTGATTCTCCCTTCTGGAAAGGGGTTCTGAAAGCTAGGGACTTTATTGCCCTAAATATGTGCAAAGCTATTGGTAATGGAGGGGGTACTAATATTTAGATGGACCCTCGGGTGCCTAACTTGGAAAATTCTAAGACCAAGCCTCCAGATGACCTGTTCAATGCCCCAAAAATGGTGGGAGAATTAATTGATCCTGTCAATAGGTGCTGGAAAATGGATGTGCTGCAACCATGGTTTATACCTGATGAAGTTATGGAGATCCAGAAGATTAAAATCCCCATACTTGACACTGTTGATTCCTGGGTTTAGACTGGAAGTGCTAATGGCATCCTTAAAGCTAAGGATCTCTATGAAAAATCCAGTAAGTTCAAGAATTAGAGAAGAAGATGGTATGTGGAAAGTGATATGGAATTTGAAGATCCATAACAGGCTTAAAATGATGCTTTGGAGGATTTATGCTAAAGCTATTCCAATTTGTGAGACTTTGCAATATAAAGTTCAAACCCTAGATGGCAGATGTAAGTTATGTCAAGATGAGTTTGAATCAATTACTCATATTTTCTTCTACTGTACCTATGATAGATCCATCTGGTTTGGCACTGTGGGTCTCAGAACTGATGCCCTCCCCCACAAAACCTTTAAACAATGGTCTAGTGTCCTGTTAATGGAGGGTGAAAATGGTAAAAGTAAATCTCCCAGTGAAGCTTGGCTTGCTCTTATCTGTGATCATATCTGGAGAGTGAGGAATGAATTACTATTTTATGATCAAGAAGCAGGTAGGTCAAGTGAAATCCAGAAAAATAAGGCTTGTCCAAAATCTAAGGAGATCGATTCAACAATATGTGTCTTTGGATGCTAGTCGTCCTTGAAGGTGACAAAGCCAAGATGGATTAAGCCTATTGTGAACCAGAATAAATCAATTGTGATGCAAGTTTGAAGAGTGGAAGCATGGGAGTTGCAGCCATTGCCATAAATGACAGAGCTGCTATGATAGGTTGGAATGCAGAGAACTCGGAATCTAGCTCTCTAACAGTCGTAGAAGCAGAATTGAAAGCCATTGAGCTAGCTGTGAAATTGGGGATGGCTGAAGGGTGGAGCAATGTGATCATTGAATTTGATTGTCAAGAAGTTGTGAACAGCATAAATGATCCATCTAAAGCTTCCTGGAAGATCAAGTACAACTGCTTATGTCTCCAAGGGTTATGTTCGCGATAATTCCCAAGTATAGGAATATCGTTCTAAGTAGTACCCGAGTAAGAACGGGGTCGAATCCACAAGGAGAGGAGGTTTAGACAATGACTTGCAAAACTAGAAAACGACAAAATAAAGCAAGAACACAAACTCTCAATGGCTTTAAAGCTTGCCAAGCTATTCAAATCCACCAAAATCAATTGATGGAGCAAGTTTAGAGTACGATTTAGAGAACAAAGTAAATGACTACTAAAGCGACAATTCAAGAAACTAAGTGAAACGACAAGTAGAGAGGGGCTAGGGATCATCGGTTTCTCTAGTGACCAATCCTCCTATTATATTCAAGCCCGATTCTCAATTCGCATGTGTCAATCCACAAGACAAGTATCTCAAGAAGTGATTGCTCATACAATCCAACTCGCGACAAGAGAAGTGTGTAAATCCAACACGCTAATCAAGCACTAAAGAGGCTATTCAAATGAGATTCTCCAAATTTCAAGTGTTTCAAGCATCAACCATATGTAAACACACATAGATGTTTCCACATGAAAGATCAAGCAACAAATGAGATTTGTAAATTCTCACTCAAATCACCTAACTAGAACTCGATTTCTCAAAGTTAGGATTGATGAGTTCCTCTCACTCAAATGCAACTTCAAATCAAACAAGTCAAGAGTATTCGCACATCTACCTATTCAATGCATCAAATACTTCAACAAGAGAAATTCAAACATTGCACTAAGCATTCAAGTGAACCCAATTCAACCCATTCATCCTTGAAGTTCAACTTGAAACAATAGGAAGATTTAGACACTAGATAGTCCCAAATCACCCAAGCAAATTGAATTAGCTAGACATAATAGAAAATTCAATAGAGATTGAGAGAAATTTAACTTTCAATAATCAAAACTTGAATTCATACTTGATAGCATCAATACACTTTTCACTAATTCAATCCCAAACACTTGTTTCAACTACAAACATGAAGAACAAACCATCTAATCGAATCAAACTACACAAAATAGAGCAAAACAGCTCCAACTCTCTACTAAGCTACCAAAGTGATGAGAAATCCACTACCTAAGCTGCTGCTGCTGCTGATGATGATGAACACAGCAGCAGCTGTGAAGCAGTGACCCAGAACAGTACAAAATCACCCAAACAGTGCTCCTCTCTCCCTCTCTTCCTATTTCTTCTAGTTCTTGGCCCTGATTCTGCTCAAGAATGAGCTCAGGTGCACAAGAACAAACCCAGAATTGGGTAGAAATCGGAGAGAGAGAGGAGCAAGAAGACCCAAAAACAGAGCGTTCCTTCCCGACGGGTCAGAGAGAGAGCCCTTCGATTTCTTCAACCTGGGTTTATATAGAGGCTTCTTCTAGTTTGCTTGGCCTCCAAGAACTCATCTCAGCCCTCTAATTCGTCTCCCACCCTCTGCATCGTCGATTTTGTCGAAGCTTCAAGAACCCTAAGATTTTGGGGCTTTTTTCATGACTTCGGTTTGGGCCAAATTGAGCAGTGGGTTATGTAGAGCGTGGGCTAGGGAAGAGATTGAGACCGTTTCCATGAGATTTGGTGAAGGCTAGGGTTGGATTCGAGGGTGGAGGAAGCTTCGTTGGCCTCTAATGGAGGAGGCTCTGTTCTGGCGTCGTGAGGAAGAGAAGAGACGCTGCTGTGAGTTGTTTTAGAAAAAAAACACTTCGGCCCCCTTAAGTTGCTGATATATTTTAAAACACTCCCGTCCCTTCATTAAAACATTCGAGAACATTCAATTCCACCCCGATTCCGTTATAAATCCTTCAAATAAGCCATTAACTCGTTTAGAAACTTGCACTTAAGCCCCACTTCCGTTAAAAACTTATCTCTTTAGCCCTTGACCTTCACTTTTGACTTCTAGATCTTCAATAATGACCCCAATTCTTCTCTTTGTCTTCTCAAATAGGCCCTTTAATCTTTAACTATTCTTCGAATTAGATCCTCCAAGTCCCTTCTTCATGGCTCTTGAGCCGCAAATTCTCTTCAAATTCATCGTTTAAGCTCCCCCTACTAGTCTCTTGCGTTTTAAATCATGTCTTCACCTACAAAATTAGGGAAAAACTACGAAAACAAGCATAAGTCTAGAAAGAGAGATATAACACGCAAATAACACATAAAACTAAGTTAAGAGGAGTTCACTAACCTACTAAAATATGCAATTTACGATCCTTAACACACCCCCAACTAGCCTTTTGCTCGTCCTCGAGCAAAGAGAGCGATATAAGTAGTAAGCTAGTGAAGAACCAATCATGAGAGACACACACTCAACTATACAAGGCTTGACTCAATTCTAAACTAGACTCAAATATTTACAAAAACGCACACACACATTATCTATCCTAAGTGAGAACTCAAAGAAAATAAATTACTAAAGATTACTAGCTAATTTTAATTTTTTGTGGGGGAAAAAGAAGAATGCACAAATGTCTCCTCAAATAAATTCTCAAAGTCCAAGAAGATAGAGAAAGAAGCCTATGGACGTCTAAGCATATACTCATACAAATGTGGGCGGTGTTTGGTAGAAGGTGACTCATGCGATCCACAAAACTTGTTAATTAAGTCCAATTTGCGAGAAAGTATGCCTTCAAACACAAGGATCACATGAAACTAGACATTCTCATACTTATTCAAAAGCACCCATGTAGGATGGACTTCCAAAGCTTTGAACAAAATTTTTAAGAAGGGGAGATGTGGTTGTGGGCTTGTATGATCCTTTTGTGGATTTTTGGTAGATGGTGCGATTTATCATGATTTTTTTTTTTTTTTTTTTTTGAGATTTATAGCATTAACATTTTATTTTTAACCTCAAATCCAAGGATCTCCAAGACCCACAACAAAATAGAGGAATATACACGCGAGTGGGCTTTTTAAGCTAAACCAAGGGAGCTATCTAGGTGGTGACGTAACATTATCCCCGGACACCCCTCTATTTCTTAGACATCGCATGGGGTGTCATTGGTAACCACCACTCCAATGGGCTACAAGTTTCCACCGCAAAAACGAATAGAGTAAAATCTTTTTGTGTAGTTCAAATAGCTTTTGAAAATGCACCCTTTATCAAAAGTAGAAGACGTCAAAGTTTATGTGATCAACTTAGCTTGAAGGACTTAAACATGAATCGTAAATTTAGTGTGTCACTTTGTGAGAACGCATGATGTCGCGGAATGTGGGATATTGGTGTAGATGTATTGAGTATAAGCAAAGAATTCCTTTCTAAAATAAAAATAAAAAGAACATGGACTAAGAAATGTCATTATTTGAAAACATCGAGCTTCCTAAAATTCCCCCTTTTCACTTTTCTCGTTTTTTTTTTCATTTATCTTTTTTTTTTTAAATAAGTGACTCAACTATAACTTCCTAAGACTCAATAAAGCTATCAAATAAGAAAATAAAATCTAGACTCAAGATGAAAGGTGTAAATAAATAAAACTATCAAAGAAAGAGGAAAAAATCTATGGTTTGACACGGGGAAAGAGTGATGCTTCTCATGAAAGGTTCACACACATTTTTTTTTCAAAATTTTCAATTTTTAAATTTTTATGATTTTTTAGAATTTTTCATTTTTTTTTTTTTTGTATTTTTCATGTAAATCACTAATGAAGAAAAATCATGCTAGTTACCATTTAAGCAAGAAATATATCTACTTCCCACCCCCCAACTAAAATGTCACATTGTCCTCAATGTGTGAGAACAATGGAAGAGCATACAAATTTTAGCAAGAATTAAGGGATAGAAGAGACCTCATTTTAGCTTTCTTGGCCACCAAGCACAAGTCCTCCTCCAAGAGCAACCTACAAAATGGTAATAGAAAAAGAAAAGAAAATGCAAGAAATAGAGATAAATTAATTTATTTATTTACAACTAGGGAGGTGGAACAAAGACAATGATGCTATCCCACCCCCAATCTTGGAAATTCCTTTCCATGCCATGCCCCTACTTCATTCTTAGAAAAGTACTTCTCCCTTAAAAAGTGTGATTCATCAATTAGAATAGATAGGAGAAGTAGGGGCAAGACACAAAAGATGAATAAGAGATGCAAGCAAAATCTAACAATAAAGTTAGAGCAAGTTGTTATGTCTTGCATCATTTTAAGAAAAGGGTTTGAAATCCTCAATTGACATGAATCATAGAATGGGTCTTCATAAGTTGCCAAATTTTTACTTGAAATCACAACTTGCGAAATATGGGCAACTTGTGAATCCTCAATCTCATCAATTTTAAACATGGCATATGGATTTACGGATGTGGCTTCATAATTGGGAGGTAAAATAATTTGAGAACATGAAGCCACATCCAAACCCTTAGGCTCATGAGATGGGTCATTGACTTGGTCAAATTGAGCCAATAGTCTCTCCTCTTCATCAAAGTTAATTGCATCTTCCATGAGAAAAGATGAGTAGGAAGCTTCACTATCATATAGAAATTCTATTTCTTCCCAAGTAAGCTCATCTAATTCTTTGAAAGATGTAGTAAAAGAGTTCACATGAATAGGAGTATCAACACATGAACCCCCCAACTTACTTGAAGGTTCTTCCACAATTTCTAGTGGAGGGGGTTCTCCTAGAGTATCCTCTAAGTCATCACGAAAGAAGTGATGCTCATGATCATTGGAACTCCGATGAGTAATAGACTCTTCATGAGCACTAGACAAGATAACATTTCCTTCAAGAATGGTAGCATCTAATTTGACTTCTAACTCATCACATGAGTGGTTTCCATTTTGCGACTCCTCCTCACATGTGTCACTATGTGAGTCATCCAAAATGACTTCACTCATGTCATGGGTTGAAGAGTCATCATCAAAAACATCAATTTCACTACCAACATCACTATCACATGCTTCTTTAGAATGTGCGAATGAGAAATGAATACAATCACCTATCCTAGTGGCAACAACTCCATCATCAAACACATCATCCAAATTTTGGTCTTCAATAGACTTGTGATGTGTGTGAGTGAGAACTTGAGACTCATATGATGGCGAGTCTTGTGAAGAGTAAGAGCTATATGCAAGAGACCCATCATCATGAGATTTTGAATATAACGATTCCACTTTATCGGCCAAGTGAGAAAATGCTTCTACTAGTTCTTTTGTACCTTGAAAATATTTTTGCATTGTTTCCTCAAGAGAACTACTTATAGGCCTCTCTAGGTCCTCATTCATATAATCTTCCCTCTCATAATAATTCACTCCTCTTGATTCACACGTCATATCATTATATTGATAAGTGAAAGAATTATGAGAGTAAGTGTTTGAGGGAGGTGATTGTGCACAAGAAGCATGAGATGTGTAATCTAGTGTCCTATTACCATGCCAAGAATAATCATTCTTAGGAAAATAATCACCATTTTTAATCGCACGTTCACGTATGGAACGCATTGATTCCTTAGAATGATTTCCATGACTAGTAAATGCATAGTAATAAGGAACACTAGGCCTCTCACCAAGTCCAAAATGTTCATGAGACATTTTTTTTTCAAGCAAGTAGATGAGAGGTACTTGATGAATTTCACAAGCCCTCTTGAATCTCACAAGCTTAAATAACCACAATACAACTAGAGAAAATGTCAAAAACAAACTACTAATCAAACTAACTAAGAAAGCAAATCAAATCTAAAGCCTAGCCTCTCCCCGGCAACGGCGCCAAAAACTTGTTCGCGATAATTCCCAAGTATTGGAATATCGTTCTAAGTAGTACCCGAGTAAGAACGGGGTCGAATCCACAAGGAGAGGAGGTTTAGACAATGACTTGCAAAACTAGAAAACGACAAAATAAAGCAAGAAACACAAACTCTCAATGGCTTTAAAGCTTGCCAAGCTATTCAAATCCACCAAAATCAATTGATGGAGCAAGTTTAGAGTACGATTTAGAGAACAAAGTAAATGACTACTAAAGCGACAATTCAAGAAACTAAGTGAAACGACAAGTAGAGAGGGGCTAGGGATCATCGGTTTCTCTAGTGACCAATCCTCCTATTATATTCAAGCCCGATTCTCAATTCGCATGTGTCAATCCACAAGACAAGTATCTCAAGAAGTGATTGCTCATACAATCCAACTCGCGACAAGAGAAGTGTGTAAATCCAACACGCTAATCAAGCACTAAAGAGGCTATTCAAATGAGATTCTCCAAATTTCAAGTGTTTCAAGCATCAACCATATGTAAACACACATAGATGTTTCCACATGAAAGATCAAGCAACAAATGAGATTTGTAAATTCTCACTCAAATCACCTAACTAGAACTCGATTTCTCAAAGTTAGGATTGATGAGTTCCTCTCACTCAAATGCAACTTCAAATCAAACAAGTCAAGAGTATTCGCACATCTACCTATTCAATGCATCAAATACTTCAACAAGAGAAATTCAAACATTGCACTAAGCATTCAAGTGAACCCAATTCAACCCATTCATCCTTGAAGTTCAACTTGAAACAATAGGAAGATTTAGACACTAGATAGTCCCAAATCACCCAAGCAAATTGAATTAGCTAGACATAATAGAAAATTCAAGAGAGATTGAGAGAAATTTAACTTTCAATAATCAAAACTTGAATTCATACTTGATAGCATCAATACACTTTTCACTAATTCAATCCCAAACACTTGTTTCAACTACAAACATGAAGAACAAACCATCTAATCGAATCAAACTACACAAAATAGAGCAAAACAGCTCCAACTCTCTACTAAGCTACCAAAGTGATGAGAAATCCACTACCTAAGCTACTGCTGCTGCTGATGATGATGAACACAGCAGCAGCTGTGAAGCAGTGACCCAGAACAGTACAAAATCACCCAAACAGTGCTCCTCTCTCCCTCTCTTCCTATTTCTTCTAGTTCTTGGCCCTGATTCTGCTCAAGAATGAGCTCAGGTGCACAAGAACAAACCCAGAATTGGGTAGAAATCGGAGAGAGAGAGAGAGGAGCAAGAAGACCCAAAAACAGAGCGTTCCTTCCCGACGGGTCAGAGAGAGAGCCCTTCGATTTCTTCAACCTGGGTTTATATAGAGGCTTCTTCTAGTTTGCTTGGCCTCCAAGAACTCATCTCAGCCCTCTAATTCGTCTCCCACCCTCTGCATCGTCGATTTTGTCGAAGCTTCAAGAACCCTAAGATTTTGGGGCTTTTTTCATGACTTCGGTTTGGGCCAAATTGAGCAGTGGGTTATGTAGAGCGTGGGCTAGGGAAGAGATTGAGACCGTTTCCATGAGATTTGGTGAAGGCTAGGGTTGGATTCGAGGGTGGAGGAAGCTTCGTTGGCCTCTAATGGAGGAGGCTCTGTTCTGGCGTCATGAGGAAGAGAAGAGACGCTGCTGTGAGTTGTTTTAGAAAAAAAACACTTCGGCCCCCTTAAGTTGCTGATATATTTTAAAACACCCCCGTCCCTTCATTAAAACATTCGAGAAAATTCAATTCCACCCCGATTCCGTTATAAATCCTTCAAATAAGCCATTAACTCGTTTAGAAACTTGCACTTAAGCCCCACTTCCGTTAAAAACTTATCTCTTTAGCCCTTGACCTTCACTTTTGACTTCTAGATCTTCAATAATGACCCCAATTCTTCTCTTTGTCTTCTCAAATAGGCCCTTTAATCTTTAACTATTCTTCGAATTAGATCCTCCAAGTCCCTTCTTCATGGCTCTTGAGCCGCAAATTCTCTTCAAATTCATCGTTTAAGCTCCCCCTACTAGTCTCTTGCGTTTTAAAGCATGTCTTCACCTACAAAATTAGGGAAAAACAACCAAAACTACGAAAACAAGCATAAGTCTAGAAAGAGAGATATAACACGCAAATAACACATAAAAGTAAGTTAAGAGGAGTTCACTAACCTACTAAAATATGCAATTTACGATCCTTAACAGGTTACACAGAAATTGGAAGTTTAGCTTTACTCCCAGAGACGCAAATTTTATTGCTCATAATTTTGCTAATTGGGTTAGAGTTAATGTGATTTTTGATAGAGATAGGATTCCAGATTTTGTTAATTTAGCCCTGGAAAGATATGTCAACGGTCTTTTGTACGGTCCTTCCTAGTTTTGTGAATAAAAATCTACTTCATCAAAAAAAAGTAAAGTATGTATATATCCCTATACTTTTTCTTACGATTTGTTCAATTAAGCACTACAAATGTTTGTTATTCTTAGTTTGCTCCACCGAAAATCTGCTAGAGAGTAACCTCTGACAAAACTTGTGAAAACTCAGATAGAGTGCTAAAAAAGCCTAACCATTTATTGTCGACAAAGCTTGTTAAAGCGCGGCTAGAGTGCTAAAAGAGCCCAACCATACATTGTGGTTAGGCTCGTTAACGAGAGCCGATCTAAATATGGTAAAGATTGGCTCAACGATTGTATAGTCAATTGATATAATAAGTAATTATTAAATTGTATAGTAGTATAAATTTTATAAGTACTATATAATTATGCACAATTGCATATCGAATATTATATACTTGTCTCTCACAATTTCCTCAATAAATTATCTTTAACAACTAGTTAATATATTACATATGGTTTAGGTATATTAGAGTTATGCAATATAGGGTTATGCAAGAGGAGATATTGAGTTAAACAGAACAATATGAAGCTCCAAGATAGTCCGAGTTGAGCTAAAGTCTATAGTAACCCATAGAGGTTTAATGTCGAGCCAGACGATACTAGCTAGGGTGTAAGCGGTTCGGTTTTGTGCGGTTTGTGCAAAAACCATAAACCAAACCAAATACATCGGTTTACTAATTTTGTAACCAAACCAAACCAATTGAAAGGATGAACCGAACTGAACCAAACCGAAAAAAATCGGTTTGGTTTGGTTCGGTTCGGTCGGTTTGCATAAACATTATTGAGTGAATATTATAATATTGCATCGTCATCGAATATCAAATTTAAGAGAGAAAGATGTTAAATAGACGTAATAAAAACTTGCACGACTATCGTTTACGATGGAATGTGAGATAAATGGAAAAGATCAAGATAAATGTGATCATTTTAATTGAATATATCTACTTGTGTTCTATGTGTTCAGATTATTTAATATACTTTACGGAATATATATTTTAATAAAAGTACATTAGGCACATATCGGTTCGGTTCGGTTTGGTGCGGTGTAATATTTTTACAAACCGAAAACCGAACCGATTTGACCGGTTTGTGAATACTTGAACCATTCATAAACCCAATATCTATAAAAACCGTCCAAAACTAAAGATTTCGGTTTGGTTTGGTCGGTTTGACCGGTTTATTCGGTTTTCCTTACAGCCCTAATACTAGCCTTGCCTCGTCTACCCCAAGTGCATGTTCACCAATGCTCTAATATATGGGTACCACCTTTGCAACATGAATATTTTCTAAGAAATTACTATTCATCTTTCCACAAATACTTACCTACATAGATACGAAGTGTCGCAAGGGCACAAACTGGAGCACTTCATTTCATAATGTCCGAATACCTCTCTCTCGTAACCTTATCAAAATTAGTATAGAAAGTGATAACTCCCCACTAGGAGTTATAATTGAGCCTAAAAGAAGTGTGTTTTGTGTAAAAAAAATGGTGTTTTAGACAGAATTTGTCCTTAGAAAGCCTCGGAAGTTAGAACGAGATGGTTATAAGCTCTTCATGAATTACTGCTTATTTTGTGCGTTTATTGGATATGATCGCGGGTGTGTTCATGCTGTCTATGCAGGAACAGGGCTCGTGAGCACAGTGGAGATAAAAGCAGGAAGGCATGAAGAGGCTGAGGAAGCAAAACAAGAGCTAAGAAGGTGTTGTGTGCGTAGTTGATGCGTAGCTATGCACAACAGCAAGCCAGCTACGCACACAGCAAGCAGAGGAGGAATTCTGGGTTGAAGCAGGCCACTGTGTGCGTAGTTGCTGCGTAGCTACGCACAACAGCAGCGCAACTACGCACACAACAAAGAGAATGACAGTACATGAAGGCCCCTGTGTGCGTAGTTGGAGCGTAGCTACGCACAGGGAAGCTCAGGTACGCACACAGGGAGAAGATTGCTGAAGAAAAAGAAGACCAAGGCCACTGTGTGCGTAGTTGGAGCGAAGCTACGCACACAGGGGGTTAACTATGCACAACAAGTGATGAACTGAGAAGTTTTTGGGTGCTGTCTGCGTATCCTGTGCGTGTTTACGCACACAGGGCACAAATTTTGAGGCGGCTTATTAGGGGCAGTTTTGTAATTTCAGGCAAGACGTTTTGGAAACATTCCTGCCCTATATAAAGACATGTCCAGAGCTCGCTTTTTTAACACACAACACACCCCAAGGAGAAGTCTAAGCATCCTCGGAGAGCACGGAAGCGCGAATCTGAATTTCAAGACCTAGTTTGCTTTCATTCTCTCTCTCTCATTCAAAAACTTTGTTATTACGTTATGAATTTCAGTAGCTAAACTGTTTACCTAGGTTCTCGGTGAACCTAGGGTTTCGTACTCGGATATTGTTCTATGTTTTGGTAATGAATTCATGATTGCAGTTTCTTAAATCAGCAGCGTTATTTGTTATTCTGTCTTTGAATCATATTGTTCGTGCATGCTTGGATTGATCACCCGGAATTGCTACAGACCTGAGCCAGTAAGTGAAAACGACCGGTTAGGGTTAGGAAGAAAAGACACAATTTAGCATCTTACCCCGGTTGACCAAATAGAGAAGGGGAGATAGGACTAGCATATACGTTTGACCAACTGTTAGAGAATCTGACCCAGACATTTAGGACATGTTAGAAACCTTAGCAGACTGTGAACGAGACTGCAGACTTAGGCAGCTTAACAGGAACCCGAAAGTCTGCAGGATTGTGACAACTTGTGGGATCTGAAAAGTAACTGCACAACTCGTACGTGGCACGGATAACTAAACTGTTGTGTGTTTTCATGTCAAACAAGAATAAAAATCTGAAGAGACCCTAGGGGGTCCTGGAATCTAGTGCATTAAACCCTAGTTTTACAAACAATCAATATTATTCAGAAAAATTCTCATAAAAAGATTTACTTTTCAGTATTTACTTTCAGCACTTAGTTAGTAACCAAAATCTCAACTTATCCCTCCTATTTTACACTTTGTCTTTTGAAATCGACTACGTAATAAAATTAGAAATAGACATCGTGGAACGATAATCCGAGTTGAAATACAACCGGTACTACTCGATTCGTATACTTGAGACTAGCACGCTAATTTGCACATCAGAGAGACACATCAAAAGATATACTACTCTGTCCCAGCTCTTGCCCATCATTGGGAATATTTGACTCGTATATGGGTCACTTTGACCGGGTGATTTCGATAGCAAAATAATGCGATTTTTCGACAATTTTTTCACGGTGTTATAGAGCAACTTATACTCTACAACACCATGAAAAAATTATCAAAAAATTAAATTACTTTGCTATCCAAATCACCGAGTCAAAATGACCCAGTGAATAGTGGTAAAAGTCAAAATGATGGGGAAGAGCTGGGACAGAGGTGTATAAACAACCTCTTGTTCTCCCAGAGCCGTCACGGATGAATGTTTGAGAAACAAAGGAGATTGTAAAATTCGGAACTCTTTTTGTCTGTCTCTCTTCGTCCTCTGCGGATCTCCCTGAGGTCTCGACGGATCTCCCTGAGGGTTCGACAGATCCCCGGCAGTAGATCCCCCCGCTGCCTCCATCTTCATGCCCCAAGTCGGATCTACAGAGAAGAACTGCGGATGGGAGGAGAGAGAGGCGGACAGTAGAATCCCGCCGCTGCCTCCATCTCTGTGTCTCTCTTTGTCTTCTGCAGATCGGAGTGAGCGGAAGCAGCCCATTCAGGCGGCGGAGGCAACGGCGGTGGGTTCTTCATGGAGTTCTATTAAGCTTTTGGGACTTCATTGCTATTGATGGATGATATGTGGAGGTCATCGATTTTATTGGATTTATTATTCTCATATGACGAGACATTCTCATATTTTTTGGTGCAAGTGAAATGGATGTCCAAGAAGAGTTATATAGTTCTTGCTATTTGTGGCTTATGAAGGAGTACACGGAATACGAATCTATTATTTCTTGGAGATCGGTCATCGAATATCAACATTATTGGCTTACAATTTCATGGAGCGTCCAGGATTATTTATGTTCATTTATATGCAATCTTTGGAGAATTCTCTACAAGTATGGAATAAAGCTCCATACATTCTTGCAAAATATGGAGAAAATTCTACAAGCGGGATTTGACAGGCTTGCTTTCTTTAACCCTTTGTCCATGTTTATTTGTTTATGTTATTTGATTACAATATTCTCTAATAGTGGGGTTTAAAATTTTCAATTATTTTATTTTGGTGTTTGGTTATAAAACGCGGAATTTTCACTTGAATAAAAATTATGTTGGTATATTTTATTTAATGAGAAATTATAATATAACTTTTAGAAGTGAGAATGAAAAATGGGGGTTGACATAAAATTGAAATTCAGTAAATGGTTCGTAATGAAATTTCACAAGTTAGAAATGATTTATTGGAGGATGGAATATATTTATGTAAGTTGACAAAATTGTGATTATTTTCCTTTTTTTGAGGATCATTGTTTAAATATATGTTTGTCCATTTTTGAAGTTTTGAAATGTGGGGGTTACTTGATAACATTTAATTCTACATTTTATGAGCAATTAATATGTGTGGGTTACTTGAGAATATGTATAGAATATAATTTTATGTGCATGCATGAATTAAGTGTTAATTTATTTTAATAATGTAACATATGGATACCACTTTATAAAAATAATATTGTGGTCAAGTAAATTATTGCAATTATGTCATAAAAAATTATATTATCATTGGTATCATCATTTTCATTGACTCTTTGAATTTTATATTAAGTGCAATGTATGGGTAAGTAAAAATGTTGGGGTTGCATATGAGTTTATCATAAAACTACACACGTGTGACTTAACTAATAGGGATGTTGTGGAGATGTAACATGTTACCATTCTGTGGATTCTATAGTCATCCTTTGTACATTTATTTTGAGGAAAAAAAAAATATATATGCCATCATTTAGTGTAGCTAAACATGTCTATTTGACAAATTATTTTGCGTTAAGTGCTATAATGTGTCTCCATGAATGTGGTATAATTTGGGGGTTATAAAAGAAACATGTGAAATGTTATCTTAATTGTGTGGTTTCCAATAGTGATGCCATGTTTTCCTCAACTCTTTTTGTCAATTACCCGAGCAAAAGAGATTGGATAATCAATAAACCCTTGAATCCGGGGGCGTTATATCATTTTTGTAAAACCATATCGACCGTCATTGGTGGTCGGCAACATCACATATACTAGTAACTCTTTATGTTCTGGGCTCCAACCGTTTAGGTTGTGTATAGCATCATCATTAATCTACTCGCCGAAGTTCTCTCAATCCCACGCCGTCGGAGATGGAGACGCCGGAACCACGGTCGCCGACACTTGGTAACCCCTTTCAAACCCTATTACTCGTTCCATCTTTGTTATAAGATTCAATCTTTCGATTCGATTTCGTAGGAGGAACTGTTTTGTGTCCCAAAGAGCCTCTTTTTTGTTAATGGATTGAGACTTTCCAAACCCTTTCAGAAAATTGGGGTAGGTGTTGGATGGTTCTTAAATTTGTCTTTTTTGTTCACCTAGTGCTCTTATCTGTCTAGCATAATATGGGAGATGACTAGTAGGCTAACCCTTGTGAGGAAACTAATACTAATTTTAATGCTGATTATATTCAACGGCTACACGAAATTGTCATTAATAATAGTGCAAGTTCTTGTGTAGAGAAACACCTTTTACTGAATTTCAAGAGGATTAGAAACTTACATGCCTTTTCTAATGATCAAGAACGAAAGTTTGGTTGAAGAACCTTTCAAAATGGTTTAAACTGCTATTCTAAGCTCTTCTGTTCTTGAATCATTATATACTTATCATTGTTCGACTCCCTTGCAGTGAGATTATCAACCTTGTGTTTTGGATCAGATGTTGGAGTAGTTTGCGGAGTATTATTAACAAAGGTGTGATGAAAACAGAAGAAATTTGTGTAAATAGTGGAAATAGTGAAAAGAAGCTCTTCAAGAGAAATATGGAAACAGAAGAAATTGGTAAGAATATATTTGAAAAGACTGTCCTAATAAAAAGACTATTGAAGTATTGATACTTGAAAAATCATGAGTAAATTTGAGTGGTATGATATGTGGAGTAATTTTAGGCTAGAAGATCAGCAGGAAGCATTCTAGCTAGTAATATAAATAAAACCATTGTGTACCGAAATCGTAATTACTTAAGGATGCATCCTAGGTCCTGGGGAACGGTGAAAAAGAATCAACATTGGTTGATCAAGATAAGAATATACCAACTTGAAAGAACTCCTTCTAGTTTGAAGCTCCTGACAACGTAATTACTTAAGGATGCATCCTAGGGCAGTTATACACGTGGTTTGCCTCATTACTGAGAATGTTCATAAAGCATGCAATGTTGGTCAATTATTAAAGCAAGACTAAATTACTGAAGACTCGAAAGCATCCCCTCACGGCTACTAATTAAATTAACCACTTGTTCGATTGATGACCTTGGGTCTGTGATAACCTTATGTAAGTGAATTGACTAGTGGGGAAACAGATAATTTCTTTTCACCTTGTGATCAAATACTCTTGATTAATTTTCTCATACTGATTTAAAATTGATCTGGGTAACAGGCTGGGCAGGGAATGAGCAGTTATGTTGCTGGTCACTTGAGAGCACTTGAATAAGGTGTTCTTTGGAATAAGCCGTTCAAACTTGGGCATCCTTGCTGGACACTATGGTGGATCTGTTATGAACCGGAAAGGGAACCGTATTCACCTGAGGCAAGTGCTCTGGTAACAAGGAGATGAAGTCTTTTGCCTTCTGATTTGACATTACGTGTTTCTTCTTGATTGAATTCTGGCAAGTGAGCTTTTTTAGCTCGCAAGAACCTTGTGGACTTGGTTGGACTAGGGTCATCTCTTCATGAACGTTAATGATATCGATGCGCTCTCACTGGAATTCAAATGTAGTTGCTAGAGTTAAGCAGTTATTCTATATATTGCATATCAATTTGGCCACTTTTTCATTCAGTTGAGGAATACGCTTGGTTTGGCTAAATGTAGAGCTCACGTGATGACTCAAATTATTCCATTGAACTGCATATAAGGGCATACATCGATACTTCAATGGATATAAATTGATCAGTTCATCCAATGCTTTTTACTTGTTCTGCTCTCTCTCTCTCTCTCTCTCTCTCTCTCTCTCTCTCTCTCTCTCTCTGTGTGTGTGTGTGTGGGGGGGGGGCACGTGTTTATGTGCCATGTTTGATGGGCTATTTGAAACTTGTACTATAGCCAATCAAAATGTTATTGCTGAGGAATTCTTATTGCTGAGACAGATCACGGTGGTCTTTTAGAATTTATCTTATGCTTTTGAATATTACATGACTGTTATTGTGAAGAATGCTGTTCTGTACCAATTTCTCTAATGTGTTGTTTATTTATGTTTTTTCAGCTGCTTCTGATGAAGACGCGGCGACAGATACTTCCAATATATCTGATAGTCCTGATGAGACAGACGATGATGTGTCAGACAGCCTTTCTGATATTGATGATAGTGAGGTAATTTCAATTTCTTGCAAGTGATATAATTATAATGCTACATTATTTCTGTTGTTGAAGCCGATGAAGAAGGGGAGCTGGTCTGTGAAAATCGTAATGCTTTTCCATGTCTGTACTCTTTATGTGATTCTTTTTCTGGAACAGCTCTAACTCCCTGCATCATTTGACATTCATGTTCACTTTACGCTGTAATTGTTCCTTTCAATTAATCACTGCATTCTCAGAGTTAATGGATTTACTTTAGTGGGGGCTAAAACATTACAATTAATCTAGTATTTTTTCCTTGAGAGGATTGTAACAATATTAAGTACGAAAATCCAAACACGTAACAAGTACCTAGATGTGGAGTATTTTCATAGATTTTAAGGTTCTCAGGGAATAGAAATTGAGGCTTTAGTGGATCGAATTCAAGTATTTGGGGTAGTTTAGTAATATATGCTGGGTCTAAACTGCATTGATCTCACACAATTTAGGGTAAAATATAAAAATGACAATTGGGACATCTATCTCTACTTGGGTCTGCATTTTTGGCTATAGAGATGATAATTTAAGACTGTAAGACTATATTTACCAATGCTAGTTTAGGCACGTCAATCGGGCAAGTAAGTCCCGTGGGCACTTCATTGGGTACCGAGTGTTCGAAGACCAGCATCACAATATTTTGCCCGAAGCCCTGACGGGTGGAAGTAAACAACAAATATGGTTGACCAATAATATTTTTGGATCCCAAGAGTCCCTGAAACCAGCCCAGTGGCCTCGGCAAGTGGACCTATGCTCTAAGTGGAGAATTAATATTATTGTTTCTTCTCTTATATTTAGAAAAATAGGATATTGTTATCCAGTGTGAATTAGGTCCTACTTACTTCAAACAACTTTTAGGCGACTATTTTACTTGCAAAATGCTAATAAATGGGCCTTTGTGAATTTATAGGTGCCTTACCCGTGTTTGTGGAATTATAGGAGATTTTTATAAGGTAAAAAAATGAGACAGAGATAAGTTTTCCCCTTTTATTGAACCTCACTGGAAGAACTTTTAACTCATATTTATATTGTATCCGTTGACAGCATTGTTTTGCTTTAAAGTTGGAGGAAAAAAGTAGATATAAGAAACAGAGTAAACAGGAGCCAGTACTGTGGTTGAGTGAAGTTTTTCTACTTCATTGATTGATTTTGAGGTGGAGGGTAGTGATCAAAACATATATTCTGTTATCCTATGTGGTGGTAAGTCGCTGAAGAATAAGTAGTGAAGTGATAGCATGATTAGAGCTGTCTGATTTCATGAATCTGGTTCTCCTGCACTCTCGCACCATGTGTATGTTGGTAGAAACAAATTGAATTAGGTTCAACAAATTATTCTCTTTTTGTATTCTCCACAATTTTCGCTTGTTTTTCTGTAAACTTCTTTCCTCGTAAGCATATGAACATCTTATGCTGCAGGTGGCGTGCTATCTAAACACTGAAAAGGAGCAATCATTAAAGAAGATCATATGGGAGGAACTGAATGGAGGCTATCTCAAGGTGGTAGATCTATATACAATTTTGAATAGACCTCAATTGGTTATTGAGCTGTAGAATTTCGGAAATTGGCTTATCAGATTTTATGTTTATCAGGAACAAGCGTTGAAGAAAGCAGCAGCTGCTAGAGGCACCAGTAAGATGGCTTCTCTTGGAAATTCAAAAGAGGTATATATAGATAAAATTATTTCCAGACATTTATTAACTATTTCTTCATTGGTTTAGTATTTTCGTTCTCTATCATTGGCGGGTTCAGAAATCTTGAGGGTGCTATTTTATTTACGGAGATACTTTGTTTTATATCAACATAGCACTATATACACAAATTACACACACAGATATGTACCTTCAAAAATGTGCTGTTTTGAATACTACAAGTGTTGTAAAGAAACTAAGTATAAGTTTGTCAGAAATATTACTCATAAGGCGTCCTACAAGTTGCAGAAAGTTAAGATTACACATTATTACCATAATATAGAAAAAGAGAATGAGTAGAAGTGGAATGGTTGTTTGACATCCAAACTTATCGAATAAGATCAGGTGAAGACCGCCAACACGATAGCCATGACCATCCCGTAGGCTAATCAACCAGATTAGGTGGACACTGCCTATTTTAAACATTAAGACCAGAGACGTAACTCCCTAAGGGACTGGTTCTTTTGAGAGGACTAGGTATAGAACCTGCGTAAGGGCACTTTTGGAATAGCAGGGCTGAGGGGCTAACAGTCGTTGATGGAGAGTGCGGGTGTGGAATCCAGGTCAGATCTGGTCAGGGCAGTCCCAACTCGGCTTACATAAGAAAAAACTCATCGCGAATGACGTTTAATACCTATCGATCCTCTTTCTCGACGGCTGCTTGTATTCCTCCTTTTGTTCAGGTGACCGCTGGTTTTGGCGGCTCGTCTTTTATCTGTCGTACATCCATTGTCGTCTTCTTCTTGTATTCAGAGTCAACTTCTTCTAACCCTACTTCATTGGTTTGGGCTATATAATTAGTAGCTGCCGTAGGTTGGGCCTTCCAACTTCTTATGGGCTCAATGTGAAGTTTTGATGTTACATATACTTATGCAAGGCCGATTTCCGATTCTCTTAGATGACCTGCTATAAATATAAACTTGATGACAGCCCTTCAACAAATGAACTTATTGATAAAACCGCCCACAAATAGAACTTGCATTTCAAAGTGGTCCGGTTGGACATGATCTGATAACGAAGATTCTCACTTTTACAAGAAATTAGGCTTTGCAATGATGTTATAGATAGTTAAGAATGCATATGAAATATATGCATGTATCATATCCCCACACCCCTGTCCAAATTTTGGACACTTGTCAACCGAGTAACTGAGCAAATCCTCCCCTCGGATACACACCGGATATAACGAAGAAGAACTTACAATTATAAGACAGGAGCAATAGTCGTATCCACGTTGAAGTGGTGACTGTGCGCACGAATGACTACTGGACCAACACATAATATGCTACAGAGTTCTAACTAACTTTTGGGGGAAATACAAGGTGGGCTGGCTGTGGGCATAGCCCCTCTGTGCGTTAGCTACATCCGTTCACTGCCCCTTATGTGCAACTGAATAAAGACACATAACGAAGGATGTCATATTCTTCTATATCAGTACTGCTTACATGTCAAAGCGTAATGAGTCATAGTTAATATCGTGTGTAACCACCAATTGGTGAACCCCGCATGGGGACAATGAGGCTTGTGACATAAACGGTGAAGAAAATATGTTGACATGTGCCAATTCGCACATCTTACACGCATAAACGGTGAGATGGCCATGTATGTATCAAGTAAATTTTGGGTGGACTGTGGTTTATCTGGTGGAAAGTAAATTCAAGGGACTGGATTAGCAATGGCTGCAGGATTGTATTGTGCTTTTCTTTGTGTGTGTGTGAAAGAGAGATAGAGCGCTGTTCGTAAAATAGAGACCCTGTCTGGATACTAGATTATTGGTTTAATTTAGAATCTGGTTTTACTAAATAGTGGTTGAGATGGAGAAAGAGAAGTATCTTCAAAAACCAGATTATAAGTTAAATCAATAATCTAGAATCCAAACAAGGCCAAAGCTCAGTGCTGGTGACAAGTTTTAAGGCACTTCTACAGTGTACAGAACCAACCATTCCTAGTAACTAAACAAGGCCAAAGCTCTGTGCTGGTGGACAAGTTTGAAGGCACTTCTACAATGTACAAAACCGCCCATCCCTAATGGTCGAGTAGATGATTGTCAGTTGGAGCTTGATTGAAGGAGACTTCTGAGTTGTGTGTAGTCTACTTCTGCACACAACCACAATGACGGTTGATAAGTCTTGGAAAAGTTGTGGTTTACCATTTCCACCCACTGTAGATACATCAAGGAATTGTCTGATATTTCTCTGTTCCAAGGTTCACCATTGTGGAACCACTTTTTGCCAGGTTCACCAATGCGTTTTTTAGGTTTAGTTGACTCAATACCCCTAAATTTTATGTTTTTACTCTTTGGTTGGAGGTAAATTATTTAAACTCTGCCCTTGCGTTTGTGGGCAAGGATACCTAGCCAATCGGTATAGCTAACACCTCTATTTGTTTGCTCCATTGCTGCAAATTCACTGATTTTCTGACTATAATTTTGTTTACATGGATGTTAGGGAAGAAAACGGAAACAAGATTCAAAAGTGAATGATGCTCAACCCGCTGCAGAAGATAAAAGGAAGGTGAGTGTGGATTCAATTTATGGTTGGTATTTATGATGTATCTGAACACTGTTGTTTGAACTTCTTCAGGGCGTGTTTACTACTTTTTACTTCAACTTTATCATCATTTACTATTTAAAGCTGTTGGCTATATTCTAACTCTTGCATTATGCTTTTATTTTTGCAGAGATTGAGTTCAAAGATCAACTATGATGTCTTAGACAAACTCTTCGAAGATGAAGTATGTCATTTTGTCTCTTATTTCTCCTTGGACAGCATAAGTTCTGCAATACACTACATTTGCTGCTTTGTATTTCTAAATTAACCTTCAAATAAGTAGGTACACATCTTTGCATAGGTATGCTGGTACGACGTATGTGTGTTCTATAAAAAATTAAAATTTTCAAAAAGAACTTAAAAAAAAAAAATCAAAAACTATTTTGATGCGGTCGGCTTTGTCATCCAATACTTTCTCCTATAACGACGATTTCGTTTTCCAGCTGGAACTCCCAATTTGCTATGGTCATACTGATCAAGTTATCTCATTTGTTATTACGGTGTTGTTTTCCCTGGCAATGTCAACTGGAGTAGGTATCATGATGTAATTCTTGGTTTATTCATAAATGTAAGTATCTGACTTGTCCAATATAGTTGCTTAACCATTTTGAAATACTTCATTCTGGGAGTGCCTTAAAAGTCAAGTGGAAGACTTCAAGTGGTTGCCCATAGACTCTGGTAATTTAGATGTAGACTTGTGGGTATTGCAGCAACGTATGTCCAGAACGTGTTTCGGTGATTAGTAATGACTCTTTAAGACTTCAGAAAATAATTTACGGATACTCGGCAAGGCTAACATGCGAGTAACAGTGACTTTCGTTTATCACTTGGGGTTGGTACCAATGGTAGGGTACTTTCATTTACCATTCCGGATAACTTCATCATGATCAACATTTTAGAAATCAAAATTTTGCACAATGGGGCTAAATCTGATTCGTAGGAAGTTGCTCTTAACTTTTCTTGTGTTGATTTATGATCCTGCAGCCTAGTGATGATAATGCCAAAAGAATCCGTGTTGAATCTAAGCAAGTTGATCATTTGGATGAGCTGCACAGTAATAAGAGTGACCAAGCATATGCTGATGAGGAACAAGAGGATGGAGACATAGGAGAAGATGGTTATACACATAATTATTCAGGCGGGTGGTCCTATGGCAATAAGGAGTAGGGGTGCACAAGAATCCGTCAATCCGTACCGATCCGCAAATCCGTCCGATCCGTGACGGATTGGGTCCGAACCGATCCGTGATGGATCGGACTAGGATCGAAAAATATAAATCCGATCCGATCCGTCAATCCGTTCGATCCGTTTATGCTTATTATTATGCTAATTTTTACTAATTTCATCAATAGTATTTGTTCTAATGCTAACTTTAACTTAGTAATGTCATTACTTATCAATGTTGTGTTGAATAATTTTGATTTTTGATGATATAAAGAGTAAGATATTTCGTAAGTTAACTAAAAACTATACTAAATGATAATAGTATATTAGTGTCTATGCTGTTAGTTGAACAAATTCGAAAATATTTTGAAATATTTGCGATCCGCGGATTAATCCGGTCCGATCCGCGAAACCGTTGATCCGATTGGATCCGATCCGTTTCGATCCGTAAACCGGCGGATCGGATTACCTCAACCTCAATCCGGACCGATCCGATCCGTGTGCACCCCTAATAAGGAGGATGGCGGTAACTGGAATCAAGATGGCATGGACGGTGATGACTGGTTTTGAAGTTATTTTCAGGTTAATTATCCGTCTTCCCGCCGTCTTTTTCTCTCCTTTTTTTTTCTGTTAAGAACTTGTCCAATTAAGAGAAGTTCTTATATTTAAGAAATCTACTAGTACCATTTTTGAGCCATAGTTTAGTGCACCTTGTAGCAGTGGTTACGAAGCTTGTTAGGATAATCATTCTTGACTCTATAAATTGAAGTGATTTTGATTTGTGAATACGAAAGATGCATCATGCTAAACGACAATGTGTGATGTATTAGTGCAGATATATATTAATACTACTAATACGCAATTGACTGCTGATTTCTTATTGCTTCCTTTTGTTTTGGTTTATTTGTTTGTGATGAAGCGAAACAAGTCTTATAGTATATTGCTGAAATTTAAAGGAGAAAAAAGGAGTGGGTGGGATTGGAACCCCCGCCATGTCGTTGTGAGCGCCTTCTATCACAGGGCTAGCAACTATTTTCTGTATCTGTGTTTTAGTTGGAAGATGTTACGTGTTGACTGGGCTAGCAACTATTTTCTGTATCTGTGTTTTGGTTGGAAGATGTTACGTGTTGAAATTGTACTGACATGTTTCCAATGATAAACATAATAAAACCATGCTCTCGAAAATGAAAACATGATAAAGCATGTTTATGTAGGATGGTATTGTTGTTTTGGATGGTTTGCAAACTCGGTTTGTTGTAATCGGTACACTTTCTCGTTTGTTTGTTTATCTAAGCTTCCGAATTAACCAAAAAAAAAGAAAAGAAAAATGATAAAGCAAAAATTAATGGACATTATTTCATTGCAAGTTTATTTAAGAGTTTTAAAGTGATTACTGGTCAGCAAACTACTGGTAAATTTAAACCTACTACTGGTAAATTTAAACCTACGTATACGCTCCATTTCAGTATTATAATTTGTAAAATTTGTATTTTTCACCAAAACCCGCATTGGTGCTTCTCATTAGACTTAAAATTTGTTACTAACTATGCTTTTTCATCCACCCCTGTAACTATAAACTGCCCTTGATCTTATTAGCTTGTAGTTTTAAGCTCAGTTTAGGACAACAATGCACATATACATGCTGTGTGTGTAATAGTTGAGATATGACATGAGAAAGTGATGATGCTTACCAACATATTGAAGACTTCTGGATTTATTTTTCCATAAAAAAAGACTTCTAGATTTATTTTATGTATGTGTCACAGTTAAACTACTTTACCAGGTCTAACATTTATTTATTTTTTGCACATATTATTTTCAAAGTGAGCTCGCTTTTGAGTGGTTGATTTTGTCCCCTTATAGATATCACCATTGTGAATTACTAACGTTTGTAAATGATGTTAGCGAAAGTGACTTTAAACTTGACAAATTAGAGGTAGGTCGCTGGTTCAATTCTTCGTTTGTGGACATGAGTTGGATTTCGTACTTACAGCTTTGCAAATTAATAGTAAAAAATAAGAACGTTGTTTGTTTTCAAACATTTGAAGACGAGTGATGGGTCTCAGGCGGTAGGATAGTCTAGCAGTTAAATAAATTCAATTACGTCACATCGATTTCTTAGTTTGGTGGCCTAGGTTTATCAGGGAGCAAATGTCAAATCCTAAAGAAAAAAGAAACAATTCCAATAATTTTTTTGTTTTCAACCATAAGAACTAAACCACCCAATAAACACAATTACCAAAATGGATTAGGAAATTTAGACGGTTAAAGACACTTCCATCCCTCCTAGTTTGAGAACTTACGCTTTCTCCCCTTTAGTGTGTCAAATTTCAAGATATCTACACTCTAATTGTTAACCAGATAGTTTATAGTTTCCGAGACAAATTTGTCTAGTTAGAATATGAAAGGACACAATTAGGGGTATGACGGCTATGGATTGGATTTGGACCGGATTAGCCTAGATCCAAATCCGATCCACAAGGGTTCAGATCGGATTGAGGTCGGATCAGATTTTGTCGGATTCGAATCGGATTATCCGCCGGAACATGGCAAAATATAATTTTTTGTTCATCTGAGTTAAGATAAGTAGGAATTGCACTCAAAACTGGATTAATATCACTCTACAAATCTAATTTCATCAATTTAATGACAACAAAAGTATTCAAAATACCAAAATTGTGACGTTATTTTAAGCAATGATAGTAAAAAAAAATGTAGTTATATAAAGACAAATATATTATTGAATTTAATAGGTGTAGTAACTTAACAGGATCGGGTTTGGCAGATCACAAAACTTGTTATTCATCTCCGATCCATTTGTAAACGGATTGGATCGGATATGCTCCATTAGTGATAGATCGTGCCGGATATCTTATCCGGTCGGATCAAATTGTCATCCCTACTTAGGGGTGTAATTGTCCCGAAGTTTGGGATACTTGAAAGGTGAAAGTGTTTCTATCTAAACTAAAAGGGGTGGAAGTATCTGTTTACTAGGTATAAATAGAATAACCTGAAAAGAGATGTAGACATCTAGAAATAGACCAAAAAATATCTGTGCTCCTTGGAAGTTTCTCAACTCTTTCTGTGATGAACAACTCTCATCGTGTTCCATGGAATGCATAGACCACCAAGTTGGTCATCAAAAGTTGCAACAAAAAGTCTCTGCCTAAGTTCACTAACCCTTTGAAGTAGTCAATTTCTGTACATTAAACTATAAATATAGAAAGAACATTTGAATACTACATTAAACGCTTACAAAATCAAACTAATCCAGCCTACCACAAACCAAACATTCCTAAAGTTTCTCCTAATCAACACAGCTTCTGCTCTGCAAATGCAAACCCAATTCATGGCGGTGGCGGCCGTAGCGGTCCTCTTCTTGATCGCGATCCAGACGAGTCACTGCCAGAGCAACCCAGACCCTGATGATCAGTGCAAAGAGTGTTCAGCTTCAGGTGGGAGTTGTTCTTATGATCCCCCCGAATTCACCACGTTTGCTTGCCTCTGCAACGGACTTCCACCTCAACCCAAATCTTGCCCAAGTCCCAGCCCGCCGCCTCCGCCTCCAACGAAAAACAGTGGTACGTTTCTTCTTCATCGATCTCCCTCGTTTTAGTCCATCGATCATTTGAAAGTTTTCTTAAGCAATACTGTTACCAGTTATGAAGCTGGTCATTTTCTGGGTGAAAACTTAAGATGTGCAATCTTTCTAATTCTATCATGAGATTAGCCGTCTCCAAGGCAGATGCATACATATAATTGCGGGGCTACGGTCTCCGCTCAACTTTTAAAAGTCTTGATTTAACCCTATTTTTTCGAACACTGTACACTTCAACCCCACTGAAATTACACACTAACCTTTCGCCACCTAGTAGTATTATGGGGTTGCGAAGCATGCTGGACCCAATGGCTGGGACGATATGTTGAGGAAATTCCATGAAATTTGGGGTTTTAGATTATTTTTTGGGCCATTTCATCTATTTTCCTTATAAGCTAAGAACCATGTCAACAGATACAGGAGGCCACCAAAAGCGACAATGTGACTAACAATATAGTATTAGTATATATAGCAGACTAAACTAAACCAATACCACTCTGTCCCACCTCTTTTGCACCATTTGGATTTTTACCACTACTCACTGGGTAACTTTGACCCGGCAATTTGGATAGCAAAACTTTACAATTTTTATATAATTTTATCGAAGTGTTGTAGAGTAACTCTTATTCTAGAAGACTGTAAAAAATTATCGAAAAATTGAATCATTTTGCGATCGAAATCACCGGGTCAAAGTGACCCAGTTATAGATGAAAAAAGTCAAATGGTGCGTTTGACCTGGGACAGAGTGGTATAGGTTTAAGTTAGGTGAAGAAAATGAATTCCCACACTGTTCATATACAAAACCTAAGCTTTTGACATTTTCCAAGTTGGCTGGCCATGTACACAGTGAACAAATCAGTGGTCTTGATTGATGGTCCTCACAATTGAACCTCTCTGCCCTAGGACCCTGAAAATGGTCCTGAAAATCGAAACAGCCCCCATGTGCCATCGTCCCTCCATGGACCCTAGACCACATGCTTTGCTAGTTTAGAACCAAGACCAAAAGGTAAATGAAACAATGAGGGAGAAAACATTCCATAAGGAACTGAATACAGAATGAATACCTGTACACTACCACTACTTAAGAAACAACGATCGACTTCACTACACTCGGCATAGATGATTGAACTTAGCATTTGGCCCGGGCAGTTCATTGGCGTGAGTTCGAGCTCTCCGCCAACTTCTTAGATAAGTTAGTTACTAGAATTTCTTATCTCTGAAAATTAGGCTATGATAATCTACTGGGGACACCATCTAAGGCCATCTCCGACCAAGCCAACTCCCTCCGCTTCACCTTCACCTTTGGTTAGAAATCAAAATAATAAGTAATGTTATATTATATAAATTGACCAAACCTTCAAAACCGAATAACCAAATTGATGAATAATTCATTTATTTTTATTTTTATTTTTAAGCTAAATAATCAAATGGTATATCAAATATCAAACCCTCTTGCAATTTACACAATAATATGATATAAATGTCGAACATAAATTTAAATTACAAATATGTAATAATTATACATTTAATTATTTAACATGCATATTTATTAAAAATACAGCAGAAAAATATTAAAATCCTTAAACCTAGGTAGCTAAAACAACATAAAACACCCACTTGATAGCCATCCACATGAGAGAAGTCCTAAGGACTTTTTTCCTTCTCCTTTTCTTTTTCCACACCTACCCCTGCACCTTCTCCTTCACCTTCATTGGTTGGAGACCATCGCCCCTATCCCTCTCCTTCGCCTTCCCCTTGCCCTTCCCCTTCTCCAATTCTTTCCATGATTTGAGATGTCCTAACGTATTGGTCATGAAATAAATAATCTTAGATGACGAGGCCAAAGCTTTGAGATGTCCTAACGTATTGGTCATGAAATAAATAATCTTAGATGACGAGGCCAAAGCTTTGAGATGTCCTAACGTATTGGTCATGAAATAAATAATCTAGATGACGAGGCCAAAACTTGGTGTCGAGTTGGAGGATGAGATGGTATACCATTCCCAAAGCGTGTATTGTGTTTGTCACTCTTCCTGAATAAGAGTACAAAGACTTCAAAAGATGCGCGTTTTCGTCACTATGCCCTCATCTTTCTATATCCCAACCCTATTTCCTATTTTTATCCCCACCTTTGACCCCATGTGGAAACGTGTTCTTTCTATCAATTGCCAGTATCTTGGAAATGTCTCTAGAGTCTCTTTTTCTTCCATCACACACTTTCGGTTCCATAATCTTACCAACTACTACAACATGAGAGAAAATAATTTGTTTGCTTTCTCGGCCCTTTAACAAACATGCTAAACTATGACCTTCATCGACCATTCTTGTCACCGCCTTTTTGGACTTTGGTTGGAGCTTTGCACTGCTCTCCTGTATTGTAAAGTTCAAAATCCTAGTGCGGGAGAAGCACAAAGTGTGATCTTAAGTCTTAACCATTTACTTAAGTTTGTCTAGCTCTTATAAATGGCTCAAACTAAAGTGTTTCATTCATATGCATCTTCAGGGTTGGCCCTAGGGGACCTAAAGTAAGTACGGTAAAATTTTGAGGACCTAAATCGGAAAAAAAAAATCATTTTTCTGACTTAAAGTAAAATTCATTTTCTAACGGTCACCTGATCACTGTCATTATAATGCTACAATTTAATTAACCTTGACTTTGAGTATCAATTATATGGCCCTGCTACTCTAGATGCCTAAAGCGGCTGCCCCTGTCTGACTCTCCCAAGGTCAGATACTCAGATGTGCGTATCTTTTAATATCTGAAAAATCATATCTACTTCTAACTAAACGGCTAGTTCGTCGGAGAAATCATATCTACTTCTAACTAAATGGCTAGTTCGTCGGAGAGATAGTATGTGTGAAGTAATGTTTCATTCATTCTAACCCAATACCTCTTTGATAACAGTTTATAATCTTCTACTAGTCCATATATGGCATGATGCTATTCAGAGTATTCCAATCACTGCCCCTGCACCAGGTCTCAAGTACGAACATTATAGTCGTAGGCTATATTAGAATTATTGTAATGATATTTTATGCACTCTCTAAAAAAACTGTTTAGTCCTACATGATGCTATTCAAAGTGTTCCAAAGCAAAGAACCCATGTCACCAAAGCTTTCAACTTTGTGATGTAAAATATGACATAACATGTCCCTACATTGGTCTAAGAATTCTCTCATTCCCATTATATGATGGGATTCTGTTATTTGTCTTTGTTTTATCCTAACATAAAGACAGCCAAACTTTCCTATCAGGTCAACAAACAAATTGCACAATTAGCCAATTAGCACTCAAAAGTCTTGTATAGGGTCACTAAAATAATACTGTTGCTTTGAACATTGGATTTCTCCTTTTCAATAACAACAATCATTGTGAACCATAACAAAAGCAAGGTTGTAACACCTCACAAGCATACCACACACATAAAACTCAAAACCTTATTCTTATCAAACTCCTACTTCTTCAATTTCTTCATCCTCTGCTTCAATACATATATTTTCCTCACCCTTCTCACATCAAGTAGCCATGAACCATAGGATTCTCGCGCTAACCGTGATCATCGCCTCCTTAATCTATCCAAACTTGTCTCTCGACTCAAATTTCGAGGCATGTATGCCTCAGAAATGCGGTCAGGGTCCAGCTATAAGCTACCCTTTCCGGATCCCCAACCAGAAAAACTCTTTTTGTGGGCTCCCAGGATTCGAGATAACCTGTAAGGACGAAACCCCGCATTTGAAAATCTCTGACGACGATTACATCATCGAACATGTATTCTACACCAACAACACATTTCTCTTGATGAACACCATGCTCAAGGATCTCCAGAACACGTGCCCGATCCCACGCCACAACTTCAGCCTCGATGACACTCCATTCCAATATGGTCTAGCTTACACAAACCTCTCCTTCTTCTATAATTGCTCTACGTACTACGACGCCACTTACCAAATACCTTGCTCTAGCAACACTACGAGCTTCTCTTTCGCTCTTTTCCACGAGGAGATTTTGGTGGTCAAGAATTATCCCATTTCGTCGTGCCAATCTTGGGTTCATGCACCTGCAGAATCTGAAAATATTGAGTTCTTGGTGAGAATGAACTTCACCGAGGTCTTGAGGAAAGGGTTTACTTTGCAATGGGATGAGGATCAGTGCAAAGCCTGCAACGCGAGTGGCGGGCGTTGCGGTTCTGTAAATAGCAAGTTTATCTGTTTCTGCCGCGATAGAGCCCATCCGAAAACTTGTGATGGTAAAATTGATTTGAAACTTTTACTTTCACCTGTCATCGAGTTTATCTTGCTTTCTTAATTCTTAGTCGTCATAGTTATAGTTCTCCGGTCTTTATTGAGTTGGCTGTGCTCATGTTCGGTACCAGTTTAAAAACAACTAAAAAAACACTAGAATCTATATGGTTGTACCCTGAAAAACATTCAGAAAAACAGGTGCACCAAAGCACCAAGTACATGACATATGTTTTTACTTTCGTTGTACATGTGCTATGTTTTTTCTTTCCTTGTACATGTGCTATTTACTTGCTAATCTGTCGTCATGTTTGTGATTGTTCTTGCAGGGAAAGGCTTGAGTTCAGGAGCAAGGATTGGTATAGGTAAAATATTATTCTCAAATTCATTTTTTTTTCTGCTGCCATTCTAGCCTTAATAAGAGTTTCTTCTCATGATGCAATCTCATTCTTTATCTTTCTTTTTAACCAGGAATAGGTGTAGCTGGAGGTGTTGTCCTAGTGATATGTCTTGCTGTTCTCTTCATTTGTCGTCGTCGAATCCAAAACAGAAGAAGAGCCACATCTCGGTGGGTTTCTTCCGGTCCTGGATACACTTCTTCTTCTTACGCAAACTCTTCAGTTACAGCGGCTGAAAACGCGAGCACCTACTACGGAGCCCAAATTTTCAGCCACAGTGAACTCGAGAAGGCCACCAACCATTTCGATACCAAGAAAGAGGTCGGAGATGGTGGATTTGGTGCCGTATACCAAGGTAAAATAAAAACAAACATAAGTCTCTTTTTACTCTATTCAAATGCAGTACTATGTGACATGTCTGGTATGAGCTGAAAATATGAAAAATCAGTTATAATAGAATCTAAAAGTTTTACTCACTTTTTCTCATATGATCTTTACTAGGGAAACTTAAAGATGGGCGTGTCGTTGCTGTGAAGAGACTATACGACCACAACTTCAAGAGAGTCGAGCAATTCATGAACGAAATAGAGATCCTAACGCGTCTGCGCCACCAAAACCTTGTCTCCCTCTACGGCTGCACCACTCGCCAGTGTCGCGAGCTCTTACTCGTCTACGAGTACATCCCCAACGGCACCGTCGCCGATCACCTCCACGGTTCACGAGCGAAGCCAGGATCGCTCTCTTGGACGACGCGGATGAACATTGGTCTAGAAACCGCGAGTGCCTTGGCTTATCTCCATGCTTCCGATGTAATCCACCGTGATGTCAAGACCAACAACATCCTCTTAGACAACAACTTCACCGTGAAAGTAGCTGATTTCGGGCTTTCTAGACTCTTCCCTCTTGATGTCACACACGTTTCGACGGCCCCACAAGGGACGCCGGGGTACGTGGACCCCGAGTACCATCAGTGCTATCATTTGACCGATAAGAGCGATGTTTACAGTTTTGGGGTGGTTTTGGTTGAGCTTATATCGTCGCAGCCTGCTGTGGACATCACTAGGCATCGCCAGGAGATAAACCTGTCGACGATGGCTATTAACAAGATTCAAAACCACACGTTGCACGAGCTCGTGGACCCCAATATCGGGTTCGACACTGACTATAAAGTGAAAGGGATGGTTACTAAGGTAGCGGAACTGGCGTTCCGGTGCCTGCAAGGCGAGAGCGATATGAGGCCTACGATGGTGGAGGTTTTGGAGACGCTGAAGGGGATTCAAAGGGCTGGTGTTGGGGAGATTGCTGTGGAGATGGATGTTCCGGCTGATGAGATGGTGTTGTTGAAGAGTGATCCCAACACGCCGGTGTCGCCGGATTCGGTGATGGCGAGTTGGACGAGCACGGCCACTTCTAACGCCAGTGTTTGATGGAAAATTCGTGGAAAAAAATCTCTTTATTCTTTTAGGTCGGATCTATCTTAAGCTAAAATCGGACTAAATGGATGTCACGTTCATTTTTATTCCTTTAGTCATGTAATATGTACCGAGTTAGTTACACTGTTGCGTTTCTTCAGTTTTTTTCTAGAATCAGATCAATGTTGATAATACTTTGAAAATAAACCGAGCTGTCACGTTTTGTAATTAAAATTCGTATATTAGTGTTGACAATGGCGGAGATTGGGTATGTAAACAGTGGCAGAGACAGAATTTTAAAAAGAGGGGGCTTGATTTTGAACTGTTAGCTAAAGGAGTTATGTTATTGGGCCAACCAAGGCCCAACTGCAATGTTTGAACGAGAATACTTATAAAGGAAGATCTGCGGAAAGAGAGATCTAACGAGTTTTTACTTTTTTTTTTTTGGTCAAAAGAGATCTAATGAGTTTGGATCCAAGAAAAGGGAGTGAGATCTAATAATAGATTTCTTCTGATGTATTTGAAAAGTAGTGTGTCTGAAAAGTGGTGTCGAGTTGTGATTGTCAGCTCCAATAATTCCATGTACACTTCCCTTCCCCATGAGTCACCCCACTCCTCCTTGCTCTTTCTTTCCAATCTGATTTTTTTGACTCGTATCTGATTCAGTTTCACCGGATGATTTGGATAGTAAAATAATACGATTTTTTTATAATGTTTTCACTGTATTATGGAGCAACTTTTATTCTACGAGACTATGAAAAAAGTTTTCAAAAAATTGATCGGTTTGCTATTCAAATCACTCGGTCAAAATGACCATGTGAATAGTGACAGAAGTCAAATTGAGAAAAAGAGCAGATGACCGAGTGGTAGTATAAATTTGGATAAACTCAATTATGAAAAATAATTCAAAAATTTAGGTACGATAAAGGCTGAATTGCATCAGCTGCACCCATACCTTAGATTTTGTGTTGATTCAGTAGTACAATCGTACCTCAATACAAATTACCTCCATATCTTAAAATTAGGGGTACCATCTCTTACCTCCATATCTTAAAACATATAAATTTTCTAATTATTTTACTTATCTATACTATGTCGGGATTGAAAATTAAGGGTACATTGGGTCCTACGATATTATAGGGTGTATTAATATTAAGGGAGTAATAATTATAAAGAGGGGATAATGTAACGTGTTCGTTTGCACCAAAATAAACATGGATATTAAGACTTTATTATTCAATCTCACCTACAAGGTGGGATAAGATTTTAGGCATATAAGGGGGATGGATAATAAGGGGAGATTGAATTCTTCTTGGAATTATCTTTACACCAAACACCAGTTATTACCCCTGCGAGTATTATTATTATTGTACCCCTTCTTTATCCTTGCATAATACCAAATTTTGAAGAGTTGTGACTATTCAAATTAAAAATATAATTTTAGTTACAATTTTTGACGAGTTTAAATTTCATTAGTTGTGAGTATTCATTTATGAATATTTGTGACTATTCATGTAACACCCTCCTTTTTCAAACCAAAAGATCGAGTCTTAATTAAATTACAAAAAAAAGTTACAGAGTTTTAAAGTGTCAAAACCAACATAATTCATGTAGTTAAACCCAACTACGTTATCTAAAGAAAAATAAGTTCTAACTTATTGAAGTTGCCTAGAATCACAAGCGTGCGCGTCTCAATCTCATCTAGTTCTAACCTGTGATGGTTTTCGAAAACAGAAACAACATAATCACTTTCAAAGTCAGTGAAAATTGAGTAAATAAAAATCTCAATATGTAAACAGAGTGGGCGCGCAATTTTAAAATACAAATATTTGATAAAGAAAGAGATTTAAATAAGCTATCGAATCATTTAACTAAACCAACTCCAGGAAAACATTTCTCGTCAATAATAATGAAGGTCATCATTATTCCAAACCAGTTATTACAAATGTATCGGAGGGTAAAAGTAATCAAATTCATCCATATATCAAAAGGGCAATATGGGGGGGTCTATCAAACCCGCCCTGCCAGACGTTTAGGAACGGCAACCTGTCATCCGCGCCCGCCTTAACCAAACCTCAGTCAACTAGACCTTAAGTGTCATGACACCCCCTAAGAAAGAACATCAACCCAGATGGTGAGTACTAGATGTCTTAACCCTAGCCAATGGGACGTAGGGCCAAATGGAGAGGGATCTAGTGCGAATGGAGCACGGGGTGTGATTAGGTGTGCTTGGTGTAAGGTACAGTTAATATATTGTGGCAATAGCTATGTGTATAAGTTGGAATAGAAAATTGTAGTTAAAATAATAATATACAAAATGTTAAAAGGGTTATCGTATAAATAAATAAATAAATAAAAACAAACTCATTTTCACATTAGATTAAATAAACGCACTAACATTTATTCTTATTAAAGATACGCCAATTATTATGTAAAATTGATAAAAATAACTCAAATATTTGCATGTATTACATCCTTCCTCCCCTAAGACAAAGTTTCGTCCCTGAAGCTGAAAACCACTCTCCAAAAATAGTCAACAATAACCACAGTGTAATTCTCACATGTTGATGCAACACATAATGTAACACATAGGTGTATACATTGTTGGGTTTTGACGTAGGTAACGCAGCGGAATAACAAAAATTTAATTCCTACTTCAAAGCCCACCACGGATCGTCAGGAGGAAACATCATAACATGATAAGAGACATAGTATTTTGTACCTTTTTGATTTTGAGATCACACGAAGAATGATGTCCTCGTCTCTACGGTTGATCCACGTCTAGAGGTGAGATCTATTTTCTTCCTTCAAACAAGTGCTAGCTTGAACCCGGAGGAAGGGGGAAGAAGATCAAAGCAACCAAGACAAGAGGAGGATTCGGCCTCCTCTTGGAGCCGACGGGAAGGGGGGCGGACGGGCTAGGTTTCGGCCTAGCTTGTCTTGCTCTCTCTTTTGCTCTCTCCCACTCTCTGTGTTATGTCTAATAACAATTATGTGGGAAGGAAGCTAAATCCTCTTTATATACTCCAACAACTCCTTGTTGTTTCCATAAAAGAGTTTCCTAATTCTAGATGAACTAGAATTATTCCCTTCCTTGCAAATTAGTCCTACTAAGTTTGCAAGGTGTTGCACAGTGATCCTTCTATTAATTAATCAATATTAATTATTCCCAAATCTAGCTCTACTCTATTTGACGTGTGACCCCATAGGGTTCTATATAGTTGGTAGTAACTCTTACTAACATGGAGCGGTGTCTAGCAACACATCCATGCCACCCAACCAATAGAAATAGTTAGTGATCGCGACAAACCTCTTGTGCCCAATATCTCATATTGCACTATCCCTTTGTCTCCATATCCGGATTGGACACGAGACATACATAGTCACACTCGTATATCCAATCCATAGTTCCTCGATCCTGGGAATATGCTTATGCTTGCAGATAACATCAATATCTCCATATTGATTTATCTGAGTCTGGTCAGACATTCAATAAGCCTCATCCCTCGAGTGGCCGTGGATATTTACCCCCATTATTTGGGAGGGACAAATCCTTTCTACATCACCACGATCTCTAAGCTTGCTTCCTTTCACGCCCGATAGTCATCTTTATGATTACCCAGTTACGGTGTAACGTCTGATAACATCAAAGCGCAATATTCCACAACAAGAGTATCTAGTGACTTCAAGTCTAAGGATTGCAAATATATTAGCACTACGAAAAGCGATTGTTGTTGGGTTTTGACGTAGGTAACGCATCAGAATAACAAAAATTAATCCTACTCAAAGCCCACCAAGGATCACAGGAAGAGACATCATAACATGATCAAGGACATAGAAGATGTGTACCTTTTGATTTGTGAGATCACACGAAGAATGATGTCCTCGTCTCTACGGTTGATCCACGTCTAGAGGTGAGATCTAGATTCTTCCTTCAATCAAGTGCTAGCTTGAGCTTTGGAGGAAGAGGGATGAAGATCAAAGGCACAAAGCAACAAAGCAACAAAGGAGGGGCGGCCTCCCTTTTTGCCGTCGGGTAGAGGGGCGGACGGGGCTAGGGTTTCGGCCCTAGCTCTTGTCTTGCTCTCTCTTTTGCTCTCTTCCACTCTTTGTGTGTTATGAATAATAACTCATATGTGGGAAGGAAGCTAGAGCCTCCTTTATATACTCCAACAACTCCTTGTTGTTTCCATAAAAGAGTTCTCTTGTTCTAGTAGGACTAGAACTATTCCCTTCCTTGCAAATTAGTCCTACTAAGTTTGCAAGGTGTTGCACAATGATCCTTCTATTAATTAATCCATATTAATTAATCCCAAATCTAGCTCTACTCTATTGGACGTGTGACCCCATAGGTTTCTATGTAGTTGGTAGTAACTATTACTAACATGGAGCGGTGTCTAGCAACACATCCATGCAACCCAACCAATAGAAATAGTCAGTGATACCGACAAACCTTTGTGCCCAATATGTCATATTGCATTATCCCTTTGTCTCCATATCCGGATTGGACACGAGACATAAATAGTCACACTCGTATATCCAATCCATAGTTCCTCGATCCTGGGAATATGCTTATACTTGCAGATAACATTAATATCTCCATATTAATTTATCTGAGTCTGGCCAGACATTCAATAAGCCTCATCCCTCGAGCGGCCGTGGATATTTACCCCCATTATGTGGGAGGGACAAATCCTATCTACATCACTACGATCTCTAAGCTTGCTTCCTATCACGCCCGATAGCCACCTTTATGATTACCCCAGTTACGGTGTAACGTTTGATAACATCAAAGCGCAATATTTCACAACTAGAGTATCTAGTGACTTCAAGTCCAAGGATTGCAATAATATTAGCACTACGAAAAGCGATTGTGACTTCACATAATCTAATGTATCCTTTTCGTCGTGGGTCAATCCAGTATGCCATTACTCCTAATGCATACCCATGTGTTAGATCGTGATATCCCCATATCAATCCAACCCCATACTAGTCTATAGATGATTGTCCCATTAATCATTATAATTGACTAGGGATATTTAAGATAAATAACACAATTTATCTAAGGACTTCATTATATTAAATATCGCCATAATTAATAAATGAATATTCTAGCCAAAACATTGTTCACACTAAATCTACGATTGCCTCTAGGGCATCTATTCCAACAGTCTCCCACTTGCACTAGAGCCAATCTGGCGCATCTCGTATGCCTATAGATCTGGCGTGCCCTTCATGCTTTCGCTGCGCAAGAGGTTTCGTGAGCGGATCTGACACGTTGTCATCTGTCGGAATCTTGCATATCTTCACATCTCCTCGATCGATCATATCACGAATAAGATGGAATCTCCTAAGTACATGCTTTGACTTTTGGTGCGATCTTGGTTCCTTTGCTTGTGCGATTGCCCCAGAGTTGTCACAGTACAACTCTACGGGATCCACTATGCTAGGGACCACACCGAGCTCAGTGATAAACTTCTTTATCCATACTGCCTCTTTTGCTGCTTCCGCAGCAGCAATGTACTCAGCTTCTGTTGTAGAATCAGCAACTGTGCCTTGCTTGGAACTCTTCCAGCTCCTAGCTCCTCCATTTAGGCAAAACACGTATCCAGACTGCGATCTGTAATCATCCTTGTCGGTTTGGAAGCTTGCGTCAGTGTAACCCTTTACACTTAGCTCTTCCATTCCTCCAAATATCAAGAACACATCCTTAGTTCTTCTCAAGTACTTTAGGATGTTCTTGACAGCAATCCAGTGACTCTCACCCGGATTGGACTGGTATCTGCTCACCATACTCAATGCGTATGATACGTCTGGTCTAGTACATAGCATGGCGTACATGATGGATCCTATGGCCGAAGCATAGGGTATCCTGCTCATGCGGTCCTTCTCCATCTCGTTGGAGGGACAGTCATTCTTGGAAAGAGTGACTCCATGTGACATGGGCAAGAATCCCTTCTTGGAATCTTGCATGTTGAACCTCTTCAACACCTTGTCAATATATGTACTCTGACTTAGGCCAAGCAACCTTTTAGATCTATCTCTATAGATCTTTATACCCAGTATATAGGCTGCGTCTCCTAAGTCTTTCATTGCAAAGCATTTTCCTAGCCAATCTTTAACAGATTGCAGAGTAGGAATATCATTGCCAATGATTAGTATGTCATCCACATACAAGACCAGAAATACTATAGAGCTCCCACTAACCTTCTTGTAAACACAAGGCTCATCTTCGTTCTTGATGAAGCCAAACTCTTTGACCGCGTCATCAAAACGTCGATTCCAGCTCCTAGAAGCTTGCTTTAATCCATAAATGGATCTTTGCAGCTTACAGACTTTATTGGCATTCTCTGGATCCTCAAAACCCTCTGGTTGTTGTTGGAATAGATGCCCTAGAGGCAATCTAGTTTAGTATGAATTTGTAATTGGCTAGAAATTCATTTATTATTTATTGGATATTTAATATAATGAAGTCCTTAGATTTACAATCGTGTTGTTTATCTTAAATATCCCTAGTCGAGTATAATGATTAAATGGGACAATCATCTATAGACTAGTATGGGGTTGGATTGATATGGAGATATCACGATCCAACACATAGGTGTGCATTACGGAATGTTGCACTGGATTGACCCATTACCGAGAAGGCTACATACACGTTATGTTGAGTCACAAGTGCTTCTCGGGTATAATGGTATTGTCATCCTTAGACTTGAAGTCACTAGATATTCTAGTTGTGGATCATTGTGATCTTGGTAGCGTTAAAACGCTACACCGTAACTGGGTAGTTATAAAGGCGTGTACTGGATACAATGAGAAGCAAGCTTAGAGATCGTAGTGGACGTAGAGAGGATTTGCCCCTCCCACATAACGGGAGCAAATATCCAAGGCCACTCGAGGATAGTGCTTATAGAATGTCTGGCCAGACTCAAATAAATCAATATATGAGATATTGATGTTATTTGCACGAATAAGGCTATTCCATAGATCGAGAAACTAGGGATTGGATATACGAGTGTGACTTGTATGTCTCGTGTCCAATCCGGATATGGAGGCAAAGGGATGAGACAATTACTTGTACAAGGTTGTCTAGATGACTATTCTATTAGTTGGCTAGAATGGATGTTTTGCTAGAAACCGCTCCATATTAGCAAAGAGTTGCTACCAACTAGATAGAACCTATGGGGTCACACGCTATATAGAGTTGTACTAGATTGTGGAATTAATTAATTGGATTAATTAATTAGAAGGATCACTTTGCAAACCCTTGCAAACTTAGTAGGGACTAATTTGCAAGGAAGGGACTAAATTGAATTCTAGTAGGACTAGAATAAGTCCTTTAGGTAGTTAACAAGGAGTTGTTGGACTATATAAAGGACCCTCCTCCTTCCTTCCCTACACACTTGATGCTCTAGAGAGAACATAACAAGAGTAGGAGAGAACTAAGGAGAGAGAGAGCAAGCAAAGAGGGACGCCGCCCCCTATTGCCGCCGCCCCCTTGTCCCCGACGCCACAAAGGGCCGAGCCCCTTTTGGTGCCTCGTTTTGCGTGATTCCTTCACCCTCCTTTCAATCCGGGCTAGCACCAAGGTGATTGGAGATCTAGGAACAACTCTAGGCGTGGATCAACTATAGAGAACGTGACACTATTCGCGTTTGAAGTCATCAAGGAGAACCCAAAGGTGTGTTTATGATTTCTTACCTTCACTATCGTTATGCATCTAGACTTGTGATCCTTGGAGGTTTTTGCATGGTTGTTTGTTTGATTATGCTTCCGTTTGCGCGATCCATGAATCAAAACCCTACAGTGGTATCAGAGCCACAGGTCATAGAGCATAAACGTAGTTTATGTGTTACATTCTTGTTGTTTTACACCTTAATTTGTTGTTTATCGCGTAAAACAAGACAAATCAAGCATTGGATGCAATTTGTCAAAGAATTAATCATAACAAGACCCAATTATTGCATTGGATGCATGAATTGGTGAGTTTGAGAAATTTTAGGATCTTAGATCTAGGGTTTGGGCATCCTTGGGGAAGAAGGAGTTCTCCCACAACAAGGAAACAACCAAACTTGGGCTCCAAGCAAGGAGGTTGTTTTGGAAACAACCTCCACAAGGAAGGTTCGGCCCCTAGGGAGCCGCCCCCCCTTGCTTGCCGCCCAAGCTTGGCGCCCTAAGGGGGCGGGCGGCCCTAACCCGCGGGCCTAGCTTGCGGGTTTTGGGCCGGGCCGGCCCTAGGGCTTTATGGTTCACTTATTTGGGCCCGGGCAATTGGATTGTTGGGCCCATGGACCGTTTTAAACCCTAGAAATCCTAAAATCAATTAAAATTGACCAAGCGCGTTAAAATTGGATTTTAACTGTTTATGTGCAAATCGCATGGTGATTGGATATGGCCCTAGGATGTGGTTTGATGTGGATGTTTAATTTTGTGGTTTGGTTTTACGGCCTGCGAGCTGATCAATTAATTGTAATAATTAATTAGGGTTTTATGGCCTGCGTGCCATTTTTTTTCTCAACTTGTGAGATTTATTTTATTTAGAATAGATATTAGCTAGTGCTAGATAAAGTAGATTGTTAGCCAAGATTGGAGAAAAGAAGCCCAAAGCCAAAGGAGCCACAAAAGATGGAGCATGGAGCATTCCACATGACTATGAAGGATGGACCAAAAGATCAAGACGCATGGAGATGTGTTTGTTTTAGGGTTCATAGATAATTCCATTGGCTTGGAATTATCTTAATCTAGAAAAGGCCATATCCACATCACGTTTAAATTCTGTTTTGTGGTTGTTTATTTATTGTCTTATTATTTGTGTGGTTGGTGTATGGATGATGCATGCAATTAGGATAATAAGATAATTAGACAACCCGGATCTATTATTTGGAGTTGTGCCCAAACTCAAATAGATAGATTAGTTGATATTGATCAACAAAATAATTAAAATTGAATTGAAAATCCCTCAAATTTTAAAATATTGTGTTCTTGCCTTCTCGTTATTTAAACACTCATTATCATCATTATTTATCAAGTTCGTGCGTGCCAAAGCATGGCGACTTGGTTCATAATGATGGAATGCGATGGCACGTAACAATGTGCAATTGTTTAGATAAGAGGTTGAGCACAACTAGGCTATTAATTTGATTAAGAAACCTAGAGGCAATCAATTGGGATTATCCATATGGATGGATAAATAAGGAGTTATTTGCCCGATTGAACCAAGAGTTGCATATGGGATGCAATTGGAATTGTTCCTACCTAAGAAGTAATCGAATTATGGGTGACTTGCCAAAGCAAGCTCATAAGGAGATGAAAAAGATGGATCTTGGCCCACTAGAAAATATAAGGATATTTTCCGCATTAATATCTTGAGGGTTATTAATCCGTAGTAAAATAGTGGGAGCTATATTTAATAAACTAGCCATTATTAAATATAGTCAAAAATTCACAAATACTAAAACTTGCGTATTTTCTTTTTTGTAGAATTCCAAATGGCAAACAACTCATCGAGTTCACAACATTCCCTACGATCTGTCCTTGAGAAGGACAAGCTCTCAGGAACCAACTTTCTCGATTGGTACAGAAACTTGAGAATTGTTCTCAAGCAAGAGAAGAAGCTGTACGCAATAGAGGAGCAAGTTCCAGAAGGTCCAGAGAATCAGACACCTGCTGCCTTAAAGGCGTATCAAAAGCGTGTTGATGACGCTAATGATGCGGCCTGCCTAATGCTTTGCACCATGACCTCTGAGCTTCAGAAGCAACATGAGAACATGAATGATGTCAATATGATCGAACATCTAAAGCAGCTCTTCCAAGAGCAGGCGAGGGTAGAGAGGTATGAGGTCTCAAAGGCACTGTTCAAATGTCATCTGGCAGAAGGGAACCCGGTGGGACCCCATGTACTCCGAATGATCGGGTACTTGGAGAATCTCGCCCGGCTTGGGTTCCCGGTCGGCCAAGAGTTGGCAACCGATCTCGTGTTTCAATCGTTGCCCGAGAGTTATGGACAGTTCATTATGAACTATAACATGAACGAGATCGTTAAACCACTGCCAGATTTGCTCAACATGTTGAGGACGGCTGAACAGAGCATCAACAAGGGTAAGGGCAAGGCCATTATGATGGTGCATAAAGGAAAGGGTAAAAAGTTTGCCTCTTCCTCCAAGGGCAAAGGCAAGTCAGTTGCTAAGTCCAAGGAACAAGCCCTTAAGCCTGTTGGTGGGATTGCCAAGGTCGTGACTAAGGGTGAATGTCACTACTGTAGTCAACCTGGACACTGGAGGAGGAACTGCCCAAAATATCTGGAGGACAAGCGGCTTGGAATAGTGATTCCACCACCACCAGGTATTTTCGTTGTAGATGTCAATTTAACTGTCTCTACATCATGGGTATTAGATACTGGATGTGGATCTCATATTTGTCGAAATATGCAGGATCTAAAGAGAAGTAAAAGATTGGCTAAAGGGGAGGTAGATCTGCGCGTTGGGAATGGAGCAAAGGTTGCTGCGTTGGCCATAGGCGTTTGCGAGCTATCTCTGCCTTCAGGATTAGTTTTAGAATTAAATAATTGCTATTTTGTGCCTGCTATGAGCAGAAACATTATTTCTTGTTTGGACAAGGAAGGTTTTATTATTTCAATAAAGAACAATTGTTGTTCCTTTTATTTGAATAATATTCACTATTTTAGTGCGCAATTATTTAATGGACTTTATGTCCTTGATCTAAGTAATCCTGTCTACAACATTAATACCAAGCGGATTAAAATAAATGATTTAAATCCTGCTTATTTATGGCATTGTCGTTTAGGCCACATAAATGAGAAACGTGTATCTAGACTTCATAAGGATGGATTGCTAGACTCATTTGATTTTGAATCATATGAGACATGTGAGGCTTGTTTATTGGGAAAAATGACAAAGTCCCCTTTCAATAAGAAAGGTGAGAGGACTAGTGAGCAATTGGCGCTCATACATACCGATGTGTGTGGGCCATTTGCCACGCCTGCCAGGGGTGGTTATGTCTACTTCATTACGTTTACTGATGATTACAGTAGATATGGATTTGTGTACCTTATGAGGGCAAAATCCGAATCCTTTGAAGTGTTCAAAGAATTCAAGAATGAAGTAGAGAAGCAACTTGGCAAAAGTATCAAGGCTCTACGATCGGATCGTGGAGGAGAATACTTGAGCCAAGAGTTTGACGACTATCTTAGAGAGTGTGGGATCGTGTCCCAACTCACTCCACCCGGAACGCCACAATGGAATGGCGTGTCCGAGAGGAGGAATCGAACCCTATTGGATATGGTTCGGTCTATGATGTGTCAAACCGATCTTCCATTATCGTTTTGGGGCTACGCTCTACTAAGTGCAGCTTTTACCATTAACCGTGTTCCATCTAAATCAGTCATGAAGACACCATATGAGATGTGGAGTGGGAGGCGTCCCACACTGTCGTTCATGAGGATTTGGGGCTGCGATGTCTATGTAAAACGTTTACAATCAGACAAGCTAGGGCCTAAATCGGATAAGTGTAAATTTGTGGGGTACCCTAAGGAAACTAAGGGATACTATTTCTACAATCCAACCGAGAACAAAGTGTTTGTTGCTCGGACCGGCGTGTTTCTAGAAAGAGAGTTTGTCTCTAAAGAAGCAAGTGGGAGGAATGTAGAACTTGAAGAAGTTCAAGAACCACAAATCACAGAACCGATTATGGAACATGAACAGGAATCACAAGCAGTTGTGGATCCACCTGTTCAAGTAACACAAGAGCTTCGTAGATCTAGTAGAGTGCGCCAGGAACCCGAGAGGTACGGACTTCTCGTAACTGATTCCGGTGACACGATGCTCATAGATGATGAGCCTACTACCTATGAGGAGGCCATGAATGGCCCAGACTCGCAGAAGTGGCTTGAGGCCATGAGATCCGAGATGGAATCCATGTATGCCAACAAAGTATGGACTTTGGTGGAACCACCTGATGGGGCGCGGCCCATAGGGTGCAAGTGGGTCTTCAACAAGAAGATCGACATGGATGGTAATGTGATTACCTATAAGGGCCGATTGGTGGCTAAAGGATTCAGACAGATTCATGGTATTGACTATGATGAAACCTTTTCACCAGTCGCTATGACCAAATCCATCCGAATCCTACTTGCGATTGCAGCATACTACGACTATGAGATTTGGCAGATGGATGTCAAAACAGCATTCCTTTATGGGAATCTCCTCGAGGACGTGTATATGATACAGCCGGAGGGTTTTGAGGATCCAAAGCAAGCCAACAAAGTGTGTAAGCTGCAACGATCCATTTATGGATTGAAGCAAGCTTCTAGGAGTTGGAATCGACGTTTTGATGAAGTGGTCAAAGAGTTTGGCTTCATCAGAAACGAAGATGAGTCTTGTGTCTACAAGAAGGTTAGTGGGAGCTCTGTAGCTTTTCTGGTCTTGTATGTGGATGACATACTGCTCATTGGAAACGACATTCCCATGCTGCAATCTGTGAAAGATTGGCTAGGAAAGTGTTTCTCAATGAAAGACTTAGGGGAAGCAGCCTATATACTCGGTATAAAGATATATAGAGATAGATCTAAGAGGTTGCTAGGCCTAAGTCAAAGTACATATATTGACAAGGTGTTGAAACGGTTCAACATGCAAGATTCCAAGAAGGGATTCTTGCCCATGTCACATGGAATCACTCTTTCGAAGAGTGGTTGTCCTTCCAATGAGATTGAGAAGGAACGCATGAGTAGGATTCCCTATGCCTCGGCCATAGGATCCATCATGTACGCCATGTTATGTACTAGATCAGATGTGTCATATGCCTTGAGTATGACAAGAAGATACCAATCCAATCCGGGTGAGAGTCACTGGATTGCTGTCAAGAACATCCTAAAGTACTTGAGAAGAACTAAGGATGCTTTCTTGATGTTTGGCGGTGAGGAAGAGTTGCGTGTAAGGGGTTACACTGATGCAAGCTTCCAAACCGATAGAGATGACTTTAGATCACAGTCGGGATATGTGTTTTGCCTGAATGGAGCAGCGGTGAGCTGGAAGAGTTCCAAGCAAGAGACGGTAGCTGATTCTACAACAGAGGCTGAGTACATTGCTGCAAATGGTGCAGCAAAGGAGGCTGTTTGGATCAGAAAGTTTGTTTCTGAACTTGGTGTGGTCCCTAGCATTGCGGATCCAGTGGAGTTGTTCTGTGACAACACTGGGGCGATCGCGCAATCAAAGGAACCCAGGTCGCACCAGAAGTCCAAGCACGTGCTCAGGAAGTTCCATCTGATTCGAGATATTATCGATAGAGGAGACGTTCGGATATGCAAGATTCCTACAGATGATAATCTGTCAGACCCGCTTACAAAGCCTCTCACGCAGTGGAAGCATGAAGGGCACACTAGGAGTATGGGCATACGAGATGCGCCAGATTGGCTCTAGTGCAAGTGGGAGACTGTTGGAATAGATGCCCTAGAGGCAATCTAGTTTAGTATGAATTTGTAATTGGCTAGAAATTCATTTATTATTTATTGGATATTTAATATAATGAAGTCCTTAGATTTACAATCGTGTTGTTTATCTTAAATATCCCTAGTCGAGTATAATGATTAAATGGGACAATCATCTATAGACTAGTATGGGGTTGGATTGATATGGAGATATCACGATCCAACACATAGGTGTGCATTACGGAATGTTGCACTGGATTGACCCATTACCGAGAAGGCTCCATACACGTTATGTTGAGTCACAAGTGCTTCTCGGGTACAATGGTATTGTCATCCTTAGACTTGAAGTCACTAGATATTCTAGTTGTGGATCATTGTGATCTTGGTAGCGTTAAAACGCTACACCGTAACTGGGTAGTTATAAAGGCGTGTACTGGATACAATGAGAAGCAAGCTTAGAGATCGTAGTGGACGTAGAGAGGATTTGCCCCTCCCACATAACGGGAGCAAATATCCAAGGCCACTCGAGGATAGTGCTTATAGAATGTCTGGCCAGACTCAAATAAATCAATATATGAGATATTGATGTTATTTGCACGAATAAGGCTATTCCATAGATCGAGAAACTAGGGATTGGATATACGAGTGTGACTTGTATGTCTCGTGTCCAATCCGGATATGGAGGCAAAGGGATGAGACAATTACTTGTACAAGGTTGTCTAGATGACTATTCTATTAGTTGGCTAGAATGGATGTTTTGCTAGAAACCGCTCCATATTAGCAAAGAGTTGCTACCAACTAGATAGAACCTATGGGGTCACACGCTATATAGAGTTGTACTAGATTGTGGAATTAATTAATTGGATTAATTAATTAGAAGGATCACTTTGCAAACCCTTGCAAACTTAGTAGGGACTAATTTGCAAGGAAGGGACTAAATTGAATTCTAGTAGGACTAGAATAAGTCCTTTAGGTAGTTAACAAGGAGTTGTTGGACTATATAAAGGACCCTCCTCCTTCCTTCCCTACACACTTGATGCTCTAGAGAGAACATAACAAGAGTAGGAGAGAACTAAGGAGAGAGAGAGCAAGCAAAGAGGGACGCCGCCCCCTATTGCCGCCGCCCCCTTGTCCCCGACGCCACAAAGGGCCGAGCCCCTTTTGGTGCCTCGTTTTGCGTGATTCCTTCACCCTCCTTTCAATCCGGGCTAGCACCAAGGTGATTGGAGATCTAGGAACAACTCTAGGCGTGGATCAACTATAGAGAACGTGACACTATTCGCGTTTGAAGTCATCAAGGAGAACCCAAAGGTGTGTTTATGATTTCTTACCTTCACTATCGTTATGCATCTAGACTTGTGATCCTTGGAGGGTTTTGCATGGTTGTTTGTTTGATTATGCTTCCGTTTGCGCGATCCATGAATCAAAACCCTACAGTTGTGTCATGTACACATCCTCAAGGAGGTTCCCATAAAGGAACGCTGTTTTGACATCCATTTGCCAAATCTCATAGTCGTAGTATGCTGCAATAGCAAGTAAGATTCGAATGGATTTAGTCATGGCGACTGGTGAAAAGGTCTCATCATAGTCAATACCATGAATCTGTCTATAACCTTTGGCCACCAATCGCCCCTTATAGGCAACTACCTTGCCATCCATGTCGGTCTTCTTCTTGAAGACCCACTTGCACCCTATGGGTCGAGCCCCTTCGGGTGGTTCCACCAAAGTCCATACTTTGTTGGTGTACATGGAATCCATTTCGGATCTCATGGCTTCCAGCCACTTCTTAGAATCTGGGCCATTCATGGCTTCTCCATAGTTTGCAGGCTCATCATCCATGAGTGGTACGTCATCGGGCTCAGTCACGAGAAGTCCATACCTCTCTGGCTCATGACGCACTCTTCCTGATCTACGGAGTTCCTATGTTACCTGAACAGGCTCCTTCACAACTTCTTGTGGTTCCTGTTCATGTTCCATTATAGGTTCAGTGGTTTGTGGTTCATGAATTTCTTCAAGTTCTACAACCCTCCCACTTGCTTCTTTAGAGACTAGTTCTCTTTCTAGAAACACGCCGGTCCGAGCAACAAACACTTTGTTCTCGGTAGGGTTATAGAAATAATATCCTTTAGTTTCCTTAGGATATCCCACAAACTTACACTTATCCGCTTTAGGCCCGAGCTTGTCTGTTTGTAAACGCTTTACATAGACGTCGCAGCCCCAAATCTTCATAAACGACACTATGGGACGCCTCCCAGTCCATATCTCATATGGCGTCTTCATGACTGATTTGGATGGAACACGGTTAATGGTAAAAGCTGCAGTCATTAGAGCATGTCCCCAAAATGATATCGGAAGATCTGTTTGAGACATCATAGATCGCACCATATCTAATAGAGTGCGATTCCTCCTCTCAGATACACCATTCCATTGTGGTGTTCCGGGTGGAGTGAGTTGGGATACTATCCCACACTCTCTAAGATACTCATCAAACTCTTGGCTTAAGTATTCTCCTCCACGATCCGATCGCAGGGCTTTAATACTCTTGCCAAGTTGCTTCTCTACTTCACTCTTGAATTCCTTGAACAATTCAAAGGATTCGGATTTGGCCTTCATAAGGTATACAAATCCATATCTACTGAAATCATCAGTAAACGTGATGAAGTAGGTATAACCACCTCTGGCAGGCGTGGGGAATGGCCCGCATACATCAGTATGTATGAGTGCCAATAACTCACTAGTCCGTTCGCCTTTCTTATTGAAAGGGGACTTCGTCATTTTTCCTAATAAACAAGATTCACATGTCTCATATGATTCCAAATCAAATGAGTCTAGAAGTCCATCCTTATGGAGTCTAGATATGCGTTTCTCATTTATATGGCCTAAACGACAGTGCCATAGATATGTAGGATTTAAATCATTAGTTTTAATCCTTTTAGTATTTATGTTATAGATTGGATTATTTAGATCAAGGATATACAATCCATTAGACAAATGCGCACTACAATAGTGCATACTATCAAAATAAATGGAGCAACACTTGTCCTTTATTGAAATAGAAAAACCTTTCTCGTCCAAACAAGAAACGGAAATAATGTTTCTGCTCATAGCAGGCACATAAAAGCAATTGTCTAATTCTAAAATAAGTCCAGAAGGCAAAGATAGCTCATAAACGCCTACAGCTAATGCAGCAACCCTTGCTCCATTCCCGACGCGCAATTCTATCTCCCCTTTTCGCAATCTTCTACTTCTTTTCAAATCCTGCACATTACGACAAATGTGAGAACCACATCCGGTATCCAATACCCAGGATGATGAAATAGAAAGATTGACGTCTATAACATAAATACCTGGTGGTGGTGGAATCACTATTCCAAGCTTCTTATCCTCCAGATATTTAGGGCAATTCCTCCTCCAATGACCCGGCTGGCTGCAGTAGTGACATTCACCTTTAGCCACACCTCCACTAGGCTTTAGGGCATCCTTGGATTTCGCAACTTTCTTGCGTTTTCCTTTTGAAGTAGATGCAACTGACTTGCCCTTCTTCTTGTGCACCATCATTATGGCTTTGCCCTTGCCTTTATTGATGCTTTGCTCAGCTGTCTTTAGCATGTTCAATAGGTCTGGTAAAGACTTGTTGATCTCATTCATATTATAGTTCATAATGAACTGATTATAACTGTCAGGTAACGATTGCAAGACGAGATCAGTCGCCAAGTCCTGGCCGAGTGGGAACCCCAGTCTCTCAAGGTTCTCTATGTACCCGATCATTCGGAGTACATGAGGGCCTACTGGATTCCCCTCTGCAAGACTACTTTTGAACAATGCTTTAGACACTTCATAGCGCTCATGCCTTGCCTGTTCCTGAAACAATTGTTTCAAGTGTCTGATCATATCATAGGCTTCCATGTTCTCGTGTTGCTTCTGAAGCTCACCAGTCATGGTACAAAGCCTGAGGCAAGTCACGTCATTAGAATCATCAATATGTTTCTGACGTGCCCTTACTTCCGCTAGTAGAGACTCATCTTGTGGTGGGTCTGGAATTGGAGTGTCCAAGACGTACAGCTTCTTTTCTTGCTTGAGGACAATCCTCAAGTTTCTGTACCAGTCAAGGAAATTTGTTCCAGACAATTTATCCTTCTCAAGGACAGATCGTAGGGATGAACTCGATGCGTTGTTGTTTGCCATTTGGAATTCTACAAAACGAGAAATATGCAATTTTAGTGTTTTGAACAATTTGACTATATTTGACAATGGCTAGATCATCAAATATAGCTCCCACTATTTTTCTCGGTTTAATAGCCCTCACCATTAAAGCGGAAAATATCTTTATACTTTCTAGTGGGTCCAAGATCCTTATTTCACTTCTTCTTGAGCTTGCTTTGGCAAGTCACCCGAGAATTGGTTATTTAGGTAGGAACCATTCCAATTGCATCCCATGCAACTCTTGGTCCAATTAGGTGAATAAATTTCTTTTATTCTTTATCCAATTGGATAACTCCTAATTGTCATGCCTCTAGGCTCATCAATCCAATTGATTCTTGCCTAGTTGCGTCCAACCTCTTGTTTTCAACATACACGCATTACTAGCTTGCGTCGTCCGCAACACATCATGAAAAAGTAAAATCGCCTTGCTTTGGCAAGCCCGAATTTTAATAGTCCATGATCATGAAGGGTGTTTTGGCAAGAGAAGGCAAAACACAATATTTAATTGAGGGATTTCTTTTAATTCGTTTGGTTGATCTTTATCAACATGGTCTACTTATTTGGATTGGGCTATCCACAATAAAAGACCAACCTTGTTTATTATTATCTTGTTATCGTTTTGCTTGTAGCGCCATACACACAAAATAAATAACAAGGCATGAATAATAAACATCCACAAAAATAAAAAAAACCGTGGCATGGATATGGCCTCTAGACTAATGATATTATCAAGCCAATGATAATATCTAATTGCCCTAAAGTGCCGAGCTCATCTCCATGTGCTCCACCATAGCTGCGCGCCTAGGGATGTCTTTTGGCTCCTTTGGTTCTCCGGTCTTCTTCTCCATGTTATTGGCTATCATCTAAATATTTCTAATTCTAGCCTAACATCTAGAATAAATAAAAAACAAAAGCCTCACATGTCGAGGAGAAAAAGAACGACTCGCAGGCCGTAAAACATAATTAATTATTACATTAATTTGATCAGCTCGCAGGCCGTAAATCAAACCACAAAACAATAAACATCCACAATCCTAGGCCATATCCATCCACCATGCAATAAAGCACATAATACAGTTAAAACCAATTTTTAACGCGCTTGTTTAATTTTAATGAAATTGGGTAACTAGGGTTTCACAACGGTCCAAAGAGTCCAAGCCAACAAGTGGCCCGAACCCTAGGACCGCCGCACGCCTAAGGGGGCCGCGACCTTGCTTGGCTCCCAAGGGAGGGGCGGGCGGCTAGGGTTTCGGCCCTAGTCCCCTTCCTCCTTCCTTGTTGCCCAAGCAAGGTTGTTTCCTTATGGAATTATTTCCATAATTTTGTTTCCATAATTGAAAACCCCTTTTCAATCATGTGCCCATGAACCCTAATTTTTCAAGAACCCAATTATTCACATCCTATGTGATTAAACTCACCAATTCTAGCATCCAATGTTAAATTGGGTCTTGTTTGATTGAATCAAATTCAATATTGCATCTACTATGCCAATTTTTCAGTTTTCGCGTAATAAACAATAATACGGTGTATGTACTGAAATCGTAAACACATAATATCATGTTATGCTCTACGACCTGTGGCTCTGATACCACTTTTGGGTTTTGACGTAGGTAACGCAGCGGAATAACAAAAATTAATCCTACTCAAAGCCCACCAAGGATCACAGGAAGAGACATCATAACATGATCAAGGACATAGAAGATGTGTACCTTTTGATTTGTGAGATCACACGAAGAATGATGTCCTCGTCTCTACGGTTGATCCACGTCTAGAGGTGAGATCTAGATTCTTCCTTCAATCAAGTGCTAGCTTGAGCTTTGGAGGAAGAGGGATGAAGATCAAAGGCACAAAGCAACAAAGCAACAAAGGAGGGGCGGCCTCCCTTTTTGCCGTCGGGTAGAGGGGCGGACGGGGCTAGGGTTTCGGCCCTAGCTCTTGTCTTGCTCTCTCTTTTGCTCTCTCCCACTCTTTGTGTGTTATGAATAATAACTCATATGTGGGAAGGAAGCTAGAGCCTCCTTTATATACTCCAACAACTCCTTGTTGTTTCCATAAAAGATTTTTCTTGTTCTAGTAGGACTAGAACTATTCCCTTCCTTGCAAATTAGTCCTACTAAGTTTGCAAGGTGTTGCACAATGATCCTTCTATTAATTAATCCATATTAATTAATCCCAAATCTAGCTCTACTCTATTTGACGTGTGACCCCATAGGTTTCTATGTAGTTGGTAGTAACTATTACTAACATGGAGCGGTGTCTAGCAACACATCCATGCAACCCAACCAATAGAAATAGTCAGTGATCCCGACAAACCTTTGTGCCCAATATGTCATATTGCATTATCCCTTTGTCTCCATATCCGGATTGGACACGAGACATAAATAGTCACACTCGTATATCCAATCCATAGTTCCTCGATCCTGGGAATATGCTTATACTTGCAGATAACATTAATATCTCCATATTAATTTATCTGAGTCTGGCCAGACATTCAATAAGCCTCATCCCTCGAGCGGCCGTGGATATTTACCCCCATTATGTGGGAGGGACAAATCCTATCTACATCACTACGATCTCTAAGCTTGCTTCCTATCACGCCCGATAGCCACCTTTATGATTACCCAGTTACGGTGTAACGTTTGATAACATCAAAGCGCAATATTTCACAACTAGAGTATCTAGTGACTTCAAGTCCAAGGATTGCAATAATATTAGCACTACGAAAAGCGATTGTGACTTCACATAATCTAATGTATCCTTTTCATCGTGGGTCAATCCAGTATGCCATTACTCCTAATGCATACCCATGTGTTAGATCGTGATATCCCCATATCAATCCAACCCCATACTAGTCTATAGATGATTGTCCCATTAATCATTATAATTGACTAGGGATATTTAAGATAAATAACACAATTTATCTAAGGACTTCATTATATTAAATATCGCCATAATTAATAAATGAATATTCTAGCCAAAACATTGTTCACACTAAATCTACGATTGCCTCTAGGGCATCTATTCCAACAGTCTCCCACTTGAACTAGAGCCAATCTGGCGCATCTCGTATGCCTATAGATCTGGCATTCCCTTCATGCTTTCGCTGCGCAAGAGGTTTTGTGAGCGGATCTGAAACATTGTCATCCGTTGGAATCTTGCACATCTTCACATCTCCTCGATCGATCATATCACGAATTAGATGGAATCTCCTAAGTACATGCTTTGATTTCTGGTGTGATCTTGGTTCCTTGGCCTGTGCGATTGCCCCAGAGTTGTCACAGTACAACTCTATGGGATCCACGATGCTAGGGACCACACCGAGCTCAGTGATAAACTTCTTTATCCAAACTGCCTCTTTTGCTGCTTCCGCAGCAGCAATGTACTCAGCTTCTGTTGTAGAATCAGCAACTGTCCCTTGCTTGGAACTCTTCCAGCTCACAGCTCCTCCATTCAGGAAAAACATGTATCCAGACTGCGATCTGTAGTCATCTTTGTCGGTTTGGAAGCTTGCATCAGTGTAACCCTTTACACTTAGCTCTTCCTTACCTCCAAATATCAAGAACACATCCTTAGTTCTTCTCAAGTACTTTAGGATGTTCTTGACAGCAATCCAGTGACTTTCACCCGGATTGGACTGGTATATGCTCACCATACTCAACGCTTATGATATGTCTGGTCTAGTACATAACATGGCGTACATGATGGATCCTATGGCCGAAGCATAGGGTATCTGTTGGGTTTTTACGTAGGTAACGCAGCGGAATAACAAAAATTAATCCTACTCAAAGCCCACCAAGGATCACAGGAAGAGACCTCATAACATGATCAAGGACATAGAAGATGTGTACCTTTTGATTTGTGAGATCACACGAAGAATGATGTCCTCGTCTCTACGGTTGATCCACGTCTAGAGGTGAGATCTAGATTCTTCCTTCAATCAAGTGCTAGCTTGAACCTTGGAGGAAGAGGGATGAAGATCAAAGCAACAAATCACCAAAGGCACAAGAGAGGGGCGGCCTCTCTTTGCCGTCGGGTAGGGGGGCGGACGGGTGGCTAGGGTTTCGGCCCTAGCACCTTATCTTGCTCTCTCTTGTGCTCTCTCCCACTCTTTGTGTGTTATGACTAATAACTCATGTAGTGGGAAGGAAGCTAGAGCCTCCTTTATATACTCCAACAACTCCTTGTTGTTTCCATAAAAGAGTTTCCTAATTCTAGATGAACTAGAATTATTTCCTTCCTTGCAAATTAGTCCTACTAAGTTTTCAAGGTGTTGCACAATGATCCTTATATTAATTAATCCATATTAATTAATCCCAAATCTAGCTCTACTCTATTTGACGTGTGACCCCATAGGTTTCTATATAGTTGGTAGTAACTATTACTAACATGGAGCGGTGTCTAGCAACACATCCATGCAACCCAACCAATAGAAATAGTCAGTGATCCCGACAAACCTTTGTGCCCAATATGTCATATTGCATTATCCCTTTGTCTCTATATCCGGATTGGACACGAGACATAAATAGTCACACTCGTATATCCAATCCATAGTTCCTCGATCCTGGGAATATGCTTATGCTTGCAGATAACATTAATATCCCTATATTAATTTATCTGAGTCTGGCCAGACATTCAATAAGCCTCATCCCTCGAGTGGCCGTGGATATTTACCCCCATTATGTGGGAGGGACAAATCCTATCTACATCACTACGATCTCTAAGCTTGCTTCCTATCACGCCCGATAGCCACCTTTATGATTACCCAGTTACGGTGTAACGTTTGATAACATCAAAGCGCAATATTTCACAACTAGAGTATCTAGTGATTTCAAGTCCAAGGATTGCAATAATATTAGCACTACGAAAAGCGATTGTGACTTCACATAATTTAATGTATCCTTTTCGTCGTGGGTCAATCCAGTATGCCATTACTCCTAATGCATACCCATGTGTTGGATCGTGATATCTCCATATCAATCCAACCCCATACTAGTCTATAGATGATTGTCCCATTAATCATTATAATTGACTAGGGATATTTAAGAATATAACACCTTATATTCTAAGGACTTCATTCATGTTAGCATATCTCCATATCGATAACATAATGAATCGTAAATCCATATATTTGTCACAATTAATTGATTGCCTCTAGGGCACAATTCCAACAGTCTCCCACTTGCACTAGAGTCAATCTCCTGCATCATATGCCTATTGATCTAGCGCGGCCCTCCACGCTTACACTGCGTAGGGGCGAGACATATGCTGGCACCTTGCAAATATTCACATCTCCTTTATCAACTATTTGATTTGAGATTGAATATTCTGAATAAATGCATCTTATGCATTAATTTACTCAGTCCTCTATGTTAGAATCAGTGACTGAATCTTGCCTGGAACCTTTCCAGCTCACAGTCACTCCCTCTAGCACAAAACATAAAACTCGACTATAATCTGAAATCTTCTTTGTCAGATGGAAGTTCTCATCACTGTAACCTCTTACAGTAAACCTTTCCTATCCTCCATTAATCAAGAGTTCATCCTTTATTCCTTCTCAAGTACTTAAGGATAATCTTGATAATTATTAAGTGACACCTCACTTGGATTTGATTGGTATCTTTGTGTCATTCTTTATGACACGTCTGGCCTAGTACATCTCATGGCGTATCTCGTGAATCTAATTCATACGGTCCATTCCCAATCTAATTGGTAAGACAATTAGCCTTCCAAAGACTAATTCGATGTGACATGGGTAAGAATCAATATTCTTTTCACGTTGAACCATTTCAACACCTTGTCAATATATGTACCATGACTCAGGCTGAACAATTACTTTAATCTATCTCCATAGATTTTATAGATTGTCTCGCCTAAGTCTATTATTGGAAATCAATTTCTCTAGCCAATCTTTAATAGATTGCAGAGTAGAGACATTATTCCCAATGATTAGTATGTCTCTACATACAAGACCAGAAATTTAACTATGCTCCCACTAACCTCCTTGTAAACACAAGTATCATCTTCAATTTTGATGGAAACAAACTCCTTTGATTGCATCATCCATTTGAAGAGTCCAACTCCAAGAAGCTTGATCCAATCTATAAATAGATTGCTATAAGCAAGATGCAAATGGATTTAAGCATCACAACTGGGGAAAGATTTCGTCATAGTCTATACTATGAATTCTCATGAAACCCTTTCAAACCAGTTGTCCCTTAAAAGTAATCATATTACTATCCATGTTGGTTTCCTCATAACCTACTTGCACCCTATGGGTCCTACCCATTCAGGTGGTTCCACCAAAGTCCATACTTTGTTGGTATACATGGATTCCATATCGTATCTCATGGCTCCAAGCCATTTCTGAGAGTATGGCCACACGTGGCCATCTCATAGGTTGTAGGCTCATCTTGATGAGCAATATATCAGGGGTTATGAGAAATCCTTATTTCTCTAGTCCCTTGACATATCCTACCTGTCCTACGAGGTTCTTGTGTTATCTGAGTAGGTTGCTCCACAACACCTTGTGATCCTGCTCATGTTCCATCAAACGGATCAATGTTCTATTGTGGTTCTTGAACTTTTCAAGTTCTACTGTCCTCCCACTGTTTCTTTTAGAGACAATCTCTACCTAGAAACACTGTGGTTCGAGAAACAAACGGTTTGTTCTCGATTAGGTTGTAGAAACAATATCCTTTTCAGGATATCCCACAAAACATTTATCCGACTTGGGTCCAAGTTTATTTGTAAACTCTTTTACATAAACCTCATAACCCCAAATATTTATGAATGACATACTAGGACACTTCCTAGTCCATATCTCATATGGTGTTTTTCATAATCCGTTTTTGATGGACTAAGGTTAAGGGCGAAATTTGCTGTAATTAGAACATAGCCCCTAAAAGTAAACTGGAAGTTATGTTTGACTCATCATGGACCGAACCGTGTCCTACAAGGTTCAAACTCTCCTTTTAGACACGCCAAACCCATGTGGTGTGCTAGGTGGAGCGATTTTTGGATCATATCCAATACTCCCATAGATTCTTGTCAAACTTTTCGCACAAGTACTTTCTTCTATGATCCAATCGTAGAGTCTAAATACTTTTGCCAAGTTGGTTCTCTACTTCATTCTTGAATACTTTGAACAATTCAAAGGATTCTGATTTGTTTCTTCATAAGATACACAAATCCATATTTCTCTGATCCTATCAGTAAATATGATGAAGTACTGAAACCATCTTTAGTATTTGTGCTTAGCGGCCTTCATACATCAATATGTATGATTCCCAAAAGATTACATCCTTGCCTAATAAGTCTTACATGTCTCATATGATTCAATAATCAAATGAGTCCCAGAAATCCATCCTAATGGAGTTCTAGATATGTATCTCTTATTTACGGGCCTAAACGATAATGCTAAAGATAAGTGAAGTTCATATCATTATATGCAAACCTCTAGGTATTAATGTTATAGATGAAATTATCATGATCATGGATATAGAATCCACTTAGACAAAATTGCATTACAATAATGCATACCATAATAAATGGAACAACATTTGTCCTTTTATTATGATAAGGAGCTTTCTTGTCCAAACAAGAAACTATGATAATGGTCCTACTCATAGCAGGGACATTATCCCTTTTGTCTAATTCATGAACAATTTCTGAAAGGTAGAAATAATTCCCTACGGCTTTTCAGCAACCCTTTGCTTCATAGCCCCACGTGTAAGATTATTTCTTCCTTATCCAGTTGTCTTCTTCTCTTAAGATCCTGCACACTTCTATAAATGTGAGATCCTCATCTAGTATCATATACCTATGATGATGAGATAGACACATTGATTTCTATAACAAAAATACCCAAATCGGAATTCATAATTCCATTACTTCCAGGTACTTTGGGTAGCCTCTCTTCCTCTACACCACCTATGGGACTCCAAGGCAACTTGGTTTTAGCAACAGGCTTGCTTTATACTCATGGGTTCGGCGCAAACCATTTGCCCTTACCCATGCTGTTAACTATTAACAGTTTTTGCCCATGCCCATTATGAGTGTTTTGTTTAGTGATTTTTTTCAATCATCTTTAAAACAAAACTGTAATTGCATCCAATGCAATTCTTGGTCCACTTGGGAGAATAACTAAATATTCCTTATCTATCTTATAGATAACTCCCAATAACTAAGCTTTCAATCCTATTGAGATAGTTTAGTTTGCGCTTCACCTCTTGCTTCAGCAGCCACACATTACTAACTTGTGTCGTCGCGTCATATCTCGATAAACTAAGTCGCCTTGCTTTGGCAAGCCCGAACTTATTCCATCTTGACCATGACGAGTGCTAAGCAAGAGATTGCAAAGTGGAGCAACACCTCAAGCCTTTCATGACAAGCTCGTATGATCATATCACATGCCTCCAAATTTCTCATCTTGCTTCCAAAGCTCAGAGTTCATGGGAGCTTGACATGAGACAAGTTACATCAAAAGAACCATTCTTTGATGTTCCTTCCATAAGGCTTTAGTGCGTTTTGGTAGTTGGTGGGAAGAGAAATTTATGCTCTACAATGTACAACATATTTCCTTTATTTGAGAACAATTCTCAATTTTATACCAATCTAGAAAATAGATTCCAGACATCTTGTCCATCTCATGGACATAAAGTCGCGTTTGTTTGTTTAATGCGTTGGGTGTTCAACACTTATAGGATTATGCAAAGCATTGTGACGTATAACTATATTCAACAAGGATTTAAATTATTAAATATAGCTCCCACTATTTTTATCGGATTAATAGCCCTCACCATTAATGCGGAAAATATTTTATATATTTTCTAGTGGGTCCAAGATCCCTTTTTCACTTCTTCTTGAGCTTGCTTTGGCAAGTCACCCAAGAATTGGTTATTTAGGTAGGAACCATTCCAATTGCATCCCATGCAACTCTTGGTCAAATTAGGTGAATAAATTCCTTTTATTCTTTATCCAATTGGATAACTCCTAATTGTCATGCCTCTAAGCTCATCAATCCAATTGACTCTTGCCTAGTTGCGTCCAACCTCTTGCTTTCAACATACACGCATTACTTGCTTGCGTCGTCCGCAACACACCATGGAAATCAAAATCGCCTTGCTTTGGCAAGCCCGAATTTTAATAGGCCATGATCATGAAGGGTGTTTTGGCAAGAGAAGGCAAAACGCAATATTTAATTGAGGGATTTCTGTTAAGTTGTTTGGTTGATCTTATCAACATGGTCTACTTATTTGGATTGGGCCATCCACAATAAAAGACCAACCTTGTTTATTATTATCTTGTTAACGTTTTGCTAGTATCGCCGTACACACAAAATAAATAACAAGACGAAAATAATAAACATCCACAAAAGAAAATAACGTGGCATGGATATGGCCCCTAGACTAAGATATTACCAAGCCAATGATAATATCTATATGCCCTAAAGTGACAAGCTCATCTCCATGTGCTCCACCATAGCTGCGCGCCTAGGGATGTCTTTTGGCTCCTTTGGTTCTCCGGTCTTCTTCTCCATGTTCTTGGCTATCAACTAAATATTTCTAATTCTAGCCTAACATCTAGAATAAATAAATAACAAAAGCCTCACATGTCGAGGAGAAAAAGACGACTCGCAGGCCGTAAAACTTAATTAATTATTACATTAATTTGATCAGCTCGCAGGCCGTAAACCAAACCACAAAACAATAAACATCCACAATCCTAGGCCATATCCATCCACCATGCAATAAAGCACATAATACAGTTAAAACCAATTTTTAACGCGCTTGTTTAATTTTAATGAAATTGAGTAACTAGGGTTTCACAACGGTCCAAAGGATTTACCAAAGAATGGCCGAAATCAACCAAGGAACCGCCACACTAGGCCCGGGCCGGCCGGCCCCTAGCCCACACGGCTAGGCCGTGTGCTAGGGTGTGCCGGCCCCTCTTGTGCCGTGTGTTACTTGGGCGGCAAGGAGAGAGAAGGGCGGTCCCTACATGGGCCACACCTCCTCATGGAATTGTTTCCATAAACAATTCATGGAATTATTTCCAAAAACAATATATGGAATTGTTTCCATAAACAATTCCTTCCTTGTTGGGTTGTTTCCAAAACACCCTTATGGTATTGTTTCCAAAATAATTCTTTCCTTGGTTCCCAAGTTTAGTTGTTTCCATAAACAACTTCTTACTTGTTTCCCAAGTTTAGTTGTTTCCAAAACAACTTATTCCTTGTTGCCCAAGTTTAATTAATTCCATACTTGGAAAACCCTTTTTTTCCAAGCATGTGCCCATGAACCCTAATTTTCAAGAACCCAATTATTCACATCCTATGTGATTAAACTCACCAATTCTAACATCCAATGTTAAATTGGGTCTTGTTTTATTGAATCAAATTCAATATTGCATCTACTATGCCAATTTTTCAGTTTTCGCGTAATAAACAATAATACGGTGTATGAACTGAAATCGTAAACACATAATATCATGTTATGCTCTACGACCTGTGGCTCTGATACCACTGTTGGGTTTTTACGTAGGTAACGCAGCGGAATAACAAAAATTAATCCTACTCAAAGCCCACCAAGGATCACAGGAAGAGACCTCATAACAAGATCAAGGACATAGAAGATGTGTACCTTTTGATTTGTGAGATCACACGAAGAATGATGTCCTCGTCTCTACGGTTGATCCACGTCTAGAGGTGAGATCTAGATTCTTCCTTCAATCAAGTGCTAGCTTGAACCTTGGAGGAAGAGGGATGAAGATCAAAGCAACAAATCACCAAAGGCACAAGAGAGGGGCGGCCTCTCTTTGCCGTCGGGTAGGGGGGCGGACGGGTGGCTAGGGTTTCGGCCCTAGCACCTTGTCTTGCTCTCTCTTGTGCTCTCTCCCACTCTTTGTGTGTTATGACTAATAACTCATGTAGTGGGAAGGAAGCTAGAGCCTCCTTTATATACTCCAACAACTCCTTGTTGTTTCCATAAAAGAGTTTCCTAATTCTAGATGAACTAGAATTATTCCCTTCCTTGCAAATTAGTCCTACTAAGTTTGCAAGGTGTTGCACAATGATCCTTCTATTAATTAATCCATATTAATTAATCCCAAATCTAGCTCTACTCTATTTGACGTGTGACCCCATAGGTTTCTATATAGTTGGTAGTAACTATTACTAGCATGGAGCGGTGTCTAGCAACACATCCATGCAACCCAACCAATAGAAATAGTCAGTGATCCCGACAAACCTTTGTGCCCAATATGTCATATTGCATTATCCCTTTGTCTCTATATCCGGATTGGACACGAGACATAAATAGTCACACTCGTATATCCAATCCATAGTTCCTCGATCCTGGGAATATGCTTATGCTTGCAGATAACATTAATATCTCTATATTAATTTATCTGAGTCTGGCCAGACATTCAATAAGCCTCATCCCTCGAGTGGCCGTGGATATTTACCCCCATTATGTGGGAGGGACAAATCCTATCTACATCACTACGATCTCTAAGCTTGCTTCCTATCACGCCCGATAGCCACCTTTATGATTACCCAGTTACGGTGTAACGTTTGATAACATCAAAGCGCAATATTTCACAACTAGAGTATCTAGTGATTTCAAGTCCAAGGATTGCAATAATATTAGCACTACGAAAAGCGATTGTGACTTCACATAATTTAATGTATCCTTTTCGTCGTGGGTCAATCCAGTATGCCATTACTCCTAATGCATACCCATGTGTTGGATCGTGATATCTCCATATCAATCCAACCCCATACTAGTCTATAGATGATTGTCCCATTAATCATTATAATTGACTAGGGATATTTAAGAATATAACACCTTATATTCTAAGGACTTCATTCATGTTAGCATATCTCCATATCGATAACATAATGAATCGTAAATCCATATATTTGTCACAATTAATTGATTGCCTCTAGGGCACAATTCCAACAGTATCCTACTCATGCGGTCCTTCTCAATCTCACTGGAGGGACGGTCATTCTGAGAAAGAGTGACTCCATGCGACATGGGCAAGAATCCCTTCTTGGAATCTTGCATGTTGAACCTCTTCAACACCTTGTCTATATATGTACTTTGACTCAGGCCGAGCAACCTTCTAGACCTATCCCTATAGATCTTTATACCAAGTATATAGGCTGCATCTCCCAAGTCCTTCATCGCAAAGCACTTTCCTAGCCAATCTTTAACAGATTGCAAAGTAGGAATATCATTGCCAATGGTTAGTATGTTATCCACATACAAGACCAGAAATACTACAGAGCTCCCACTAACCTTCTTGTAAACACAAGGCTCATCTTCGTTCTTGATGAAGCCAAACTCTTTGACTGCGTCATCAAAACGTCGATTCCAACTCCTAGAAGCTTGCTTTAATCCATAAATGGATCTTTGCAGCTTACAGACTTTATTGGCATTCACTGGATCCTCAAAACCCTCCGGTTGTGTCATGTACACATCCTCGAGGAGGTTCCCATAAAGGAACGTTGTTTTGACATCCATTTGCCAAATCTCTAGTCGTAGTATGCTACAATAGCAAGTAGGATTCGAATGGATTTAGTCATGGCAACTGGTGAAAAGGTCTCATCATAGTCGTATAGGGTTTTGATTCATGGATGTGCAACGGAAACAATAATTAACCATGCAAAACCCTCCAAGGATCACAAGTCAAGAGACATAAAGATGGTAAAGGAGAAATCAATAACACACCTTAGGTGTAACACTTCCTATCCTTGAGTGCTGGAAGAATATACTTGGATCCCCTAGACTCCACGAGGATGCCCTCCGCTAAGCACGGAAATGCTCAACAAGGAGTTGAATACTAACGGTTCTGTTGCAAGACAGAATTAAAGAAACCGAAATTTAAAAGAAACTTACTTTTATAGCTTGTAATACTGGCGTGGTGGTCCTCTAAGTGATGACCTATTTCCCCGCACTCTCACGTACTCCCCTGCCAAGGCGGTGATGTCACGACATCAGTTATAACGACAAAGATTGACTTCATAATAAAACATGCATGAATAGATTCGTAACATGTAACCAATACTTTTAATTCTTATGTCTTAGTAACCTGGCCCACGTCAGATAGTAAAGAAACGTTAATACTAATAATTCAAGTTACTCGATTCTCGGTTATGACAAATCCATATTGTTTTCCCCAAGCCTGTACCACCCATTAATCCACCAAGACAAACTAGACCTTAAGTGTGCACACCCCCTACTGGATCGTCAGTCAAGAGGGTAGTACTAGTTGCCTACAAGTCGGGAGCTAGCAATGTACCGACTTAGCCCTTAGGCCATGAATGTAAAGCCCGAAGAACGGGTCCCATAATTGTGTCAAGCCCGTAGACCGGGTCCCATATTTGTATAAAGCCCGTAATCCGGGTCTCATGATATTTGACCATACAGAGGTCTCGGGTATATGAAACAGTTCTTAAATAAGTGTTCTTAAACAATTATGATCAATACTCGTACTTACCTGATTCATGTGCGTATACAAAAATATCCAAGATCAGCCTTTCTAGTATAATATGATTTCCGTATCTCCTACTCATAGAGACATGAATACATACAATCTAGCATTCTTCAATAGAAAATAAGCATTCATATGCTTACCTGGTAGCCTGCATAGTGTTCCTGATCAGCGATGATGATTCCCTATCGACAGTCTCTGGTCTTTAAGGTAATAAAGTCTTCCAGTGCTGATTCCTCGTACAGCCTCTACAAGAGTTGCTTAGCATGTGTCATTACTATGCAAGTTCTTTCTAAATGCATTACTCAATGCTATGTTTGAACCCCTAGTCCAGTGTCTTTGTGTTAATCCTGCTACTCAGTATTCCCGTTCATCCGGCGAGATTGTGTCTCCACAAGCTAGCCTAGAAACCCCATATTGATCATGTACTTCCTTTCTTCCGTATCTCATTTCTCAATGTATTGGTATTACACATTGACCCCGTATGTTTAATAATTTGCTGATCGACCCTCTATGCTTGTCAAATTACACACTCTGACCCCGTTTTCTAGTAATTTGCACACTAGCCCCCACATTTGGTAACTTGCATTCTAGCCCCAATACTTTGGCAAATAGCATATCGATTCTATATTTGGGTAAATTGCATTCTAGCGCCATATTTTTGTAAATTGCATTCTAATTAAAACGCCAATTTTACATCGCTTTGTACACTTCTATACATGCTTTAAAATGAAGGCCCACATTAGAAAAAAAAACTGTCCATTAGTCTAACACTCTTAAAAATGTCAGATTATCGAGCTACAACGTTTATATTACAACCGTTCCGAGACGTCGCGTGTTCTTCTATGGATCAGCTTTGATTATGTGGTTTTCATTTACTCTCACCTAAGCTGTTAGCACATGTTTTAAGGTGTGAGAAAAAGTAAATATGAGAGATGACAAGTATTCTAGATTGATACTGAAGAAAACTTCTCTGCAATGGTTCTTACCTAGTTACCCTTCGAATCTTTTGTTTGTGTTACAGCCCATTTCCAGAAGCACCGAAGTAAGTAGTATGTAGTTTGGTGGTCGGTATTTAGCATGCCTTAACAATGAGTTCATATTTCATTCTTCTTAGCAGTTAACTTTTCCTTTTCATCATATCAGATATGAGTTCAAAGATATAACTTCCAGAGACATCTAGTGTAAAAAAAGTAAATTGACATCTCGTGCCTATGTATGACAGAGCATCTTGCTCACAATGAGAAGATGTAGTATGTAATCTTTTAACATAAAAATTCAAACCCAAGTAAAAACAAAAAGCCACTTGAGCTATACAGATCCCCACCCAAGTTGTTAATTTTTTTTGCATTTCTAACCCACACTTCTTAGATTTCACACAACGATCCCACATGCTCTTTAAATTCCACAGCACCACAACCCTCCCAGTAGGTTATGTAACTATAAACCAACTTTCCTACCTTTGGAAAACTGCATATTAATCCCCAATAAGTTCAATGTTTTTCATATTAATCCCCCCTTAAAACTTACACCCCCTGCAATGCTTCCAAACCCTTGTTTCAGTTTCTACACAGTGAGTTAGAACCTAAAATTGGATTAATTAGAGGATGATGACATCATCCAGGCCATTTGGATTTGTTAGTTCATAACCCATGGTATAAATAGACACAAGTTACATGTTACAAGATCAAGAGTAAAGAAGCTAGCTAGCCCGAAACTTATCAAGATAATGTGCAAGAATTGTCCTTAACTCATCTGCAATCTGCAGCTGTTTTAAGGGAAGAACTAACACAATTCAAGATGGAATTAGAAGCTAATATTAGATGAGAGAATAGTCCACATTACCAGGATTCTAGAGAACCAATTGGCTTCCAAAACCCTGGCCAAATAAGCAAGAAAATCAAGCTGCTGAGAGACCTGAAACATTACGGTTTCTGGGTTTGAGCATGAACATGCCTAGTTCAATGATCAAGATATTGGAACCCTGACAAATTCAAGATCTGCAGCCTTCTGAAATTGATAGAAGAGAACCCCAAGATGCCATCCCCACCACCCTTTAACCAGACATACAGCAAGGAGGCTGCATTTTGCTCAAGGACATGGACCCTCCAAAGAAACGATGACTGAGCAGCCCATTACAGGATTTAACACAATTTTTTTTTAGGCTAGTTCCATCAATTCAACTAGGGCTTCAACATGCAGAGACTTTTTGTGACATGCAAGAGCAGAGAACCAAAGTGTTTGAGGAAATTACCAAGGCTCTGAAGAGTTTGCAGTTTCCGGCGAGGTCCACGGCGGAATTCGGCGAGCTTCAAAGAAATTGAGGAATTGAACCCTCTTGCTGGGTTCTCCTGGTTCTTTGAACTGCCAGGAACTCGATTATGAATCTCAATTCAGCCAAGACTCAATCTACACGAAGAATTTCAGAAGAGAGAAAATCAAATCCGCGCAAGCTTACCAAGAAATTCGACGAACAGAGAGGGGTTTTGGAGCTTCTAGGCTTGTGCCTTCTTCTCAATGATTGAAAGAGAAGCTCCAAGAGCAGCCAGTGATGAAGAATGTGAGGGTGAGAGGGAATTGAGAGTGAACAGAGAGAGAAAACTTAGAGGGGATGATGGAAATGAGAATAAAATTATAGTGGAGACAACTGGTGATGGTGGAGTGGTATGGAGATGTTTCTAGAACTCCATGTGTGATCAGGCATGCTATTAGTGTCTAAATGTGAATTTTGGCAGTCTTTTGTATTAATTTGAAACTTTGGGGTGAAAGTATAATTACTGCACTTTACTATTCTATTGAAATTCTACTTGTTCCCACTCTGAGAAAAAGCTCAGTTATAGTGGTGTGTTTAGATTTTATAACACATATCCCAAAATTTTAAATATTTTCAGTTTATCCTTGTGAAATTTTTGGGGTGTTACATTAGGGTTCTCCTTTGATGACTTCAAACGCGAATTGTGTCACGTTCTCTATAGTTGATCCACGCCTAGAGTTGATTTCTAGATCTCCCACTCCTTGGTGCTAGCCCGGAAAGAGGAAGAGGAAGAAGAATCACGCAAAACAAGACGAACCAAAGGAGGTTTCGGCCTCCTTTGGGGCCGACGGGGACTGGCGACGGGCTAGGGGCGGCGGCTCCTCTAGCTTGCTTGCTCTCTCTCCTTTTGTTCTCTCCCACTCTAGTTATGATCAATTATGAGCATAAGTTGTGGGAAGGAAGGAAGGAAGGTCCTTTATATAGTCCAACAAATCCTTGCCAACTACCTAAAGGACTTATTCTAGTCCTACTAGAATTCAATTTAGTCACTTCCTTGCAAATTAGTCCGTACTAAGTTTGCAAGGTTCTGCAAAGTGATCCTTCTAATTAATTAATCCAATTAATTAATTCTCAAATCTAGTTCAACTCTATCTAGCGTGTGACCCCATAGGTTCTATCTAGTTGGTAGCAACTATTTGCTAATATGGAGCGGTTTCTAGCAAAACATCCATTCTAGCCAACTAATAGAATAGTCATCTTGACAACCTTTGTACAAGTAATTGTCTCATCCCTTTGTCTCTATATCCGGATTGGACACGAGACATACAAGTCACACTCGTATATCCAATCCATAGTTTCTTGATCCATGGGAATAGCCTTATTCGTGCAAATAACATCAATATCCCATATTGATTTATTTGAGTCTGGCCAGACATTCTATAAGCACTATCCCTCGAGTGGCCTAGGATATTTGCTCCCGTTATGTGGGAGGGACAAATTCTATCTACGTCCACTACGATCTCTAAGCTTGCTTCTTATTGTATCCAGTACATGCCTTTATAACTACCCAGTTACGGTGTAGCGTTTAACGCTACCAAAATCACAATAATCCACAACTAGAATATCTAGTGACTTCAAGACTAAGGATGACAATACCATTGCACCGCAAGAAGCGCTTGTGACTCAACATAACGTGTATGTAGCTTTATCGGAGATGGGTCAATCCAGTGCGCCATTACCCCTAATGCACACCTATGTGTTGGATCATGATATCCCCATATCAATCCAACCCCATTCTAGTCTATAGATGACTGTCCCACTAATCATTATACTGGACTAGGGATATTTAAGATAAACAACACAATTGTAAATCTAAGGACTTCATTATATTAAATATCCAATAAATAATAAATGAATTTCTAGCCACAAACAAATTCATACTAAACTAGATTGCCTCTAGGGCATCTATTCCAACAGTCTCCCACTTGCACTAGAGCCAATCTGGCGCATCTCGTATGCCCATACTCCTAGTGTTCCCTTCATGCTTCCACTGCGTGAGCGGCTTTGTAAGCGGATTTGACAGATTCTCATCTGTAGGAATCTTGCATATCCGAACGTCTCCTCTATCGATAATATCTCGAATCAGATGAAACTTCCTGAGCACGTGCTTGGATTTCTGGTGCGACCTGGGTTCCTTAGATTGCGCGATCGCCCCAGTGTTGTCACAGTACAACTCAACTGGATCCGCAATGCTAGGAACCACACCAAGTCAGAAACAAACTTTCTGATCCAAACAACTTCCTTTGCTGCGCCATTTGCAGCAATGTACTCAGCCTCTGTTGTAGAATCAGCCACCGTCTCTTGCTTGGAACTCTTCCAGCTCACCGCTGCTCCATTCAGGCAAAACACATATCCCGACTGTGATCTAAAGTCATCTATGTCGGTTTGGAAGCTTGCATCAGTGTAACCCCTTACACGCAACTCTTCCTCACCGCCAAATATCAAGAAAGCATCCTTAGTTCTTCTCAATTACTTCAGGATGTTCTTGACCGCAATCCAGTGATTCTCACCCGGATTGGATTGGTATCTGCTTGTCATACTCAAGGCATATGACACATCTGGTCTAGTACATAAGATGGCGTACATGACAGATCCTATGGCCGAGGCATAGGGAATTCTACTCATGCGTTCCTTCTCAATCTCATTGGAAGGACAACCACTCTTCGAAAGAGTAATTCCAGTGACATGGGCAAGAATCCCTTCTTGTAATCTTGCATGTTGAACCGTTTCAACACCTTGTCAATATATGTACTTTGACTTAGGCCTAGTAGTCTCTTAGATCTATCTCTATAGATCTTTATACCGATTATATAGGCTGCTTCCCCTAAGTCCTTCATTGAGAAACACTTCCCTAGCCAATCTTTAACAGATTGTAGCATGGGAACGTCGTTTCTAATGAGTAGTATGTCATCCACATACAAGACCAGAAAAGCTACAGAGCTCCCACTAACCTTCTTGTAGACACAAGACTCATCTTCGTTCCTGATGAAGCCAAACTCTTTGACTACTTCATCAAAACGTCGATTCCAACTCCTAGAAGCTTGCTTCAATCCATAAATGGATAGTTGCAGCTTACAGACTTTGTTGGCTTGCTTTGGATCCTCAAATCCCTCCGGCTGTATCATATACACGTACTCGAGGAGATTCCCATAAAGGAATGCTGTTTTGACATCCATCTACCAAATCTCATAGTCATGGTATGCTGTAATCGCAAGTAGGATTCGGATGGATTTGGTCATAGCGACTGGTGAAAAGGTTTCATCATAGTCAATACCATGAATCTGTCTGAATCCTTTAGCCACCAATCGGCCCTTATAGGTAATCACATTACCATCCATGTCGATCTTCTTCTTGAAGACCCACTTGCACCCTATGGGCCGCGCCCCTTCGGGTGGTTCCACCAAAGTCCATACTTTGTTGGTATACATGGGTTCCATCTCGGATCTCATGGCTTCTAGCCACTTCTGAGAGTCTAGGCCCTTCATGGCCTCTTCATAGGTAGTAGGCTCATCATCTATGAGAATCGTGTCAACGGAATCGGTCACGAGAAGTCCATGCCTCTCGGGTTCCTGGCGCACTCTACTTGATCTACGAAGCTCTTGTGTTACCTGAACAGGTTGTTCCACAACTGTTTGTGGTTCCTGCTCATGTTCCATAATCGTTTCAGTGATTTGTGGTTCTTGCACCTCTTCAAGTTCTACAGTCCTCCCACTTGCTTCTTTAGAGACAAACTCTCTTTCTAGAAACACGCCGGTCCGAGCAACAAACACTTTGTTCTCGGTTGGATTGTAGAAGTAGTAACCCTTAGTTTCCTTAGGGTACCCCACAAATTTACACTTATCCGATTTTGGCCCTAGCTTGTCTGATTGTAAATGTTTTACGTAGACATCGCAGCCCCAAATCCTCATGAACGACAGTGTGGGACGCCTCCCACTCCACATCTCATATGGTGTCTTCATGACTGATTTAGATGGAACACGGTTAATGGTGAAAGCTGCACTTAATAGAGCGTGGCCCCAAAATGATAATCGAAGATCGGTTTGACACATCATAGATCGAACCATATCCAATAGGGTTCGATTCCTCCTCTCAGACACGCCATTCCATTGTGGCGTTCCGGTTGGAGTGAGTTGGGTCACAATCCCACACTCTCTAAGATAGTCGTCAAACTCTTGGCTTAAGTATTCTCCTCCACGATCTGATCGTAGAGACTTGATACTTTTGTCAAGTTGCTTCTCTACTTCATTCTTGAATTCTTTGAAAATGATTTGGATTTTGCCCTCATAAGGTACACAAAACCATATCTACTGTAGTCATCAGTAAATGTAATGAAGTAGAATAATCACCCCTGGCAGGCGTGGCAAATGGCCCACACACATCAGTATGTATGAGTGCCAATTGCTCACTAGTCCTCTCACATTTCTTATTGAAAGGGGACTTTGTCATTTTTCCAAATAAACAAGCCTCACATGTCTCATATGATTCAAAATCAAATGAGTCTAGCAGTCCATCCTTATGGAGTCTAGATACACGTTTCTCGTTTATGTGGCCTAAACGACAGTGCCATAAATAAGCGGGATTTAAATCATTTATTTTAATCCTCTTGGTATTAATTTTGTAAACAGGATTGCTTAGATCAAGGACATACAGTCCATTAAATAATTGGGCACTAAAATAGTGAATATTATTCAAATAAAAGGAACAACAATTGTTCTTTATTGAAATAATAAAACCATCATTGTCCAAACAAGAAATAAAAAATAATGTTTCTGCTCATAGCAGGCACAAAATAGCAATTATGTAATTCTAAAATTAATCCTGAAGGCAGAGATAGCTCGCACACGCCAATGGCCAACGCAACAACTTTTGCTCCATTCCCAACGCGCAGATCTACCTCCCCTTTAGCCAATATTTTACTTCTCTTTTGATCCTGCACATTTCAACAAATGTGAGATCCACATCCAGTATCTAATACCCATGATGTAGAGACAGTTAAATTGACATCTACAACAAAAATACCTGGTGGTGGTGGAATCACTATTCCAAGCCTCTTCTCCTCCAGATATTTTGGGCAGTTCCTCCTCCAGTGTCCAGGCTGACTGCAGTAGTGACACTCACCTTTAGTCACACCCTTGGCAATGCCACCAACAGGCTTAAGGGCAGGTTCCTTGGACTTGGCAATTGTCTTGCCTTTTCCCTTGGAGGATGAGACAAACCTTTTGCCCTTTCCTTTCTGCACCATCATAATGGCCTTGCCCTTACCCTTGTTGATGCTCTGTTCAGCTGTCCTCAACATATTGAGTAAATCTGGCAGTGGTTTCACGATCTCGTTCATGTTATAGTTCATGATGAACTGTCCATAACTCTCGGGCAACGATTGCAACACGAGATCGGTTGCGAACTCTTGGCCGACCGGGAACCCCATTCGGGCGAGATTCTCCAAGTACTCGATCATACGGAGTACATGGGGTCCCACCGGGTTCCCTTCTACCAGATAACACTTGAACAATGCCTTAGAGACCTCATACCTCTCTACCCTTGCCTGCTCTTGGAAGAGTTGCTTCAGATGCTCGATCATATCGACAGCATTCATGTTTTCATGTTGCTTCTGAAGCTCAGAAGTCATGGTGCATAGCATAAGGCAGGCCGCATCATTAGCGTCATCAACACGCTTTTGATATGCCTTTAGGGCAGCAGGTGTTTGGTTCTCTGGACCTTCTGGAACATGCTCCTCTATTGCGTACAGTTTCTTCTCTTGCTTGAGAACAATTCCCAAGTTTCTGTACCAATCAAGAAAGTTGGTGTAATACCCCGTTTATCTAGCAGGGGTAAAACAGTCATTTTAGGAAGCATAATAATAATTTATTAGCAAAATAATATTTTAATAAATCTTTGAGTTTAATTTGTAAAAAGTTTTAGAATAATATTAGAGTAATAGTTAATAGTTAATTCGTAGTTGTTTTACAAATTTTAGTTAGTTTTAATTTATAGCGCGTGTCCAACTACCGCGATAATTGCTAGACTTGTCACACCCAATCACCCAACCACATAGTACACCACCCACACTCAATTATTTCCAACAAATATTATTTAATATGAAAACTTTTGTTTCTAGCAAGCTTTCTCTTCTTCTTCTCATATACGTTTCTTCACCATCATCACCACCACCTTCGGGAAGCTCCTAGCACCGCCTATGTCACATCGATCGTGCTTGGAGCCCAAGTAACCTCACCTATAAAAGCTCCCTCCAGCCTCCCTCCTCCCACCAGCAGCCACTCACAACAACCACCACCTCCCTCATCACCATTGCCACCATCTTCACCAACACCACCCGAGAAGAAACCCAGCAGCTCTCTCTCTCTCTCTCTCGCTGCCCAACTCCCTATCTCTCCCTCTCTGTTGCTCTCTGCTCTCAACAACCCCACCAGCAGCAGCAGCGTGGAAGTGGCAGCAGCCAACCACCACCGTAGCTACCCCCGTTGCCATCGGCAAGCACCCAAGGAGAAACCCAGCAGCCTCTCTCACTCTCTCTCTTTCTCTCCCTCCCTCTCTGTTCTCGGATCACTTCAGGAACAGAGTAGAAGCAGTGGCAGCAACTACCACGGCCACCAGTGCCGCCGTCGGACCACCACCGAGGGAACCCACTTCTCTCTCTCTCATCCCCTGCCTTCTCCTATACCTCTGTTTCGCGTCTGAAGCTCTTCTGTTCAGAAACAGAGGTTAGTGGGAAGCAGCAGCAGCAGCAGCAGAAGCCACTACAACCACCGGCGACCTCCATTGTTGCCGGCCAAAGCTTCGGCCGAACACCACCCGAGCACCGCAGCAGCACCCAGCCTCTCTCTCTGCTTCCAGTAGGCTCTTAAAGCCCCGACCAACTCATTGGAGAGTTCAAACCCAGCTGTGGAAGCCATTAAAGCCGGCGACGGAGCTCAACTCCGGCGACCCCGACATCAAGCTTCGACCCGACCCGTTTCTTAGTGATTTCCGGCCATTTTTGGCCTAGGTATGTCCTATACCTTCTGATTAGTTGTTTTATGTTGTTAGAATTGAAGTTTGATAGCTTGAATCATAGTTAAATTGAAGAAAATAAAGTTGTTGTAGAAGGGGGGTAAAAGTGTAGTTTATGAAAACTGTTAAAACTTGACTTAGGGGTTCTGTTTGCAATTTTAGAAACTGTAGGGGCTGTTAGTATACTATATTAATCTTGTTTTGGTGGCTAGTTGAGGAATTTGTAGACTTTTAATACGAATGGGGGTTTATGTGTCTTTTACTTAAACTTGTTACTTTTCGCTAAAAATAAAAATAATAATTTCGGAATATAAATAATTTCTAAAAAAATACTATTTTTCATCCTCGTTTTGGAAAAGTAATTTTGGTATTAAAATAGCAAACGGTTTGTTCGTTAAAAATTAAACAAGAAATATTTTTAGTTAAACTTTAAATAAATATTGTTAAATAAATATTGTTAATAACTTGGATGTTTAATACTTGCAAATTGGATATTTTGCTAGGTTTTAAATATTGTTTTGTTGTGGTTAGTATTTAGTAAAAGTTTTCTCTTTAAATTAAATAGTTTTAAATATTGTAGAAATAATAATATGTCTTTTTCGTAAAAATAAATTAGTTTTGTTTTCACTACTTTATCAAGTATTTTATAAAATAATTTCTCTAACTAGTTAGACACTTTTAGTTAATAATAATAATAATAATAATAGTTGTCTAAATATAAAAACATGGTTTTATAATTTATATTAGAAGATTTTTAACAAAATAAAACGTTAGGAAAAATAAATAACTTGAGGGGTTGGGTAGAATTAAAAGAGAATATTTTTAGGACGAGTAGTACTTTGTCGGATTATTTAATTGACATGAAAAGTTACGGGTTGTAGGTGACGGTGTGTAGGCCGAGACATATCTAGAACGTGCTAGTGCTACGGAAGTAAGGTAAGTAACATGCCAAGCGTTGAGCCTAGCTTCCTTCGTGTCTTAATATGACTTTTATTTCTCGTCTCAAAATGCGTTTTATTTGGTTATTCATTTACTTGTTTTATTTGAAGTTTCCTTCTATTTACAAGAAGTTATTTATTTGAACTTGTCACATGATTAATAATAATGCGTAATTAACGTAAAGTGGAAAGAGTTGTGCGGGAGAAGCAATTTTTATTGTCGTGTGACTTCGATCACTCGACCAGAGATCAGATTTTATTTTAACCCGGTCGTAACCTGCCGGGTCGCTCCATGTACTCACCTCTCTGGCCGCAAGAAGTCTTAGGGAGCTGCCGGCAGTTAAGGTCATGGTTGCTAGTGATAGATTAGTAGTTCCTTCCCCGTATCAACAAAGCTAATAATACAGTTTTGGCATGAGCTTTTGAAAAAAATAAGAAGAAGAGATTGAGGAAGATAATCCCCGTTTGGAAGAGATATTAAGATAAGAAGAGTTTTATAAGAGTTCCTACTTTACTTTATTGAATTCATTCTTTACAAGTTTTATTTCCTCCTGTTTTATTGCAAATAATAAATTAAAAGCTTTATCTTCTGTTTTACATGTTTGGGTGTTATTTACTCAGCATTTCACAGCTGACTTTAGAAACTGCGGCTCTGTTTTCCTTCCCACCGCAGGCTTAGAGGCAGGAGGCTATGACGAAGCTGGGTACGGGACTCACGTGTAGTGTTAGGTAGCAGGCATGATGATGTGTAGCTTTTGAAATCACTTTTGTAATGTGACTTTCATGAAGTTAATGTTGTATAATAAATGAAAACTTTTGGAATGTTATGCTTGATTCCCGCCGTCACTTTTAGCATCGGCCCCTCCCGGGCTTTCCGGTCCGGAACGGAAGGCTTGGGAAACCGCGGGCTGTTGCAGTTGGTTCCAGAGAGCTTGTCCTTCTCAAGGACAGATCGTAGGGAATGTTGTGAACTCGATGAGTTGTTTACCATTTAGAATTCTACAAAAGGAAAATACGCAAGTTTTAGTATTTGTGAATTTTTGACTATATTCAATAATGGCTAGTTTATCAAATATAGCTCCCACTATTTTTCTACAAATTAATAACCCTCAAGATATTAATGAGGAAAATATCCTTATATTTTCTAGTGGGCCAAGATCCATGTTTCATCTCCTTATGAGCTTGCTTTGGCAAGTCACCCACAATTTGACTACTTTAGGTAGGAACAATTCCAATTGCATCCCTTATGCAACTCTTGGTTCAATTGGGCAAATAACTCCTTATTTATCCATCCACATGGATAATCCCAATTGATTGCCTCTAGGTTTCTTAATCACATTAATTGCCTAGTTGTGCTCAACCTCTTATTCAAAAATTTGCACATTACTAGCTTGTGCCATCGCATTCTATCATTATGAACCAAGTCGCCATGCTTTGGCACGCACGAACTTGATAAATAATGATGATCATGAGTGTTTAAATAACGAGAAGGCAAGAACACAATATTTGAATTTTGAGGGATTTTAAATTCAATTTTAATTGTTTTGTTGATCAAAATCAACTAATCTATCTATTTGAGTTTGGGCACAACTCCAAATAATAGATCCGGGTTGTCTAATTATCTTATTATCCTAATTGCATGCATCATCCATACACCAACCACAAAATAATAAGACAATAAAGTAAACAACCACAAAAAAAAATTAAACGTGATGTGGATATGGCCTTTTCTAGACTAAGATAATTCCAAGCCAATGGAATTATCTATCAACCCTAAAGGCAAACACATCTCCATGCGTTTTGATCTTTTGGTCCATCCTTCTCAAGTCATGTGGAATGCTCCATGCTCCATCTTTTGTGGCTCCTTTTGGCTTTGGGCTTCTTTTCTCCAATCTTGGCTAACAATCTACTTTATCTAACACTAGCTAATTTCTATACTAAATAAAATAAATCTCACAAGTTGAGAAAAAAAATGGCACGCAGGCCATAAACCCTAATTAATTATTACAATTAATTGATCAGCTTGCAGACCGTAAACCAAAACACAAAATTAAACATCCACATCAAACCACATCCTAAGGCCATATCCAATCACCATGTGAATTGCACATAAACAGTTAAAATCCAATTTTAACGCGCTTGGTCAATTTTAATTGATTTTAGGAATTCTAGGGTTAAAACGGTCCATGGGCCCAACAATCCAATTGCCGGGCTCAAAAAGGTGAACCGCAAGGCCCTAAGGCCGGCCCGGCCCCTAGCCCACGCGGCTAGGCCGCGGGCTAGGGCCGCCCGGCCCCTAGGGCGGCCAAGACTTGGGCGGCAAGCAAGAGGGGCGGTCCCCCTTGGGGGCCGAACCTCTATAGGGAGTTGTTTCCAAAACAACTCCCTTGCTTGGTGCCCAAGTTTGGTTGTTTCCTTGTTTTGGAAGAACTCCTTCTTCCAAGGATGCCCAAAACCTAGATCTAAGATCCTAAAATTTCTCAAACTCACCAATTCATGCATCCAATGCAAAACTTGGATCTTGTTATGATAGATTATTGACAAATTGCATCCCATGCTTGATTTGTCTTGTTTTACGCGATAAACAATCAATTTAAGGTGTAAAACAACTAAAACGTAACACACAAACCACGTTTATGCTCTACGACCTGTGACTCTGATACCACTGTAGGGTTTTGATTCATGGATGCGCAACGGAAACAATAATTAACCATGCAAAACCCTCCAAGGATCACAAGTCAAGAGACATAACGATGGTAAAGGAAGAAATCAATAACACACCTTAGGGTTTTCCTTTGATGACTTCAAACGCGAATTGTGCCACGTTCTCTATAGTTGATCCACGCCTAAAGTTGCTTTCTAGATATCCCACTCCTTGGTGCTAGCCTGGAAAGAGGAAGAGGAAGAAGAATCACGCAAAACGAGACGAACCAAAGGAGGTTTCGGCCTCCTTTGGGGCCGACGGGGACGGGCGGCGGGCTAGGGGAGGCGGCTCCTCTAGCTTGCTTGCTCTCTCTCCTTTTGTTCTCTCCCATTCTAGTTATGATCAATTATGAGCATAAGTTGTGGGAAGGAAGGAAGGAAGGTCATTTATATAGTCCAACAAATCCTTGCCAACTACCTAAAGGACTTATTCTAGTCCTACTAGAATTCAATTTAGTCCCTTCCTTGTAAATTAGTCCCTACTAAGTTTGCAAGGTTTTGCAAAGTGATCCTTCTAATTAATTAATCCAATTAATTAATTCCCAAATCTAGTTCAACTCTATCTAGCGTGTGACCCCATAGGTTCTATCTAGTTGGTAGCAACTATTTGCTAATATGGAGCGGTTTCTAGCAAAACATCTATTCTAGCCAACTAATAGAATAGTCATCTTGACAACCTTTGTACAAGTAATTGTCTCATCCCTTTGTCTCTATATCCGGATTGGACACGCGACATACAAGTCACACTCGTATATCCAATCCATAGTTTCTCGATCCATGGGAATAGCCTTATTCGTGCAAATATTGATGTTATTTGAGTCTGGCCAGACATTCTATAAGCACTATCCCTCGAGTGGCCTAGGATATTTGCTCCGGTTATGTGGGAGGGACAAATTCTATCTACGTCACTACGATCTCTAAGCTTGCTTCTTATTGTATCCAGTACACGCCTTTATAACTACTCAGTTACGGTGTAGCGTTTAACGCTACCAAAATCACAATAATCCACAACTAGAATATCTAGTGACTTCAAGACTAAGGATGACAATACCATTGCACCGCAAGAAGCGCTTGTGACTCAACATAACGTGTATGTAGCCTTCTCGGAGATGGGTCAATCCAGTGCGCCATTACCCCTGATGCACACATATGTGTTGGATCATGATATCCCCATATCAATCCAACCCCATACTAGTCTATAGATGATTGTCCCATTAATCATTATACTAGACTAGAGATATTTAAGATAAACAACACAATTGTAAATCTAAGGACTTCATTATATTAAATATCCAATAAATAATAAATGAATTTCTAGCCACAAACAAATTCATACTAAACTAGATTGCCTCTAGGGCATCTATTCCAACTAGTCAATACCATGAATCTGTCTATACCCTTTTCTACCAATGGCCCCTTATAGGCAATTACCTTGCCATCCATGTCGGTCTTCTTCTTGAATACCCACTTGCACCCTTTGGGCCGAGCCCCTTCGGGTGGTTCCACCAAAGTCCATACTTTGTTGGTGTACATGGAAATCCATTTCGGATCTCATGGCTTCTTGACACTTCTTAGAGTCTGGACCTTTCACGGCCTCTCCGTAGGTTGCAGGCTCATCATCTATGAGTGGGACGTCATCGGGCTCAGTAACGAGAAGTCCATACCTCTCTGGCTCATGACGCACTCTTCCTGATCTACGGAGTTCCTTTGTTACTTGAACGGGTTCTTCCATAATTCCTTGTGGTTCCTGTTCATGTTCCATCATCGGTTCAGTGATTTGTGGTTCTTGAATCTCTTCAAGTTCTACAGCCCTCCCACTTTCTTCTTTAGAGACAAACTCTCTTTCTAGAAACACGCCGGTCCGAGCAACAAACACTTTTTTTCGATGGGATTGTAGAAATAATATCCTTTAGTTTCCTTAGGATATCCCACAAATTTACATTTATCCGCTTTGGGCCCGAGCTTGTCTGATTGTAAACGCTTTACATAAAAATCGCAGCCCCAAATCCTCATGAACGACACTATGGGACGCTTCCCAATCCATATTCATATGGTGTCTTCATGACTGACTTGGATGGAGCGCGGTTAATGGTAAAAGCTTCCGTCATTAGAGCATGTCCCCAAAAGGATATCAGAAGATCTGTTTGAGACATCATAGATCGCACCATATCTAATAGAGTGCGATTCCTCCTCTCGGACACGCCATTCCATTGTGGCGTTCCGGATGGAGTGAGATGGGATACTATCCCACACTCTCTAAGATACTCATCAAACTCTTGGCTTAAGTATTCTCCTCCACGATCCGATCGTAGAGCCTTAATACTTTTCCCAAGTTGCTTCTCTACTTCATTCTTGAATTCCTTGAACAATTCAAAGGATTCGGATTTGGCCTTCATAAGGTATACAAATCCATATCTACTGAAATCATCATTGAATGTGATGAAGTAGGTATAACCACCTCTGGCAGGCGTGGGGAATGGTCCACATACATCGGTATGTATGAGTGCCAATAACTCACTAGTCCTTTCACCTTTCTTATTGAAATGGGACTTTGTCATTTTTCCTAATAAACAAGATTCACATGTCTCATATGATTCCAAATCAAATGAGTCTACAAGTCCATCCTTATGGAGTCTAGATATGCGTGTCTCATTTATATGGCCTAAACGACAGTGCCATAGATATGTAGGATTTAAATCATTGGTTTTAATCCTCTTAGTATTTACGTTATAAATTGGACTATTTAGATCAATGATATCAATCCATTAGACAAGTGCGCACTACAATAGTGCATACTATCAAAATAAATGGAGCAACACTTGTCCTTTATTGAAATAGAAAAACCATTCTCGTCCAAACAAGAAATGGAAATAATGTTTCTGCTCATAGCAGGAACATAAAAGCAATTGTCTAATTCTAAAATAAGTCCAGAAGGAAAAGATAGCTCATAAACGCCTACAGCTAATGCAGCAACTCTTGCTCCATTCCCGACGTGCAGGTCTATCTCCCCTTTACTCAATCTTGTACTTCTTTTCAAATCCTTCACATTCCGACAAATGTGAGAACCACATCCGTTATCCAATACCCAAGATGAATAAATAGAAAGATTGACGTCTATAACATAAATGACTGGTGGTGGTGGAATCACTATTCCAAGCTTCTTATCCTCCAGATATTTAGGGCAATTCCTCCTCCAGCGACTCGGCTGGCTGCAGTAGTGACACTCACCCTTAGCCACGCCTCCACTAGGCTTTAGGGCTTCCTTGGATTTCGCAACTTTCTTGCGCTTTCCTTTTGAAGTAGAGGCAACTGACTTGCCCTTCTTCTTGTGCACCATCATTATGGCTTTGCCCTTGACTTTGTTGACGCTCTGTTTCGCTGTCTTTAGCATGTTCAATAAGTCAGGCATAGTCTTACTGATCTCGTTCATATTATAGTTCATGATGAACTGACTTTAACTGTCAGGCAACGATTGCAAGACAAGATCAGTAGCCAAATCTTGGCCCAATGGGAATCCCAGTCTCTCAAGGTTCTCTATGTACCCGATCATTCGGAGCACATGAGGTCCTACTGGATTCCCTTCTGCAAGACTACTCTTGAATAATGCTTTAGACACCTCATTGCGCTCATGCCTAGCCTGTTCCTGAAACAATTGTTTCAAGTGTATGATCATATCATAGGCTTCCATATTCTCATGCTGCTTCTGAAGCTCAGGAGTCATGGTACAAAGCATGAGGCAAGTCACGTCATTAGAATCATCAATATGTTTCTGACGTGCCCTCACTTCCGCTAGAAGAGACTCGTCTTGTGGTGGTGCTGGAATTTGAGTGTCCAAGACGTACATCTTCTCTTCTTGCTTAAGGACAATCCTTAAGTTTCCGTACCAGTCGAGTAAATTTGTTCCAGACAGTTTATCCTTCTCAAGGACAGATCGTAGGGATGAAGTCGATGCGTTGTTGTTTGCCATTTGGAATTCTACAAAACGAGAAATGTGCAATTTTAGTATTTTGAACAATTTAACTATATTTAATAATGGCTAGATCATCAAATATAGCTCCCACTATTTTCTCAGATTAATAGCCCTCACCATTAATGCGAAAAATATCATCATATTTTCTAGTGGGTCCAAGATCCCTTTTTCACTTCTTCTTGAGCTTGCTTTGGCAAGTCACCCAAGTATAGGTTATTTAGGTAGGAACCATTCCAATTGCATCCCATGCAACTCTTGGTCCAATTAGGTGAATAACTCTTTTATTCTTTATCCCATGGATAACACCTAATTGTCACGCCTCTAAGCTCATCAATCTAATTGATTCTTGCCTAGTTGCGTCTAACCTCTTGCTTCAACATACACACATTACTAGCTTGTGTCGTGTGCAACACACCATGGTAAATTAAAATTGCCTTGTTTTGCCAAGCCCGAAATTTAATAAACCCTGATCATGAAGGGTGTTTTGGCAAGAGAAGGCAAAACGCAATATTTAATTGAGGGACTTTCCTTTTATTTGTTTGGTTGATCTTATCAACATGGTCTACTTATTTGGATTGGGCAATCCACAATAAAAGGTCAACCTTGTTTATTATTATCTTGTTATCGTTTTCGCTAGTATCGCCATACACACAAAATTAAATAACAAGGCATGAATAATAAACATCCACAAACATAAAAGAAACGCGACATGGATATGGCCCCTAGACTAATGATATTATCAAGCCAATGATAATATCCAATTTTCCTAAAGTGCCGAGCTCATCTCCATGTGCTCCACCATAGCTGCGCGCCTAGGGATGTCATCTTTGTCTCTTGGCTCCTTTTGTTCTCCGGTCTTCTTCTCCATGCTCTTGGTTATCATCTAAATATTTCTAATTCTAGCCTAACATCTAGAATAAATAAATAACAAAAGCCTCACATGTCGAGGATAAAAAGACGACTCGCAGGCCGTAAAACCTGATTAATTATTACATTAATTTGATCAGCTCGCAGGCCGTAAACCAAACCACAAAGCAATAAACATCCACAATCCTAGGCCATATCCATCCACCATGCAATAAAGCACATAATACAGTTAAAACCAATTTTTAACGCGCTTGTTCAATTTTAATGATATTGGGTAATTAGGGTTACAACGGTCCAAGGGGTTCAAGCCAACAAGGGGCCCGAACCCCTAATCCCGCCGCCGCCACAAGGCCGGCCGCCCCATTGGCCCGCATCCTTTTCTTGGCGTGCAAGGGAGGGGCGGACGGCTAGGGTTTCGGCCCTAGTCTTCCTTCCCTCTTCCTTGTTTCCCAAGCAAGGTTGTTTCCTTATGGATTTAATTCCATAAATTTGTTTCCATAATTGAAAACCCCTTTTCAATCATGTGCCCATGAACCCTAATTTTCAAGCACCCAATTGTACACATCTTATGTGATTAAACTCACCAATTCTAACATCCAATGTTAAATTGGATCTTGTTTTATTTAATCAAATTCAATTTTGCATCTACTATGCCAATTATTTTCAGTTTTCGCGTAATAAACAATAAAACGGTGTGTAAAATGAAATCGTAACACATACATCATGTTATGCTCTACGACCTGTGGCTCTGATACCACTGTTGGGTTTTGACGTAGGTAACGCATCGGGATAAAAAAACTTAATTCCTACTTCAAATTCCACCACGGATTGTCAGGATGAGACATCATAACATGATAAGAGACATAGTATTGTGTACCTTTTTGATTTGTGAGATCACACGAAGAATGATGTCCTCGTCTCTACGGTTGATCCACGTCTAGAGGTGAGATCTTGATTCTTCCTTCAAACAAGTGCTAGCTTGAACCCGGAGGAAGGGGGAAGAAGATCAAAGCAACCAAGGCAAGAGGAGGATTCGGCCTCCTCTTGGAGCCGACGGGAAGGGGGGCGGACGGGCTAGGTTTCGTCCTAGCTTGTCTTGCTCTCTATTTTTCTCTCTCCCACTCTCTTTGTTATGTCTAATAACAATTATGTGGGAAGGAAGCTAAAGCCTCTTTATATACTCCAACAACTCCTTGTTGTTTCCATAAAAGAGTTTCCTAATTCTAGATGAACTATAATTATTCCCTTCCTTGCAAATTAGTCCTAATAAGTTTGCAAGGTGTTGCACAGTGATCCTTATATTAATTAATCAATATTAATTATTCCAAAATCTAGCTCTACTCTATTTGACGTGTGACCCCATAGGTTTCTATATAGTTGGTAGTAACTCTTACTAACATGGAGCGGTGTCTAGCAACACATCCATGCCACCCAACCAATAGAAATAGTCAGTGATCCCGACAAACCTCTTGTGCCCAATATCTCATATTGCACTATCCCTTTGTCTCCATATCCGGATTGGACACGAGACATACATAGTCACACTCGTATATTCAATCCATAGTTCCTCGATCCAGGGAATATGCTTATGCTTGCAGATAACATCAGTATCTACATATTGATTTATCTGAGTCTGGCCAGACATTCAATAAGCCTCATCCCTCGAGTGGTCGTGGATATTTGACCCCATTATGGGGGAGGGACAAATCATATCTACATCACTACGATCTCTAAGCTTGCTTCCTATCACGCTCGATAGCCATCTTTATGATTACCCAGTTACGGTGTAACGTTTGATAACATCAAAGCGCAATATTCCACAACTAGAGTATCTAGTGACTTCAAGTCTAAGGATTGCAAATATATTAGCAATACGAAAAGCGATTGTGACTTGACATAATCTAATTTATCCTTTTCGTTGTGGGTCAATCCAGTATGCCATTACTCCTAATGCATACCCATGTGTTAGACTTGATATCTCCATATCAATCTACCCACATACTAGTCTATATTTGATCGTCCTATTAATCAATGTAGTGGACTAGGGATATTTAAGATAAACAACACATTTTATCTAAGGACTTCATTATATTGAATATCACAATATATAATAAATGAATATTCTAGCTAAAACCAATGGTCATACTAAATCTATGATTGCCTCTAGGGCATCTATTCCAACATACATGCCATGCACGAAGCCAGATGCTTTTAGTGAAAATGCAAAATAAAGAGACGAATTGTCACATTCTTCCCCCCTTAGAGGAGCTATGTCCACGGAACTCAATGTCATAATGGATCCAATTTCTTAGTCCTAACCACAACATTTCTAGGCTCCTACAGCCCATGCAAATATCAAGCTTCGATCAATCTTCTTTACAGCCAACACTGGAGCTCCCAAAGGTGAAACACTACGCCTTAGTCAACTACATATAGGAGTGGGTGGGTGTGCCATACTGACATCTCACTTCACCTAGAGTTTTATGTAAGACATCTTATCCCTAGTGGTTATCCATACGCCATGATGTAGGTACTTAGCACTGTCTGGGTAAGGGAAAAAGAAACTAGGTCACTATAGCTTGTCTTGATAGGTGTAATTGGGTGCTCACTATGTAAGGTTAGGAATGTGCTTATACTACAAGCTCTCAGAACTTCAGCTCATTAAATTTGGTTCCCCCATGTTGTACTCCGGTCACGGACCCTACCAAAAGATCAAATATCCTCTCATCGGCTCCTACTATGGTCCTCTTAGGGTGGTCTTCTTTACGTGCTATTCTCATGGGGTCCTAACAACCTTGGTGTCCTACAAAACAAATACATTGGAAGCTACGATCTTACTAAGCTATTGTCTCTTAGAGTGGTATAACAATCAATTTAATCACAACACATATAAGAATCTAACACGTAAGAGAAACAATTAGATTCATAAAAGTTCAAGGCTTCCAAAGCAACAAACACAAATAACAAGTAAAGCATCAACCACCACAAAACCCGCGGCTTGATTCAATTTTTTTTTTCGATTTTACTCTTTCCCTAGCCAATTTAATTCTGAAAACGTTGTGTTGTCATTCCTAGCTCATTTAAGTCTCAGCTCTTTATTATTTCGCCCAGTCACGTATCCCCTTGGTTGGCAGTGCAATGGCAGTCACACCACCACAGAGTCCTTGCGGAACCAGGGTCGGCTCTGATACCACCTGTAACACCCACATTTTTTAAACCAAAAGCTCGAGTCTTAATTAAATTACAAAAAGGAATTTCATAGTTTCAAATCGTCAAAAATCAAAAAAATTCATGTAGTTAAATCCAAATACGTTATCTAAAGGAAAATAAGTTCCAACTTATTGAACTTGCCTAAAATTAGAAGTGTGCGCGTCCCAATCCCATCCAGCTATAACCCGTGGTGGTTTTCGAAAACAGAAATAAGAGAATCACATGTTCATAGTCAGTGAAAACTGAGTAAACAAGAACCTCAATATGTAAACAAAGTGGGGCGCAATTTTAAAAGACAAATATTTTATAAAGAAATCGATTTAAATAAGTTGTCCAATCATTTAACCAAACCAACTTCATGAAAATATTTTCCCTTAATAATAATGAAGGTACTCATTATTCCGAACCATTTATTACCAATGTATCGGAGGGCCAAAGTAATCAAATCCATCCATATATCAAAAAGGCAATCCAGGGGGTCTATCAAACCCGCCCAGCCAGACGTTTAGGAACAACAACCTGTCATCCGCGCCCGGCTTAACCAAACCTCAGCCAACTAGACCTTAAGTGTCATGACAACCCTTAAGGGTGAACATCAACCCAGATGGTGGGTACTAGATGCCATAACCCTAACCAATGGGACGTAGGGCGAAAATAAGTCATCACGGGCAAAAAAATATTGAAGGAACCATCATGGGTTCATAAGAAAAATAATCATTCCCGATACAAGGTTCTTCCACTCTACGTGATTAATTAATTTTAGTTCATTATGTAATCCAAATATTTCCAAAAGACAGTTATCAAAAGGAATTGTTAATTTCATTTTCAGTTTGCAAAATCATTAAGATAATAACATAATAGTTAAAAACATTTAAAAGTACACTCAAGAACTACATTTTGAGTCATTAAGTATTGAGCATTCAAGCTTACCTTATATAGCAACACATTCCAAGGATCAAGCATGCAAATTAATAAGTCTTACATGTCGTAGTACCCTTGTCCTATTCAAACTGGGATCTACAATTATACGAGAAACGTTTAATCAATACACATTTGACTTCACACAATTTATGCACGTGAATGCTTAAGAGTACATATATCATAAGGTACAATGATATAAATAATAAATATATTGTATTGATATTATAATCAAACAATAGGATACTATTAAGCATATATAATACTTTTATAAGAAATAGAGCTATAATTAATTAAAACATAAAATCAAATAACTTGAAAATAGAATACATATAAAGATACTATAATCGTCTGAATCATATGTTTGTCAAATAAAAATACTACTTTAATTTTTACATAAAAGTAAATAATTAGATTAAAAAAGGTAATTGATTATTTTTACTTATTATTTTATATTGAACATAAATAACATAAATAAACTTAATCTACTATTTAAAAAATAGTGAACTTACATAACCATAAGACTTCGTTTGTAGGTTATTAGAAAAAATTAAGGTACAATATACTCATTTTATAAAAACATTTCTTTTTTACTATCGCAAGAGATACATATAAATTAATACATATACATACATATCTATCTAACATGCATACACATATATGTAGACGACGTCAAATAAATATAAAACTGGCGGAGAGAGAGAGATAGAGAGTTTGGCCGAGAAGCTAGGTGAAACCGAGGGACGAGAGAGCGACGATGAATCTGACGGTGAAGTTGAGGCGCCCACGACGGCCAGAGCGGCAAGACTAGCACGACGGCGACTTGTTTCGTTTGGCATTCATCGACGGCCGATGGGTTTGGCAACGGTAATTGGTCGCCTTTCAGGCGAGTTCGCTGCCACGTTTAAAGGCGCTTGGCCGCGACTGGTCTGCTCGAGGGAGGTAGCGAGGTAGTGACTACTGGGAAGAGAAGAGTGATTGTAGATGGTGGTGGGGGTCGGGTCGCCGAAAATGTTAGAGGTGGTCGATGGTGCTACTTTCGAAAGGGAGGAATGGAGTTGTTGGTGAATTCGGGTGTGAGAAAGAAAATAATGGAATGCGTGGTTTATACCCGTTTGAAATTGAGGGGGTGTGGGGTTGGTAGTGGGTGAATTGAGGGAGAAGAGGGGTTCAGAGTGAATAAGGAGAAGATGATGTGGGGAAGAGGGATCTAGTGCGAATGGAGCACGGGGGTGTGATTAGGTGTGATTGGTGTAAGTTACAGTGAATAGATGATTACAATAGCTATGTGTATGAGTTCGAATATAAAATTTTAGTTAAAATAATAATACATAAAATGTTAAAAGTAGTTATCATATAAATAAATAAATAAATAAATAAAAATAAACTCATTTTCACATTAGATTAAATAATTGCACTAATATTTATTCTTATTAAAGAAAAGCCTACTATTATGTAAAATTGATAAAATAACTCAAACATTTCTATGTATTACAATTCAGCTTGTGCATTTTTTTAATGGGTACATTTACATTATAAAAGGAAGTATTCAATATTTAAAATTTTCACCATATCTTACCAACACCATTATTTGAGAAAAATGTGCTCATAACTAGTATATTCGAATAATCTCACATGTTTTCACAAAACAATGAAATTACTTGCATGTGCATAAAAATACATGTTATAGCTATAAAAATTGTTGCGTGGAAAAATTCATAAAGTGTCACTATGGCAAGTAAATAATTGAGTTAAATATATGTAATATTTATAAAAATAAATCAATTAAAAAATAGTTTATAAAAAATAAATTAATTGTAAAAATAGTTTACAATTTTTCACACATGCAAGATGGGATTGGCACGACTTGACACGTATACGCGTCGCACATGCGCATACGACGACATGCACTAGGGGCGTGTAACAACTATTAGGGGAGTTCTGAGACTGTGACACGTGTTACTTACGTGTCTCTTTGTACACATTAAAAATTATACACACTGACATAATATATAATACATGTCATTATATAGTAATCACTGTCAACTGAGCTAATTAACAATTAAACTAATGATTAGTATTTTCTCTGTAACGCCTCTTTCTCTAAGTATAGACTTTTGTCACTATTTACAGCGTCACTTTGACCCGACGATTTGGCTAGCAAAAAGATCTTATTTTTTCATGGTGTTGTAGAGTAAAGTTGTTCTATAACATGGTGAAAAAATTATCAAAAAGTCTTGTCGTTTCGTGATCCAAATCACCCGGTCAAAGTGACCCATATACGAGTCAAAAAGTCAAATCATATACAAAGAGGCGATACGGAGGAAGCACTTATTATTCTTAAATATTTTAATATTTAATTTAACGATTAAGTAATATAATGAGACTTTCCGTGTATCTTTGAACGAGCTTAACTATTCTTCTTTTTCAATTATGAGTTCAATTATAAAGATACTAAATATTTCAACATAAAATTCACTGGAGCAATATAAATTTAAAAACGTGGCCACTTCATTTTCTACACATTATAGGGACTAGAATGAATACAATATCATTTAAGCAAGATAACATGTTATGTCAAAGTCACATATTCACAATCAATGCAAGAATTTCCATATTTAAAAAAAATAGAGGATATTACAATCTATCACACTTAAAAATAAATGTCTTCCTGGAATCTAAAATAAACTCGCATATATATATTTTGAAATTGATCACTAACCTAAGTAACCACTTCTGACATTATCGTACAAATGTGGGGAGCGAGTCGCATACAACCTTAGTTGTGCAAACCCTAATCACTAATCAGATGTAATCACAATCAGCAACAAATCGAGTCCACGAATCAACGACAACAACTAAGCAGCATAGTAAAACCCAATCTAGCCTGTCAACCAATAACAAATTGTCACCTTGATCTGATACCAATTGTAACACCTCGAGACACAGGGGTTTAATTCTAAGAAAATAGTGACAATTGTAACCCAGCACAACGTTCAAACTGACACCATCCGCTGCTCACAACTGTCACCAAAATAAAGACTCATCGGTCGAACCCATAGTTGTGAATACTGTTCCGGTCCCCGTTCCGTTTTGCTCTTGGGAACGGAACGATCTCGGATCCGGACGGAACGGCGATCCGTTCCGGATTTACCGCACGTTTTTATTATATATATATACATATACATATATATACAATATATATTTTATACGAAACACTAGTGATGCTTCATATCAACATCAAAATACAAAATTTTTCAACATATATATTTCAATGTTGATTGACATTTCAAACTAGCAATTTTAGGCCTAACAAAGAATTTTTGAAGAAAGTTGTTGTAACATACAAAAATATATTATTTTATAAGATCAAAATTATGTGGGAAAAGTTGTTCCAAACAAAGAGTTTATGATATTAATTTATATTCGATAAAAGAACACCCAAACACATATATAGTGTCTCAAAAAAACACGTATATAGTTATATTCACTAGTTGCTTATATTTAGTGTCACTTAAATAGAAACTTCAAGTACTAGAATAAATTTGATAAGTAAGCTACGATAAGAATAATTATTTACAAAATCACAATAAGAAACAAGATTGGGATTGGCTCAGCGGAAAGGCAGCTGCTAACAAAGCAGTGGCCTTGGGTTCGATACTTGCCAACGACAATTAATTTTTAAAGCTGATCCGGATCCGGTTGAATTCCGGCCGGATCGACCCGGATTGGCCGAATCAGCCCGGATCCGACCGGATCCAACCGGAATTCAGGCTGGTACGGATCAGTGTTTTCTCCGTTCCGTTTTAGCTTAAAACCGGAACGTTCCGGCCGTTCCGGAACGGAACGGAATTAACAACTATGGTCGAACCTGTACCGCCTCAGATACCAGGCCACCAGCTCAGGTACCAAATACAGTATGTATTCAATAAACACTTATTCATCTTATGAAGAAAAAAAAAAAAAAAAAGATGATGCAACAGTATGTGACTCCCAATTTTAAAAGTGATCTTTATTTACAAGTGACGATAAATCACTGAATACAATAATCTGATCGACAATTCTCGATAACTATCGAATCTAACCAGTGGAGTATATACATAGTAACAAATTAAACTGCAGCAGATTACCAAACAACAACACGAATCACGCAGCACATCAATAACATGCTTTACAACCAAAATTCAAATAAAAATGAAAATAATATATAAAGAGTCAACATCACGTTAGATATATAAAGAGTCAACATCTCTCAGAATCTCTTCGACTCAACCCACTAACTTACTAATCAGTATTGACACAAATTTAGAATGAAGAATTAATATAGAATTAAGTTATACTTGTTGAAATTGGAAAGTGCTGACTCGCAATGACCATAGATTTAAAAACCGGACCGGACCGGCCGGTTGGACCTGTTCGACCGGTGAACCGGCGAGTAACCGGTCAGGTTTGAGTAATAGACCGTAGATGCAGTGTACCGGTCTAACCCGGTCAAAAAATCGACGGTTTTCACCGAACTGGTGAACCGGGCTCTTCTGACCGGTTTTGCCGGTTTTTGCACAAATTATTGAAAACCCAGATGTCGATCTCCCACCGCTACCACCACCACCGACAATATCGCCGCTGCCAAACAGAGAGAGAATTAAAATGATCGGAGCCTACCACCGTTCAAAGCCACCTTCGTTCGAAGCCCATGGTCGTGGATTCAGAGCACCGCAGAATGAGGAGTCAACGCCCTCGCCGACGCCCTCGCCAGTTTGATTCGAGAAGAAATCAACCCAGTTACAGAGAGAATGAGAGAGGTAGAGTTGATTTCCGATGAAATCGAACCAAACTGGGTTGAATCAAGATCAAAAGTGGTGCCGACTTCAATTGGGTAAGAACAAGAGAGATAGGTAGAGAGAGAGTCGATTCTGCGAAAATGAACGGCTGAGGAGGTTTTGATCCTCCTTTTAGGGTTTGTTTGGGTTAGAATGGGTTTAGAGGTTTTGATCTTTTGTTTGGGTTAACATATGTGGGCTTGTTAGATTAGTCAGTTTAGATTAGGTATTCGGCTAGCATATGCGGGCTAGTTAGATGAATTGTAATGAAAGTGGGAATGAGGAGAAGAGGAAATATACCTTCTAGAAATTATGTTAAAAAATTATTATTTACCATAATTTTACTATTTTTGTAGGTTTATTTATTTTTTAAACATAACTATTACTTCGAAAATATATCAACATTAAATAAGCTCCAAATCGAAACATTCAAGTCTTTTTTATTGACTATTTTTCATTATGTTTTCAATTTTTTGTATAAAAAATAAAAAAATATTATTAATAAACATGCAATTGAACCGGTCCGACCACCGGTCCGACCATGAACTGGTGCCTCACCGGTTCAATGGCTGGTCCGGTTTTAAAACTTTAGCAATGACACATGTCCCGCATGCAAGGGATGACTGACCAAGACTTAACACATGTGAGACACGTGTCACACATGCAAAATGGGCTAAACAAGACATGACACATGTGAGACACGTATCGCACATGAAAAGGGGAGCTACCACATAATGACATGCAGCAGGGGCATGTGTCTATTCACAGGAGGTCTGAGACTGCGAAACGTGTTACTTACGTGTTTCTTGGAACACACTAACACCTATACACGCTAAGATAATTTGTAATACATGTCATTATGTACTAATCATGGTTAATTGAGCTACTAGACACTTTAACTAATTAGTAATGCTTATTATTTCCTAAAAAATGTCTTTATTTAGCGATTAAAGAAGATATTAAGACTTTAGGTGTAATTCTAGACAAGCTTAACTATTCTACTTTAGTAATTATGGGTTCAAATATCATGATATTACATAATTTAACATGAAATTCACTGAAGTAATATAAGCTTAAGAAACGCGACAATTAAGTTATATACACACTAGGTATTGCCCGTGCCTAAAGGCACGACCGAGAAAGAAAAAGAAACAGACAGATCGGTGAATGAAAAGTGTACGTAATTCATCACTCTCAGTTACACAGAAGAGTCAATTAAATGTATTAAAAAATGCAAAATAATAACCAAAAAAAAGTCTACAAAGTACAGATCTAGAACAACTACGAAGATAGGCTGCCATTGTTGGAATAGATGCCCTAGAGGCAATCTAGTTTAGTATGAATTTGTAATTGGCTAGAAATTCATTTATTATTTATTGGATATTTAATATAATGAAGTCCTTAGATTTACAATCGTGTTGTTTATCTTAAATATCCCTAGTCGAGTATAATGATTAAATGGGACAATCATCTATAGACTAGTATGGGGTTGGATTGATATGGAGATATCACGATCCAACACATAGGTGTGCATTACGGAATGTTGCACTGGATTGACCCATTACCGAGAAGGCTACATACACGTTATGTTGAGTCACAAGTGCTTCTCGGGTACAATGGTATTGTCATCCTTAGACTTGAAGTCACTAGATATTCTAGTTGTGGATCATTGTGATCTTGGTAGCGTTAAACGCTACACCGTAACTGGGTAGTTATAAAGGCGTGTACTGGATACAATGAGAAGCAAGCTTAGAGATCGTAGTGGACGTAGAGAGGATTTGCCCCTCCCACATAACGGGAGCAAATATCCAAGGCCACTCGAGGGTAGTGCTTATAGAATGTCTGGCCAGACTCAAATAAATCAATATATGGGATATTGATGTTATTTGCACGAATAAGGCTATTCCATGGATCGAGAAACTAGGGATTGGATATACGAGTGTGACTTGTATGTCTCGTGTCCAATCCGGATATGGAGGCAAAGGGATGAGACAATTACTTGTACAAGGTTGTCTAGATGACTATTCTATTAGTTGGCTAGAATGGATGTTTTGCTAGAAACCGCTCCATATTAGCAAAGAGTTGCTACCAACTAGATAGAACCTATGGGGTCACACGCTATATAGAGTTGTACTAGATTGTGGAATTAATTAATTGGATTAATTAATTAGAAGGATCACTTTGCAAACCCTTGCAAACTTAGTAGGGACTAATTTGCAAGGAAGGGACTAAATTGAATTCTAGTAGGACTAGAATAAGTCCTTTAGGTAGTTAACAAGGAGTTGTTGGACTATATAAAGGACCCTCCTCCTTCCTTCCCTACACACTTTATGCTCTAGAGAGAACATAACAAGAGTAGGAGAGAACTAAGGAGAGAGAGAGCAAGCAAAGAGGGACGCCGCCCCCTATTGCCGCCGCCCCCTTGTCCCCGACGCCACAAAGGGCCGAGCCCCTTTTGGTGCCTCGTTTTGCGTGATTCCTTCACCCTCCTTTCAATCCGGGCTAGCACCAAGGTGATTGGAGATCTAGGAACAACTCTAGGCGTGGATCAACTATAGAGAACGTGACACTATTCGCGTTTGAAGTCATCAAGGAGAACCCAAAGGTGTGTTTATGATTTCTTACCTTCACTATCGTTATGCATCTAGACTTGTGATCCTTGGAGGGTTTTGCATGGTTGTTTGTTTGATTATGCTTCCGTTTGCGCGATCCATGAATCAAAACCCTACAGTGGTATCAGAGCCACAGGTCATAGAGCATAAACGTAGTTTATGTGTTACATTCTTGTTGTTTTACACCTTAATTTGTTGTTTATCGCGTAAAACAAGACAAATCAAGCATTGGATGCAATTTGTCAAAGAATTAATCATAACAAGACCCAATTATTGCATTGGATGCATGAATTGGTGAGTTTGAGAAATTTTAGGATCTTAGATCTAGGGTTTGGGCATCCTTGGGGAAGAAGGAGTTCTCCCACAACAAGGAAACAACCAAACTTGGGCTCCAAGCAAGGAGGTTGTTTTGGAAACAACCTCCACAAGGAAGGTTCGGCCCCTAGGGAGCCGCCCCCCTTGCTTGCCGCCCAAGCTTGGCGCCCTAAGGGGGCGGGCGGCCCTAACCCGCGGGCCTAGCTTGCGGGTTTTGGGCCGGGCCGGCCCTAGGGCTTTATGGTTCACTTATTTGGGCCCGGGCAATTGGATTATTGGGCCCATGGACCGTTTTAACCCTAGAAATCCTAAAATCAATTAAAATTGACCAAGCGCGTTAAAATTGGATTTTAACTGTTTATGTGCAAATCGCATGGTGATTGGATATGGCCTTAGGATGTGGTTTGATGTGGATGTTTAATTTTGTGGTTTGGTTTTACGGCCTGCGAGCCGATCAATTAATTGTAATAATTAATTAGGGTTTTATGGCCTGCGTGCCATTTTTTTCTCAACTTGTGAGATTTATTTTATTTAGTATAGATATTAGCTAGTGTTAGATAAAGTAGATTGTTAGCCAAGATTGGAGAAAAGAAGCCCAAAGCCAAAAGGAGCCACAAAAGATGGAGCATGGAGCACACCACATGACTATGAAGGATGGACCAAAAGATCAAGACGCATGGAGATGTGTGTTTGTTTTAGGGTTCATAGATAATTCCATTGGCTTGGAATTATCTTAGTCTAGAAAAGGCCATATCCACATCACGTTTAAATTCTGTTTTGTGGTTGTTTATTTATTGTCTTATTATTTGTGTGGTTGGTGTATGGATGATGCATGCAATTAGGATAATAAGATAATTAGACAACCCGGATCTATTATTTGGAGTTGTGCCCAAACTCAAATAGATAGATTAGTTGATATTGATCAACAAAATAATTAAAATTGAATTGAAAATCCCTCAAATTTTAAAATATTGTGTTCTTGCCTTCTCGTTATTTAAACACTCATTATCATCATTATTTATCAAGTTCGTGCGTGCCAAAGCATGGCGACTTGGTTCATAATGATGGAATGCGATGGCACGTAACAATGTGCAATTGTTTAGATAAGAGGTTGAGCACAACTAGGCTATTAATTTGATTAAGAAACCTAGAGGCAATCAATTGGGATTATCCATATGGATGGATAAATAAGGAGTTATTTGCCCGATTGAACCAAGAGTTGCATATGGGATGCAATTGGAATTGTTCCTACCTAAGAAGTAATCGAATTATGGGTGACTTGCCAAAGCAAGCTCATAAGGAGATGAAAAAGATGGATCTTGGCCCACTAGAAAATATAAGGATATTTTCCGCATTAATATCTTGAGGGTTATTAATCCGTAGTAAAATAGTGGGAGCTATATTTAATAAACTAGCCATTATTAAATATAGTCAAAAATTCACAAATACTAAAACTTGCGTATTTTCCTTTTTGTAGAATTCCAAATGGCAAACAACTCATCGAGTTCACAACATTCCCTACGATCTGTCCTTGAGAAGGACAAGCTCTCAGGAACCAACTTTCTCGATTGGTACAGAAACTTGAGAATTGTTCTCAAGCAAGAAAAGAAGCTGTACGCAATAGAGGAGCAAGTTCCAGAAGGTCCAGAGAATCAGACACCTGCTGCCTTAAAGGTGTATCAAAAGCGTGTTGATGACGCTAATGATGCGGCCTGCCTAATGCTTTGCACTATGACCTCTGAGCTTCATAAGCAACATGAGAACATGAATGCTGTCGATATGATCGAACATCTAAAGCAGCTCTTCCAAGAGCAGGCGAGGGTAGAGAGGTATGAGGTCTCAAAGGCACTGTTCAAATGTCATCTGGCAGAAGGGAACCCGGTGGGACCCCATGTACTCCGAATGATCGGGTACTTGGAGAATCTCGCCCGGCTTGGGTTCCCGGTCGGCCAAGAGTTGGCAACCGATCTCGTGTTGCAATCGTTGCCCGAGAGTTATGGACAGTTCATTATGAACTATAACATGAACGAGATCGTTAAACCACTGCCAGATTTGCTCAACATGTTGAGGACGGCTGAACAGAGCATCAACAAGGGTAAGGGCAAGGCCATTATGATGGTGCATAAAGGAAAGGGTAAAAAGTTTGCCTCTTCCTCCAAGGGCAAAGGCAAGTCAGTTGCTAAGTCCAAGGAACAAGCCCTTAAGCCTGTTGGTGGGATTGCCAAGGTCGTGACTAAGGGTGAATGTCACTACTGTAGTCAACCTGGACACTGGAGGAGGAACTGCCCAAAATATCTGGAGGACAAGCGGCTTGGAATAGTGATTCCACCACCACCAGGTATTTTCGTTGTAGATGTCAATTTAACTGTCTCTACATCATGGGTATTAGATACTGGATGTGGATCTCATATTTGTCGAAATATGCAGGATCTAAAGAGAAGTAAAAGATTGGCTAAAGGGGAGGTAGATCTGCGCGTTGGGAATGGAGCAAAGGTTGCTGCGTTGGCCATAGGCGTTTGCGAGCTATCTCTGCCTTCAGGATTAGTTTTAGAATTAAATAATTGCTATTTTGTGCCTGCTATGAGCAGAAACATTATTTCTATTTCTTGTTTGGACAAGGAAGGTTTTATTATTTCAATAAAGAACAATTGTTGTTCCTTTTATTTGAATAATATTCACTATTTTAGTGCGCAATTATTTAATGGACTTTATGTCCTTGATCTAAGTAATCATGTCTACAACATTAATACCAAGCGGATTAAAATAAATGATTTAAATCCTGCTTATTTATGGCATTGTCGTTTAGGCCACATAAATGAGAAACGTGTATCTAGACTTCATAAGGATGGATTGCTAGACTCATTTGATTTTGAATCATATGAGACATGTGAGGCTTGTTTATTGGGAAAAATGACAAAGTCCCCTTTCAATAAGAAAGGTGAGAGGACTAGTGAGCAATTGGCGCTCATACATACCGATGTGTGTGGGCCATTTGCCACGCCTGCCAGGGGTGGTTATGTCTACTTCATTACGTTTACTGATGATTACAGTAGATATGGATTTGTGTACCTTATGAGGGCAAAATCCGAATCCTTTGAAGTGTTCAAAGAATTCAAGAATGAAGTAGAGAAGCAACTTGGCAAAAGTATCAAGGCTCTACGATCGGATCGTGGAGGAGAATACTTGAGCCAAGAGTTTGACGACTATCTTAGAGAGTGTGGGATCGTGTCCCAACTCACTCCACCCGGAACGCCACAATGGAATGGCGTGTCCGAGAGGAGGAATCGAACCCTATTGGATATGGTTCGGTCTATGATGTGTCAAACCGATCTTCCATTATCGTTTTGGGGCTACGCTCTACTAAGTGCAGCTTTTACCATTAACCGTGTTCCATCTAAATCAGTCATGAAGACACCATATGAGATGTGGAGTGGGAGGCGTCCCACACTGTCGTTCATGAGGATTTGGGGCTGCGATGTCTATGTAAAACGTTTACAATCAGACAAGCTAGGGCCTAAATCGGATAAGTGTAAATTTGTGGGGTACCCTAAGGAAACTAAGGGATACTATTTCTACAATCCAACCGAGAACAAAGTGTTTGTTGCTCGGACCGGCGTGTTTCTAGAAAGAGAGTTTGTCTCTAAAGAAGCAAGTGGGAGGAATGTAGAACTTGAAGAAGTTCAAGAACCACAAATCACAGAACCGATTATGGAACATGAACAGGAATCACAAGCAGTTGTGGATCCACCTGTTCAAGTAACACAAGAGCTTCGTAGATCTAGTAGAGTGCGCCAGGAACCCGAGAGGTACGGACTTCTCGTAACTGATTCCGGTGACACGATGCTCATAGATGATGAGCCTACTACCTATGAGGAGGCCATGAATGGCCCAGACTCGCAGAAGTGGCTTGAGGCCATGAGATCCGAGATGGAATCCATGTATGCCAACAAAGTATGGACTTTGGTGGAACCACCTGATGGGGCGCGGCCCATAGGGTGCAAGTGGGTCTTCAAGAAGAAGATCGACATGGATGGTAATGTGATTACCTATAAGGGCCGATTGGTGGCTAAAGGATTCAGACAGATTCATGGTATTGACTATGATGAAACCTTTTCACCAGTCGCTATGACCAAATCCATCCGAATCCTACTTGCGATTGCAGCATACTACGACTATGAGATTTGGCAGATGGATGTCAAAACAGCATTCCTTTATGGGAATCTCCTCGAGGACGTGTATATGATACAGCCGGAGGGTTTTGAGGATCCAAAGCAAGCCAACAAAGTGTGTAAGCTGCAACGATCCATTTATGGATTGAAGCAAGCTTCTAGGAGTTGGAATCGACGTTTTGATGAAGTGGTCAAAGAGTTTGGCTTCATCAGAAACGAAGATGAGTCTTGTGTCTACAAGAAGGTTAGTGGGAGCTCTGTAGCTTTTCTGGTCTTGTATGTGGATGACATACTGCTCATTGGAAACGACATTCCCATGCTGCAATCAGTGAAAGATTGGCTAGGAAAGTGTTTCTCAATGAAAGACTTAGGGGAAGCAGCCTATATACTCGGTATAAAGATCTATAGAGATAGATCTAAGAGGTTGCTAGGCCTAAGTCAAAGTACATATATTGACAAGGTGTTGAAACGGTTCAACATGCAAGATTCCAAGAAGGGATTCTTGCCCATGTCACATGGAATCACTCTTTCGAAGAGTGGTTGTCCTTCCAATGAGATTGAGAAGGAACGCATGAGTAGGATTCCCTATGCCTCGGCCATAGGATCCATCATGTACGCCATGTTATGTACTAGACCAGATGTGTCATATGCCTTGAGTATGACAAGCAGATACCAATTCAATCCGGGTGAGAGTCACTGGATTGCTGTCAAGAACATCCTAAAGTACTTGAGAAGAACTAAGGATGCTTTCTTGATGTTTGGCGGTGAGGAAGAGTTGCGTGTAAGGGGTTACACTGATGCAAGCTTCCAAACCGATAGAGATGACTTTAGATCACAGTCGGGATATGTGTTTTGCCTGAATGGAGCAGCGGTGAGCTGGAAGAGTTCCAAGCAAGAGACGGTAGCTGATTCTACAACAGAGGCTGAGTACATTGCTGCAAATGGCGCAGCAAAGGAGGCTGTTTGGATCAGAAAGTTTGTTTCTGAACTTGGTGTGGTCCCTAGCATTGCGGATCCAGTGGAGTTGTTCTGTGACAACACTGGGGCGATCGCGCAATCAAAGGAACCCAGATCGCACCAGAAGTCCAAGCACGTGCTCAGGAAGTTCCATCTGATTCGAGATATTATCGATAGAGGAGACGTTCGGATATGCAAGATTCCTACAGATGATAATCTGTCAGACCCGCTTACGAAGCCTCTCACGCAGTGGAAGCATGAAGGGCACACTAGGAGTATGGGCATACGAGATGCGCCAGATTGGCTCTAGTGCAAGTGGGAGACTGTTGGAATAGATGCCCTAGAGGCAATCTAGTTTAGTATGAATTTGTAATTGGCTAGAAATTCATTTATTATTTATTGGATATTTAATATAATGAAGTCCTTAGATTTACAATCGTGTTGTTTATCTTAAATATCCCTAGTCGAGTATAATGATTAAATGGGACAATCATCTATAGACTAGTATGGGGTTGGATTGATATGGAGATATCACGATCCAACACATAGGTGTGCATTACGGAATGTTGCACTGGATTGACCCATTATCGAGAAGGCTACATACACGTTATGTTGAGTCACAAGTGCTTCTCGGGTACAATGGTATTGTCATCCTTAGACTTGAAGTCACTAGATATTCTAGTTGTGGATCATTGTGATCTTGGTAGCGTTAAACGCTACACCGTAACTGGGTAGTTATAAAGGCGTGTACTGGATACAATGAGAAGCAAGCTTAGAGATCGTAGTGGACGTAGAGAGGATTTGCCCCTCCCACATAACGGGAGCAAATATCCAAGGCCACTCGAGGGTAGTGCTTATAGAATGTCTGGCCAGACTCAAATAAATCAATATATGGGATATTGATGTTATTTGCACGAATAAGGCTATTCCATGGATCGAGAAACTAGGGATTGGATATACGAGTGTGACTTGTATGTCTCGTGTCCAATCCGGATATGGAGGCAAAGGGATGAGACAATTACTTGTACAAGGTTGTCTAGATGACTATTCTATTAGTTGGCTAGAATGGATGTTTTGCTAGAAACCGCTCCATATTAGCAAAGAGTTGCTACCAACTAGATAGAACCTATGGGGTCACACGCTATATAGAGTTGTACTAGATTGTGGAATTAATTAATTGGATTAATTAATTAGAAGGATCACTTTGCAAACCCTTGCAAACTTAGTAGGGACTAATTTGCAAGGAAGGGACTAAATTGAATTCTAGTAGGACTAGAATAAGTCCTTTAGGTAGTTAACAAGGAGTTGTTGGACTATATAAAGGACCCTCCTCCTTCCTTCCCTACACACTTTATGCTCTAGAGAGAACATAACAAGAGTAGGAGAGAACTAAGGAGAGAGAGAGCAAGCAAAGAGGGACGCCGCCCCCTATTGCCGCCGCCCCCTTGTCCCCGACGCCACAAAGGGCCGAGCCCCTTTTGGTGCCTCGTTTTGCGTGATTCCTTCACCCTCCTTTCAATCCGGGCTAGCACCAAGGTGATTGGAGATCTAGGAACAACTCTAGGCGTGGATCAACTATAGAGAACGTGACACTATTCGCGTTTGAAGTCATCAAGGAGAACCCAAAGGTGTGTTTATGATTTCTTACCTTCACTATCGTTATGCATCTAGACTTGTGATCCTTGGAGGGTTTTGCATGGTTGTTTGTTTGATTATGCTTCCGTTTGCGCGATCCATGAATCAAAACCCTACAGCCATAACATGAGTGAAAGGATAGGTAAGAAACGATCACCTCGATTAACAAAGTATAACAGGTCATCTCTTACAGAGTAGTGAGTAACAAATATGAGGCAACGTACCTATTTAGTTTGATATAAACAATAATTGTGAACAACACAACTTCTATAAATACTAAATACTATCAAAGGAATGAGGCAATAGTCAAATACTATCAGAGGAATGATAGTTTAACTGCTAGGCATGTACAAAATGTATAAATTTCAGAAATCAACAAAAATGGTGAACCGTAGCTAACTACTAACATGATCCTCTTGGAGAAACTAATAATAAAAGAATCACTTATCTGATGATAGGTTTGGGTGCTCTCTTCTTTTCAAAGCCAACAACAGTTGTAATCGATCTTTTGACCCATCTTGGGAAACAAACTTAGGGTCTGATCTATCACCGAGAGTACCTAAAAACTACCTTGCTCCGTCAACTTCCCCTGAAAAGATCTAAGCAACGTAGGCTTCATTAGATTACAAGAAAATATCTAAATATGGGATGAACACTATAAGATACTGAGATAATACCTGATGACCGCTTTTAACCGCGACCTTTATGTAGTTTAGTTATGTTAACCTGAAACGTGGATATTAGGGGTGTAAGCGGTTCGGTTTGGTGCGGTTTTTGCTAAAACCATGAACCGAACCGAATACATCGGTTTACTAATTTTGTAACCAAACCAAACCATTTTGAAAAGATGAACCGAACCAAACCAAACCAAACCGAAAAACATCAGTTTGGTTAGGTTTGGTGCGTTCGGTTTGCGTAAATATTATCGGATGGATATCATTATACTACTTTGTCAACAAATTTCAAGTTTTAAGTGAAAAATAAATTAAATAGACTTGAAAAACTATGAACAACTATCATTTTAGAGAGAATATATGATTAAACGTGAGAGAAATGGAGAAGCTTAGATTAATAAAATCATTTCAATTGAATCTATCTACTCGTGTTTCTCGTTTTTAGATTATTTAATTTTACTTTAAGCAATATACATTGTAGTAAAAGTACGTTAACCACATATTGGATTTGGTTCGGTTTGTTGCGGTGTGATATTTTTACAAACCAAAAACCAAACTGAATAGACCGGTTTGTGAAAAATTGAACCGTTAATAAACCGAATATCCAAAAAAAACATCCAGAACCAAGCATTTCGGTTTGGTTCGGTCGGTTTGACCGGTTTATTCGGTTTTCCTTACAGCCCTAGTGGATATGTCCATACATAAGTTAGTAAATATTTGATAAAAATATCCATATAAGTTTGAAAGCAAGCAAAGTACATATATGCAGTTTAGCAAAAAGAAGAATGAACACTTGAGAGTATGATTGCAAGCCTCTTCGGATTCCTCACACATCTTGAGAATTGTTAGCTACGACAGGAGAGTAGATTATGAGCTTACTAATCTCAAGTTTCAAAAAGGAATTCAATTGCTCAGAAATAGTGGTAGACAGTTTATCACCCACAATCTGAGGCGTAAGTATATGCAATATATGGGTGTTTACAAAGAGGCTCTGATTATAACTGATGACGTTAAGAATGATATCCAACTACGCCAAAAAAAATAGGTGAGCTTCCAAGAAACTGGTTGGATATCAACTTCGAATATGATCTTAAGAAAACTATCATTATAGCCTCAATGTATTAATATTGGTACTATTATTGATTATTGATATATACACAGGTGGGCATGGTTCCTACAGAACTAAGAAATCAGCAGTCAAATGGCCAAACAAAGTATGGACTTGAAGTGTATAGGCAGCCCAGCGAAAAAGGAAGTCATCTCTAATCCAAAACCCACCATAGCTCCAACTCAAAGATATCATATGGTTATGTACATGGCTGCAAAACATTGCGGGTTAGCAATTGGAAGTTACCACTTTCATATATATTCATGAGATTGAGGAAACCAATAAGCTTTACAACATTCACATGTCTTAAATTATAAATAAGTGACTGAGAACATACGATCTAATATGTATTTAAAACATTTCGTGTGAAACTGAAAGAAAAACATCTAGTAGTAAAAAGTGCTGGCTCTAGTATTAGTGACATTTAGAAATCATACATAATACACAATAGTCCCAATGTCATGGCCCACTTCAAAAAGTCCATAATTAATCATACTCTGAATGAATAGAAGCCTAATTTCAAAATCTTGAGACATTTCCGCCGAATTATCAATCAACGGTCTGTCCAAGAGCACAGTATGAACGCAAAAAAAAAGTAAGATTTTTGAAAGAGGTAAGTTAAGTAGGGAGTCTCATAGATAGAGATTTAAAATAAATTACCGGATGAGATTATGAGCAGAGTCCAACGACGATCTCATGTCGATGGATAGCGATTATGGTTATTCAAATCAGTAATATCTTTGACCTTTTCAAGGGAGGATGAAAGACACGGTTCCAAACTACGAAGAGAGGGAGAATATTCTCTGGAGACAGAGAGTACAATACCTGGTCGCCGATGATGGCTTTGGGAGGGAAGAAGGGAACGTCGTGTTAGAGGAAGAGGAAGTGTGGAACCGGAGACGCGCTTTGAGTCGTGCTTCTCCTGTTGTTTTAGGAGGCAATCAAATTAAGAAAAGACAACTCCCAATTGAAAAGCCCTAACCATAATCACTGAAGAACCCTAATAGCCTCCTGTTAGGGTCAACTATCCAACGAAAAATTAAATAGTACCTGAGGCGGAAACGTTGGACAACGGGGATGGTGGAAGAGGAAGTGTGGACTGGAACCAGAGGCAATCCAAATATTCCTGACACATCTTGAGAATCGTGCTTCCCCTGTTGTTTGAGGAGGCAATCCAATTCTTTGAATCGTGCATGTTTTTTGAGGAGGTGTGCACAAGAGATTCCGGCAGGGAGACCTCCGTGTACACCGTACGTAGTGGATCAGGGATCGCACAGGAAGAATAGGGGTGTGTGTAGGGAGAGAGTAAGTCAGTAGCAATGTCTGAGAGAGAGACAGAGGTTTGGCAGAGCTTCCGCGTATGGCAGTGTGTCCTCCTTTGTATGGAAAGGTTAACGATCTATATATACTGGAGAACATGACCGTTGTAGTGTGGTTAATGCGCCCATTAATGGCGGCTTAATTGGCTTAACCATAACGGCACGTTCGTCCGAGTATATAGGAACCGTTAGAGCACGTGGTGCGCGAGTACCGGAACCGTTACGAGGTTGACCGGGTTTGACCGGATTGACCGGGTCTAGGGAGCTCGTGCCATAGATCTCTCAAAACAGTTACTAAAGGTCGCGTGCGGGCTTGGCTCGCACGCGACAGGGCTTACTCTAGCCTCCAAACCACAAAGTCCCTACAAGTCCCGTGCAGTGGTATGCGAGGGCTCTGTCTCGCAGCCCCCACATGGATCAGCTCGGCTGGTGATCCTGTGTGTGTGGAGCACAATATGGTGTGCTGGATGGTTGCCACGTGGCCTAGATCTGCCATGTCATAAAGCAGTATCTACATTAGCCCCCTTTCTGCGCGTGAAGGCTCATAGCTGTATAGGCTTCCATGCGCGGAAACCAACATGCGCGTCGTCGCCACGCACCAATTCAAATACGGGTAGGTTCAGCCCCCGTGCGTGTCATTATGACCTAAAACCCCTAGAGTCGTGCCGTCTGACCTTTAGGGTTTTAGGCGTGACGTCAGCCCGTCCTGTGATTGCGCGACACGACGGTGACGGTTGCGATTCGACTACTGAAGGGACGCAACCCTTCATTCTTCTGGATAAATACCTTGTATCCCATTATTGCAAAGCATTACTTCTTTCTCTTAAAGTGAATGGTACCCGGAGATCTTCGAGAGCAGATCCAGATAATCAATCACCAGTTCAGAACTGCAAATCGTATTCTCCAATTGTGTATATCCAAGCAAGCTTCAAGGAAACAAGGTTGGCCTCGTTTACTTTTGATTTAAAATACCAGTGTTTGCCTTGAATCGCGTTGAATCTGTAAATCCATGAAATTTGTGAAGAGGCTTTTGATCTTTGAACCCGCTTCGTTTTAATCTTTCAACAATATCAACTCCCCAATTTCTGAAATTGGCACCGGAACTGTTTGCTTTGGTTTGCATAGATCTCAAATTCCAAAATTCAGACTGAAGTGTGGTGTGGTATTTCTCCCCCCTTTTTCTTGCCCTTTCGCAGGAATGGCCAAGACAAGAGTAACCAGACCCGTCAAGGAAGACGAAGAGATGCCGGAGCTTCCGCAGGCTCTGTGGCGTAAAGCCCCCTTTCTGGGTGGGAAGGATTTTTATCATGCGAGGGTGAAGGCGAAGAGAATGCCTGATCCTGTTCCTGTTGAGCAATTGCTGACGTTGACTCGCCCAGTTAACTCAGCCCTGCTCGAGTGGGTTGGTTCCGAGGATGTAGTCCGATTGGGGATCGAGAACGGGCACTTCCCGTATACTGCGATTTCTACTCAAGCGTTCGTCCAGAAATTGGACTACATGGATGAGTGGATTGACCACGTATTGGACCATCACGCCGAGACTCTTGATGAAGCCGGCATTTTCTTTGCTATCCGTGCTATGAAGGGTGCTGCCGTGAAGTTGGATCAGTCCATGCTTCTAGACCTTCTGTCCCGTTATTCGCCCGCGACTCACACGTTTCATTTTGCGGAGTTCGAGGCTGCCCCCACGCTCGAGGATGTTCAGATGCTGTATGAGCTTTCCCCCATGGGTGAGGTGGACCCCTTGAGTCACCTGAGGACATCTGCTGAAATGGCCCTGTACGCGCAGATGGAGGAGTGCCTAGCAGAGGTAAAGAAAATCTCCACTCGGTGGACCACTACAAAGCCTCTTCCGAACTGGCAGTTGGTGGATACGTCTGCGAAGAATACCTGGAACAAGTGGTTGCAGTACTTCTTCCGAGACTATGCGAACAGCAGCATTACTAAGAAGCTTCAGAGCGAGAACCCGGAGGCCGAGAATTACGTAGAGGGCAAGGGTTATCACTTAACCCTTTGTGCCTTTCTCTGTGCTTGGCTGTCGAGGTATCTGATTGATGGTCACCCCCATGACGGGGTCTTCTACCATGTGCTGCCACTTGCCGTGAGGCTCGCTCTTGGCCAGAGAGTCGCACTCGGACCCTTGGTCCTGGGGACGCTATATTACAGGCTGGATCAGCTGGTTCTGGCGATGAGGGAATCGCGTGGCCGCCTCGATGTTCTGACCTTTGTCAATATCAGCTTTTTGACAATGTGGGTTTTCGAGCGCTGGCCGTCTTATGCTCCAACTCCCCTCCCACTTGAGAAGTGGTGTCCCCCAGGTGAGACGGAAGCGCGCAACAGCGGAAGGGCTGCGAGATGGTTTGGAGCAAGCAACACCAAGTGTACTTGGAGTTTGATATGCGACAAACGAAAGGAGTTTACTGCCAGGCCCTATGCCACACGCGTTGAGAATGTGCGGTGGTTCCCAAAGCTATACCCTTCCAAAGGTATGGTCTTGTCAGAAGACCTTCTCTTCGAAAAGGGACCGCATTTCCACGAGCGCTATCGTGAGTTCTTTTGTTGGTGTCTGCGAGGTTCCCTTCCTGCCCTTGCAGAGCATATTCGTGAGCTCGCGCCAAGGTATGAAAGGCTTACAGTGGATGTTGACCCCACTCGGGTCTCTCCTCAGTTTGGTTTTGATGCAGTGGCCCCATCGATCTGGCCCCAGTCTATTATCAGAGGGTGCTACAAGCGTTTGCTGACAAAGGAGTGTAAGACGGTCCTCATGAGCAATCTTCCCTTTGAGCAGCCTGCGGGAACTCGCAAGGGTGGTTGTTCCCAGAACTGGATCGCATACTGGGTTGCCCAGCAAACGAGGATTGAGACGGAGGCGGCGGCGCAGCCAGGAAAGGCCCCCTTGATCAAGAGAAACTCCTTTCCGTTTCGCCCCAATTGCAGTTTGAGCGAGTCTGAGTATGGTTGCTACTCGCTGTGGGACCGCGAGAATCATTTGTGCCCCGATTTCATTCTGAAGGAGCAAGTCGACGCAATCAAGAAGGGTGACGCGCAGGTCATCAAATATAGCAAGGCGTTTGCTGAGGTAAGCGATTTCCTTATGTGCTTTAAGCTTTTTGATTTCCTTGCGCTAATGCTTTTCGTTCTGTATTGTTCAGTGTCATGTGCGGAGGTTCGCAGCTGGTGATCGCTCCAAATCGCTGGTGGACACCATTGTTGCCACTAGAAGGAAGGGGGAGTCGTACCGGCTAGCATGGAGGATGGATGCCGAGGTCGAAACAAAAGTTCGCGGAGTCATGAACACTTTTGCTGACTCGCTGATAGACAACCCTCCGGCTCCGTCTCCTCCTAGAGATGACCCGTCCCCTCCAGCGACTGCGGCGCCGAGAGTGAAGAGACCTAGGCAAAAGGGAATTACGATTTCTTCCCCTAGGAGTGCTCCAACTTCTCCCCCAGTGAGGTCCCTTTCCATCAAGGACAAAGGCAAGGGTCGTATGCCCAGCAAAGTGCGAAAAGATCTCGCAGTTGAGACTTTCGTTCCATTCAACCAAGAGGAAGAGAGACAGGAGCCCCAAGCAAGTGATGAAGAAGAAGAAGCAACAGTTGTGATGTGCGAGGAAGAATCAGGAGGTACTTCCGTCGCATCTTCTTGCCTTTTATCTTGACTTCTTTGCAGTTCTCTTCTTTGAACCAATTATATATTCGCAGATGATGATGATGAAACCGTTGGTGGCCTTGTGACCAAGAGGCAAAAGAGAGATGCCCATTCTGGTATTTCAGATGATCCTATAAGCGAGGATGTTCTTGCTGAATCCCGGAAGACAGCCGCGGAGGCTGCTGAAAGAAGAAGGCAGCGAGAGGAAGAGGAGCTCGAGCGCGTGAAACAGCGGAGCCTCGAGGAGCAGCATGTTGACGACTTAGTGCGTCCAGTTGGCGAGGAAGACGAGCTTCCCGAAGAAGTGGCTCCTCATGTGGAGGAGGAAGATGAGGTTCCTGGAGAGGATGCAGCAGAGCTAGAGCAAGTCCAAGCGGACTTCGCAGAGATCGCAGGTGGCGATAAAGGTGAGATCTTCAATCTCGCAGTTACTTATAGAGATGTAATTGTAGGTGCGTTAAAGCACGGTGTGTCAAAGCCTGACATTCGCCGTTGGTTGGTAAGCAAATGCGGAGAACCCTCAGGTAATTATTTTGAGTGATATGCGCATACTAGGCTGTAGCCTCTTGAGGCAAAATCATGACTGGTTTACTCGCGTCCCAGGTCACGCTTCTCTTAAAGATTTGCTTAGTGAGGATACACTGATAGGGCACGGTTCCACGTCCCTAGTGTACGATGAGGATACCTCAATCCCACCTTCGCGTGGAGGTGCTTATTCTTAGCTTTAGTAAAGATAGCGAAATAACTTATAACACAAGTTACCTCATATTATCGCATTTGGTATCGCAGGTCATGCTGAGGAACCTGAGCTGGAGCAGAGAAGTCAGCCTCCTGCATCCCATGTTCCAATTTCGAGCTCCCATACCGAGAAGCCCATCGCAGCTGCTGGACACGTAAGTGAGCATCTCGAGGATGTCATCGAACTCTCCGATGATGTCGAAGCCGATGCTGTGCCGATGGACGAAGGTGTCCGTACCGGTGGTGAGGAAGAAAGGACAAGTGATGCTAACATTTTCGCATCTGGGAGTGTCCTCCGCCCAGCGACTTCGGCTGTCCCTTCGCCTCCGGAGATGACTGAGCCAGAAGCACCTATTCCTGCGTGGAGCATTTGGGGCTCGCAGGTTGGGAATGTAGTCGCAGCTGGTGCGGCCTACACTCTTCCTCCTGACTATGAGAGGTTGGAGCTCGCAGCTGATAGGAGAGCTATGGAGCGAGGGCAGTCTTCGAACAACCCAGTGGCCCGCATCCCTTCTCTTCATGAAATTCTGGAAGGCACTGGTAAGTAAAGATTTACCGTTCGCACGTCGCATTATTTGCTTGCGAGTTCTGACATTATAACCATTTTTGATGTCTCAGGTTTGAAGCAAACCGATGTAGACTGGGTGGTTCGAATGCGTCTCAGATACCCCCGATCGTTTGTGAGATCTCTGGAGATCGGACCTTTTGACAGGAGGCTATTCCTTACTGAAGCCATCTGGATACTGGAGCAGCTGTCTGCGGCTACACCTGCGACCATTTCGGCCCAGAGTGCTGAATTGCTGTGTGGCATGTGCCAAAATCTCCTGTTCAAAGTCCAAGGCAGACTTGGTTTCAAATTCCTCAAGGACAGAGTTACACTGATTCGCGCAGCTGTAACTTTGAATCTCGGTCACCAGAATCTCGCAGCTGAGATGCAGAAGGTGGAGCAGCAAAAGCAAAAGGTTGATGAAGCTTTGAAGCTGTATCATGAAATGAATGCCAAGTGCGAGCGACTGAAGCAAGAAGTGAAACAAGTGGAGAAGCTGAGCGAGCAGTTCGAGCCCCAAGACTCCTTGATCAAGAATTTGTTTTGACTTTTCAAATTTTGAAAAGAAAACAGAAAAATGGCTGAAACATTAATGTAATGTTTTGAAACATTAATGTAATATTGCTAGGGTTTCTCCCCCCCTTTTTTTAACAACAAACAATGAGTTTGCCCGTTTTGCCCTTTTCGGGATTTGATTGGACATTTCTGTGCATATCCGATTATGACATCAGCAATTGATTTTCTGCTTGATTTTCGCGCTAATTTCTCGGCAGATAAGCACGCTTCCGTTGGGAAGTCCATCCGAATCATGACTATCCGTCATTTATTAGGATACGCAACTGAATCGTCGTAGCCTTTAGTAGGGTAATTGATTGTTACCGCTTTTCAAGGCGTAAGTGATTGAACTTACCCTCTTTTTGAATTTTGCTGACTCATCTTAGGCAACCGAAGAGTCTCCACAGGGCCTATATAAACCCTGTCTTTGCCATTTGGGTTCTTCATCCCAAACATGTGCTTTGCCGTGAGTCCTTACGACTGCTGGCTTCAACGCTTGTTTTTCGTTGATTCATGGCAACTTCAAGTTTTGAATCCTGAGTTTGCGCTTTGTGCTATAGAAATAGTTTCCAAGATCCACTTTATGAGGCTTATTGCTGTTTATAACCATCATAAAGAGGATGCAGATAATACCTCATGTGTATTCGAAGAAATTTCTTCGTGTATTATGTGTGCGGGTCATGTTTCCGGCCGCCTCGTGGCGAGGTGCAGCGCCGAAGTGACCGTGCTACCGTCTCGTAATGAACGGCGGAATTCTTCTTCAGCATCTCCAGGGAAGAATCCGTCGCCCTCTCATTTGTGAGGTCGGGGTGCTCGTCAATGCCCTTGTCCAACATGACAAGGAGTCCATCACCAGAGGAATGACTGCTTCGCCTGTTTTGCGGAGTATCATCTGTCGGCACAGGAAGCTCCTCCGGCGCCTATCTTGATCAGACAGAGGCTTTTGTCATTCCTTGGGGTCTTGGGCGTATCGTATCCCTGACCTTGCTGCTAGGGATGTGGCGAATGACGAGTTGATCTCTTCGCGGCAGCATCCCTTTTGCTATAGATCTTTGGCCGCAGACTTGCGTGCTGTGCTGCCGGTGTCAGGACCGGTGGATTCTCTCTTTTCTTAGTCGAGAGTTCCCTTGGCGCATCTCTGGCTTGCCAGCCATTTTTCGAATGTATTGTTAGCCATGTTGGCTGTGTAGTTAGATGCGAGCTTTTCGCTTGTAAGCTGTTATCTAGACAGATAAATTGTAAGTCATTTGACTCATAATGATATATAGCTTTTGTATTATCTGCTCTTTGCAACAAAATACAATTTCGCATGCGTTTCGGCTTGTTTTGCCTTGCATAATGCCATGTAATGATTTCACATATGCGACCTCAATGTGCAGATGTTTCGCTAGATCATTCGAGATCGTAATTTCGCAGCTGTGCCATCTTGAAGGATGGGCTTGCAGGTGGTCGTTGTAAATCGTATGAGATCACGTTCACAACTTTGCTATCGTAACAGATAGTTTTTTAACAGATCAATTAAGATGATTGAGCGGTGCGAATTGCTATCATAGAAGATAGGCTTTATTAGAGAATTGCTCGAGATAGTTTCTCGCATGAATTGCTATCGCAGCAGATAGACCTTAAAAAGATCTAGCAAGATGGTTCTGCAGTTACGTTGCCATCGTAACAGACGGGCTTGGGTGATTAACTAAAATCACTTTGCGTATAAATTGCTATCGTAACAGATAGGCTTGAGAAGATCATATAAGATCGCATTTGTGTAAACCGCTATCGTGAGAGATAGGATTTTGATGATCGATTGAGATCGTTTTTGTATTTTGCTGCTATCGTAGGAGATAGGCTTTGGATGATCACTTAAGATCGCATTTGCATTGGCTGCCATCGTAAGGGATGGGCTTTAGATGATCAATTAAGATCGTATTTATGTTGACTGCTATCGTGAGAGATAGGCTTTGGATGATCACTTAAGATCGCATTGGCTGCCATCGTAAGGGATGGGCTTTAGATGATCAATTAAGATCGCGTTTATGTTGACTGCTATCGTGAGAGATAGGCTTTGGACGATCACTTAAGATCGCATTTGCATTGGCTGCCATCGTAAGGGATGGGCTTTAGATGATCAATTAAGATCGCGTTTATGTTGACCGCTATCGTGAGAGATAGGCTTTGCATGATCACTTAAGATCGCATTTGCATTGGCTGCCATCGTAAGGGATGGGCTTTAGATGATCAATTAAGATCGCATTTATGTTGACTGCTATCGTGAGAGATAGGCTTTGGATGATCACTTAAGATCGCGTTTGTGTTGGCTGCCATCGTAAGGGATGGGCTTTAGATGATCAATTAAGATCGCGTTTATGTTGACTGCTATCGTGAGAGATAGGCTTTGGATGATCACTTAAGATCGCATTTGCTATCGTAAGAGATAGGCTTTGATGATCAATTAAGATCGCATTTGCTATTTGCTGATATTGCAGCGAATAAATCATTGTTAACAGTAATAACAAATAAAATAGATCGATATAAACAGCTAGAAATATGAACTTCTCATTTGGGAGAATTCTTTTATTATAGCATTCTCATATGGGAGAAATAGGATTACAATCCTCTCATATGGGAGAGGAGATTGCGAATATCATAGCCACATGAGACATTAAGCAACGTTATCATAAAACGTATGAAATAAGAGAAGTCAAGGATAGTACTTCTTGATCCAGCGCATGTTGACTGAGCTTGGAGTTGAGGTTGTGCCGTGCAACCTTCGTATGCTGCAGTAGCCGCTATCGAAGACTTCTGTGACTTCGAAGGGTCCTTCCCAATTAGCTGCGAACTTTGGGTGAGTTGCTTCTCGCATGCAGTGGTCAGATGCGCGCAAGACCAGGTCGCCAACTGCGAAATCCCGTCGCTGGACTGTCTTGTTATAGGCGCGAGCGATTCTTTCCTGGTACCGCTTGTTAGTCCTTTTGGCTTGTTCTCGCTTTTCTTCCAGCAAGACTAAATCATGATCGCGTTGATTTTCATAGAGTGCATGGAAGGCCAGCCTTGCCGAATTGACTCTGACCTCCGCAGGTACTACAGCTTCGGCTCCATAACATAGTAGAAATGGCGAGGCCCCTGTAGGTGTCCTTGGAGAAGTTTTGTAGGCCCACAGAGCTATGTTAAGGGAGTCGGCCCACTTCTTGTGGTCATCTGCGACCATCTTGCTCAGAATTCTCAACAGCGTTTTGTTAGTCGCTTCGGCTTGTCCGTTTCCCTTTGGATAATAGGGGGTGGAGCATATTTGCCTGATATTGTACTCCGCGAGTTTCGTAGCTACCTGACGATTAACAAAAGGAGTACCGTTATCTGAAAGAATAGTATTTGGGATTCCGAACCTGCATACGATGTTTTCCTGGATGAAGTTAACCACAGCCAGCGCGTTTGCCGTCTTTAGTGGTATTGCTTCCACCCATTTGGTGAACAGCTCGGTTGCAGTAAGAATGAAATGGTTCCCATGTGACGTTGGTCGGATGGGTCCGATGAAGTCCAAGGCCCATGTGTGGAATGGCCATGGCGTCCCTAATGCATGTAGATCCACGGCGGGAGCGTGCACTAGGTTCCCTTTGAATTGGCATTCTTGGCAGCGTCGCACCTTGGTGCGGCAATCGACTTCCATCGTGGGCCAGAAGTATCCGATTGAGAGGAGTTGTCTGCATAATTTCGCACCTCCCTGGTGTTCCACCTGATGAGAAAGGTCCATGACTTCTTGTGCTTCCCTGCCGTCTAGGCATCGCAGCAAGTTGCCCTCGTGACCTCTTCGCCAAAGCAGGTTTTCCTGAACCACATATCTAGACTCTTTCCTCTTCAATTTGTCGGCTTCTTTTCTCGATTCGGGTACGGTGCCCTGGGTAAGGAATTCAAACAATGGCTTCCTCCAATCTGTGTCGTCATCGGTTAGAGCGACGAGTAGAGAATCTTTGATTAGTGCGCAACTTTCGCACTTCCCTTGTATCAGGGCTGCAGCTGTTGACATGCCTGGCCAATGAATGCCATATCTCTGAGCTTTCCTGTAGATTGACACCTCGCTTTCTCCGCAAGCGTGTTGGTGAATCTTTTCTAACAGCTGTTGTCCCTCTTGCTCGGAGACACATCGCATGAGTATTCCTCCAGGACCCTTGTAGTAAAGGGTGTTGTCGTGAATGCAGTATCCTTTCGTGAGTACCCAGCTTTCGCTGCTGGTGCCTTTCGCAATGGCTTGCAGGATTGCTTTTCGCCAATCTGCGTCATCCATGTGTTCATCGTCGCACGCATCTTCTGTTAATGCCGACGATGTTCGCACTTCAATGGAAATCCTTGCGGGGCATTTGTCTATGCTGACCTTAGATCCCAGAGTTGCTAAGGCGTCTGCATGCCTGTTGTCCGCTCGGGGCCTGTGCTCGTATTTCACGTCGCAGAATTGCTGCATCAGCTTTTGCACTAGGGTGCGGTATGGCAGGAGGTTGATCTCCTTTAAACCATATTCGCCCGAGGCCTGCTTAACAATCAGTTTGGAATCTCCCATGACTGTTAAGTTGCTCACTTCCAAAGCTTTCGCCGCACGGAGCCCCGCGATCAGAGCCTCGTATTCCGCCTCGTTGTTCGTGACTGCGAAGTTGAGTTTTGCGGACATCTGTATGACTTCCCCGTCCGGCTTTGTCAAGACTATCCCAATGCCTCCGCCTTCTCTGGTTGACGAACCATCGAAGTGGAGGGTCCAATAGGGCACGTCGATCGCGTAGATTTCAGGGCCTTCGAGCTCTTCCTCGATCACAGGTTCGTGACTGTTGTCGGGAAACTGTGCCAACAGATCTGCTACCGCCTGCGACTTGATCGCTCTTGGTTTCACGCATGTGATATCGTATTGAGAGATGGTCATATACCATTTCGCCAATCTCCCGCCCGGAGTAGTGTGAGTTAGCAGGTATCTTATGGGGTCGCTTTTGGTGACCACCACTACTTTGTGCGATGCAAAATAGTGTCTCAACTTCTCTATTACGAAGAATAAAGTAAGGCAATGACGTTCGATGTCTGTGTACCTTGATTCAGCAGGCTGCACAATGCGAGAGATGTAATAGATGGGCCTTTCTTGGCCTTCATACACCTGAGCCAAGAGTGCTCCTATAGATTTCCTTGTCGATGTAAGGTATAGCAGAAGCGGTGATCCCAGTTGAGGCGCGATCATTATCTTTGGGGATGTGAGTAGCTCCTTTAGCTTTTCGAATGCGGCTTCGTGATCAGGAGCCCAGTTGTACGCGGCATCCTTCTTGAGAAGAGTGCTGAAGCAGCATGTGATTTCGGCGATTGCTGGGATGAATCTCCGCAGATATGACAATTTTCCCAAGAATGTTTTCAAGGTACTTTGGTCGTGAGGTGGCGTCATGCTGGTGATGGCTGACACTTTCGCAGGGTCAGGCTCGATCCCTTGGCGATGGACTACGCATCCCAAAAACTTCCCCGAAGTCACGCCAAATGCGCATTTCATGGGGTTCATTTTCAGTTGAAAGCTCCTGCATCTGTTGAATACCTTTCGCAGGTCTGCAAGGTGATCTGCTTCATGCTTGGATTTGACTACCAAGTCATCCACATAGAATTCCACTTCTTTGTGCATCATGTCGTGGAATAGAGCCATCATGGCCCGCTGATAGGTTGCGCCTGCGTTCTTAAGACCGAATGGCATTACCGTATAGTTGAATACCCCCACGGGAGTGATGAATGCAGTTTTCCTTGCATCTTCGGGATCCATCTTGATTTGATTGTACCCGCTGAAGCCGTCCATGAAACTGAACATGCGATGGCCTGCCGTTGAATCAATGAGCAAATCGATGTTAGGCAGTGGGAAATCGTCCTTAGGACAGAAGCGATTGAGATCTCGGAAGTCCACGCAGATGCGGAGCTGTCCGTTCTTCTTCACCACTGGCACGATGTTGGCCAACCATGTGGGATGGTGATTTGGCTCTATGAACTTGGCGTCTAGGAGTTTGACAATCTCCTGTTTGATCTTCACGTTGAGCTCTGGCCTGAAACTTCTGGTGCTTTGCTTGACCGGTTTAGATCCTGGGATGATGTCTAAACGGTGCATGGTGATGCTCGTGTCCAGACCCGGCATCTCGTCATATTCCCATGCGAACACGTCCTTGTATTCAGTTAGGAGCTGCAGCAGTCCTTGTTCCTCTTTGCTTGTGAGGTCCGCACTCAGGAAGACTGGCCTTTTCTTTTCCTCGTTCGGGCTGAGGAACACTTCTTTTAGCTCTTGCTTTTGTGGTCTTGGCCTGTCTTCCATGCATTCGGGCGCTTCTTTGAGTTTCTCGTCCGGAGTGCCCTGTGTTGGCTCTTCCGTCAGCGCGACTTGCTCGATTCGATTGATTTGCCCAGGGACACCCCCATGCCCGTGTGAGGACGTCCCCGCGCACCTTCATATGCGATAGCATTTCTTCCCGTTGGCGTAAAAGCTCTCTATCTCCTTACCCTCGGGGTCATGCTTTGCGATCCTCTTCAGAGTGTACACATTTTTCCGATGATATGCGATGCGCGGCGCCTCTTCGCGTGTAGGCGGCTGTTCCTTGGCCTCTCCCCTTGTCACCATCACACCTGCAGGTGACTGGTCCTTGATGTCCTCCCAGAGAGGTAAGGGAGTAGGGTTGAATGGTCCGGGTGTTTGCTCGTCCGCCATCTCGGTGAACCACACCGCCTCGCTGAGATGTGCTTCGTCCAAGTTGAATGGGTTAGTTGAGGCCGGTATCTCGACAATCCTGTCGTTCCAGATAGCTTTCATCACTTGGTGAGCCGTCGAAGGGATTGCGTCAAAGCGATGAATCCAGGCCTGACCTATGATCATGTGATATGTGGTGTTCGCGTCTATGACATAGAACTTCGCCGAGCACTTGATTTTGCCGATCTGAACGCCCAGGCGGATCCATCCGATCGTCATTCTAGAATCGCTTCCGAATCCCACCAGCGGGGATGGACGCTTGACTACTTTGTGCTCGGGGATCCCTGCTAGCTTCAGTGTGTTGAGTGGAACAACATTGACCGCTGCTCCTCCATCGACGAATGCTCGCTTGAATTCGACGCCGTTGATGATGGCGGTCACGTACAGGGGCCTCTGGTGGCTCGCATCTGTCTTCTTGTCGCTGGCAGAAAAGGTCATAATCTTTTCTGTGAAACGGGACGCCCTGACGACTTTCCCGTTGGAGACCACGAGGTCCTCCTCGTAGTCCTCTGCTACCCTTAAGATTGCTTTTGTCATGTCCGCTCGACATTTTTCGGAGAAGTTCATCTCGTTGAAGAATTTGTTGAAGCCGTGCGACCCTTTCATGCGGTCGGCACGCTCATCTTCCGTGTCCATGCTGTAGTCTTCATCTTCATGGACTTCAGCAATGACGGGCAGACCATCCTCTGCGACTTCTTCCAAGTCCACTATCGAGATCATGGCGACCTCTTTGCCCTTTGAGCCCGAATCTGTATGGGCAGGCAGCGGGTTGTTGCGCACATCCTTCCGGTGGTCGCTGACGATGAGTTCGCCGTTCTTCATCTTCTGATCGAACGCGAATCTGAGCTTCTTGCACTCGGCTGTGGGGTGCATGACCTTGCCGTGGTATTCGCACCACTTAGGGTCTCTCGTCATCTCCTTGGAGGGTGCTTTCTCGAGCGGTGGCAGGACGCCGTCCTTACGCCACTGTCTGTAGAGATCGCTCGCTTCCTCCACCGAGCATGGCAGAGGTGGTGCATCGAAGTTTGCAACCTTTGCTTGCTTCTGGGGTGAAACTGTGTTGACCTCAGCTTCGCGTCCCCGCTTGTAGCCAAATCTGCCGATCTTGTAGGTGGTGCCGCTCGCAGGTCGTTCTGGAGCGCTCTTCTTTCTCTGTCTCTCGACAATGGGCTCGATGTTCATCGTGCATTCGATGAGCTTTGAAAACGTTGGTGTTTGTAAATTGATCAGCATGCTTTTGCATTCATCTCGCATGCACTGCAGGCATATCTCTACGAGCCGGCTTTCGAGCATTGGATCCTTGCACTCCAAGGATTTCGCTCTGAATTTCTTGATGAAAGTGATTCCATCTTCCTCGCGTTTCTGATACATCCGCGAGAGATGGATCATCGTCACCTTTTCTTCCATCTGGAAGAACTTGGTATAGAACTTCTGGACCATGTCGTCCCAAGTTTTCACAGATCCGGCCTCCAATGTTCGGTACCATTTGTATGCTACATTCCCAAGAGTTTTTGGGAATTCTCGCATCAGCAGCTTGGGATCAGCTCCGTATGGACCCATGACATCGATGAAACGCATTACATGCTCATGAGCGTTTCCATTGACGTCCTCGAACTTGTCCCATTTGGGAGCCTTGTACCCCGCCGGGTTAGGCATGAGATAGATCTCTCGTGGGATGGGTGGATCGTTGTCTAGCTTCGGGATGATGGTATCCGCGAACGACTGATGAGCCAAGATGGAGTCCACGCGCTTCTGCAAAGACGTCATGCATTCTGGAATGCTTCCCTCGGTAGTTGGCGGAGGGGTTGCCGTAGGCGGTGGCGACACATATGCCGCCGGAGGATTGGGAGTGTATTGACTACCCGCGTTTGCCCAGATTGTCGCTGGTGGAGGCAGAGTGTACTGCAGAGCTGGGTTGGACGCCAAAGCCGGGGGCTGAGAGGCGTGAGCAGCAGGGGGGAGCATTTGTGCCGTTGACCCTTGGACCGAAGGCAGCTGCGTGGCCGACGGTGGAGTTTGCAGATGAGGGTTGGGAGGCGTGGCCGACACTCCCAATCCTGGAGCGGTAGGGGTTCCTCCTCCCTGAGGGATAGCGGTGGCAGGTGGAGGATTTGGCGCAAGAGTGCCCAGAACGGCCAAGATCCGTTCTAACTGCGCGGATTGAGACTTGAGAGCTTTTGCCTGACTTTGGACAGTGGCGTCCAAAGACTCTAAAGTTGGCGCCTCGCCGGGAGTCGTCGGAGTACGGCGAGCCTCGTCTCCCGAGGGAGTTTCGGTGGAAGGAGATCGGTTGCTGACATCGTCCTCCTGAGACATGGTTGCTTTTGCTGGTAAGTTTCACGTCGGGTTCACCAAAATGTGCACAAGAGATTCCGGCAGGGAGACCTCCGTGTACACCGTACGTAGTGGATCAGGGATCGCACAGGAAGAATAGGGGTGTGTGTAGGGAGAGAGTAAGTCAGTAGCAATGTCTGAGAGAGAGACAGAGGTTTGGCAGAGCTTCCGCGTATGGCAGTGTGTCCTCCTTTGTATGGAAAGGTTAACGATCTATATATACTGGAGAACATGACCGTTGTAGTGTGGTTAATGCGCCCATTAATGGCGGCTTAATTGGCTTAACCATAACGGCACGTTCGTCCGAGTATATAGGAACCGTTAGAGCACGTGGTGCGCGAGTACCGGAACCGTTACGAGGTTGACCGGGTTTGACCGGATTGACCGGGTCTAGGGAGCTCGTGCCATAGATCTCTCAAAACAGTTACTAAAGGTCGCGTGCGGGCTTGGCTCGCACGCGACAGGGCTTACTCTAGCCTCCAAACCACAAAGTCCCTACAAGTCCCGTGCAGTGGTATGCGAGGGCTCTGTCTCGCAGCCCCCACATGGATCAGCTCGGCTGGTGATCCTGTGTGTGTGGAGCACAATATGGTGTGCTGGATGGTTGCCACGTGGCCTAGATCTGCCATGTCATAAAGCAGTATCTACAGGAGGCAATCAAATTTTCCTCTAATCCGACGTGCAAAAATGTATACTAACAGAATAATAAAATCAACGGCTGAAAATGTCTCCCCAATTGTCGCCAAAAATGTCTTTTGAAAGTGGCGAGACCCACAACCCCTTTCTTATTATATAGATGATATGGGCACATATTAACAATCAGTACAAACAAATTATATTTTACAAAATTTGAGATATTACAACTACCTTAAACAGAGTGAGCTAATGACCACCCATGATGTTTGGTGCTTCCCACGGTGCCTATGCCTATATGATATCACCCTCCTTTTGTCGAGCAAGCTAGGACAATTAGTGATCATAGTAGTACCCACAACACACTTTTTTTCCGTAGTAATCAGCTTACTCTCATCCTGCTCTCATAAATTCTTCCTTTGTAATTGTTTAATTGCTTTACTCAGTCTTACCATATAATCTACCTAGACATTGTTTGGGTAAATGAGTTGACCCTAATCCATCATATTTGTTTTCGTGCCAATTTATGGTCGACCCTTTTCGCGTGTAGCGAGTTCGTGTCAGGAAAAGCTAAATAATTTAGTGCCGAATTCGTGTTGTGTTCTCGTTTTGTGTCTGATATTGGTAGGCCTAGCCATCAAACTTGTGAATGTTAGAGGAAAAATATTACGGGTGACTAGTCGGCATTATTACCGCCCAATAGATGTAAGGTATATTTTTTTTAGAATTACCCAAATGTAAGGAATCACAATTGCATTTCTTAGAGGAAATTTATCACTAGTAATTACGCTACCGCTCAACAAATAACTAACACATCCAGTAACAAATAAATAACTATCGTAATAATTACATTTGAAGAAATATGTAACACGTAGTTATTATAATATTTTCTTATGAGAATACTTTACTCATATATATATATATTAGAGAAAATATATTGTTAATAATGATCACCACACAGGCACACACAGATGTTATCGCACATTGGGAAAAATGTGTAACATTTCTAAGTGAGAATTTATCAATAGTAATTATGCTACCGCTCAACAAAGAACTGACGCATCCAACAACAACCAAATAACTGTCGTAATAATTACATTTATAGAAATATATCGCTGGTAGTTATTATGCTTGACTCGTGTATGTTTTTATGATAAAAATATGTATTTATATTAGAGAAAATGTAGCGGCAATAATTATGACCACACACATGTTATCAAGCACTGGTCAAAATATGTAACAATAAAAAAACTCGGGAACTTTTTTCATATATATAGTGATTTTAACTTTAATAAAATATATATATATATATTAGAGAAAATGTATTGTGGATAATGATCACTACACAGGCAGACACACATGTTATCACACATTTGGCAAAATATGTAACATTTCTAAGTGGGAATTTATCAATAGTAATTACGCTACCTGATACGGATCACTCGTATCATCATGTCTATTTAGTATTACTTAATTATTTAATTGTTATCGCATTATTATTTATAAGCTAGTTTATTTATTTAATTAGTTAGTAGGACAGGGCCGAGCCCGTTAGGTCATCGTCTAGTTAGGGTTTAGTTGTTTTTCTATTGGGTGAAAGACAAAAACCTCCCTCTATTTATGGGAAAAATACATTTTGCCCCCTGATTTATGGGGAAAATACCTTTTGCACCCCTGTCACTGGATGGAGGGTGGACATATACCACCCTTCTGTTACAATCCGTTAGTAGGGGGTGCAAATTGACTTTTTCTGACCATTTTACCCTTACAAATTGTGGACAAATAACACATTTTTTTTTGTTTAATACAATGTTCATCATGTACTTGAACACAACCTCGACCACCACCAACAACTTGAATATCTACCACATACCAAATCAACACCACCGCCACCTCCACTACCACCAAATCACCACCACCACCACAACAACTGAATTTCAATTAAACCAAAACCATAAAAACAAATTAAATCAGAAAATAGTCCATAACTTGTTGAAACTTAGAATTTTTCATTGAATAATCTTATCATATCTAAGGCAAAAAAAAATCATAGCACAAGCCGTAATTCCAATCTCTCTCTCTCCCTCTTGTGTGCCTGTTTCAATTTCCTTCTCTGCGTGCTCATCTTCTGTAGTCAATTGGGTGTATCATCTTTCTTAGCCCAAATCTCCAATCGACATTGTCCTGGCTGAAAAATCCAAATGCACCTAAAAAAATCATTGATGGTTCACAAGATAGTTTCTTAGACCATGATGAATCATCACCCACACATCAAAGCAGGACCATTCAACGCCATCAAGATAAGTCCACTTGTGTACAAATACCCCAAGAGACTCTTTGTAAGAAGCTATGGTGGTAAAGGAAGGTGCAAAATCAAGGTTTCCCTGATCCGGCAACTCAATTCGTTCAAGCATCTCGTTAATCAGAATTCACAGTTCCAACTCCTCTCCGATTTCTCTAGAATCCCCTGGTTTTTTGATATGGGTTTCTCCTAATTCAGTCCAAACCCACATCTAATCATTCCTGCAGAATAGATACGACACAGAAGGCCACCCAATTCAAGAAACAGATCCAAAATCACTCGACCCATTTCCTCGCCACCGATGACAGCACTCGACCCATGAAGAAGACGACAGGGAAGAAGACGGCGGGAAAGAAGTCGACCTTCAACCCCACCACCAATGAAAGAACTCGACCTAAGAAGACGACGGGGAAGTTGATCATGGGTCTGGGTTGTGCCGCGCCTTAGGAGGCGATCCGGTCGTCGGCGAACTGGGAGGCGAAGAGAGTGAGGAAGAAGAAGCAATCGAAGGTCTTTCCTCTCCCTGTCAAACGACGACGACCAGATGACCACGAGTAGTGCCGGAGTTGACGAGGAGGTGGATTGGAGGCATGTTCGTTGATGGTTTTGTCTGGGCCTGGTGGTCCGACGGGAGAGAGAGAGAGACAGAGGGATGGAGGTGAATATCTGGAGAGGAAGAGAGGGGGAAGAGTGAGAGGAAGAGATAAGATTGTTAGGTTTTGGATATGAGAAGGTAAGACATTTATAGTGTGGTCATTTTGTCATTTTTCAGGGGTATTTTTGTCTTTTCACCCCTCCTTTAGCCTCCGTTAGTCTCCATCCACTGACAGGGGTGCAAAAAGTATTTTCCCCATAAATCAGGGGGCAAAATGTATTTTCCCCATAAATGGAGGGTGGTTTTTGTCTTTTACCCTTTTCTATTTAAACGTTGTAGTTTCATTATTTTATCAATGAATGAAGAAGAATATTAAAAGTGTGTGTTGGGTTAAAAACCCAGTGTTTGTTTGTGTGTGGAGACTTGATAGTGTCTCGAACGACTATCACGTTAGGTAAACCCTAACAATTGGTGTTTTCATTGTTTTGGCTATTCAACTGGTGAAAATCATGTCGGACTCAACCCCGGTTACAGTTCTCAACATCGATAACATCCCGGTATTTGCAGGCCTCCAAGCTAGTGGGAGACGAATATCTCTCAATGGGAAACAATACCGTTTGGTTTCCATTGAGGAATTTTGCCGCCTCCAAGACATCATTATAGGCAATGATCCGTCGCCACAAGACGAAGAACCGCCGTCGCCATCATAGACCCATCAGCTCCTAGCAGCCACACAACGGAGGCCTTCACACCTGATCCGTAGAACCAAGAAGTTGCGCTCCAATCACCTAAATCGCCAGATTCTCGCCTGCCACTCCCTCTGCAATTGCAGCAACCATTGATTCCGACGAATCAATCGTTGTTGCCTCCAACTCCGACTGGACCACACCACCCAGATTCATCTCCGGCGACCCAGCCGGCGTTTCAGCGGCACCAACAAGTCTCCGGCCACTACCGAACCTTCACCGACCCCCCCAGAGACGCCGCCACCAGATCCCACGACGCCAAAGCCATTCCAGGACACGATTCAACCACCACCGACCCTACTTCCGTTCGAACCCAACGCCTGTTCAAATCAGCCACCACAGTCCGGCGGAGGTACCTCCGCTCCCTCCAGATCCACTGACGTTTCAGCTGAACACCGCCGACCTCCACCGTTCCCAACCAGCCGCCGATCAAACACAGGACCACCCAGATCGTGTCCCCCGCTTGGACGCCAGTGATTTCGACCACAGGGCTGCCAATCCCGCCAATTTCTGGCGCTGCACTCTCCAAGTGTCGCATCCCCCTCCCGCCAACCCCGATTAGCGATTAATAAAACTTTGCGTTAACGGGAGGAGGGCGCGACATGCCGGTGAGGTCTTGACTCGTCGAGGGCTAAACAAGTAGTTATTAAAGTCGTGATAAAAGTTTCTAAAAATAATTTTACGAAAGCGTAAATAACAAATTATGTGGGGTCGTCTTGATAAACAATTTGAATTGTAAAGAAAAGAAACTTGAAACTTGAAAATCAATATCATTTAGTCCTCTCGACTCATAACATAAACAGAACATAACATGGAAAATGTTCTAGGTATCATACAAGGGCTCATACAAGGTCTTATAATACATTTTTATACAACTCTTACATTCTTAAAACAATATACAAACATGTATTCTAGAATAGCTCAAGCGTCTAGCATATACTCGACATCTAAGCACAAAGCATCACCAAGCACGTTGTCACATATAAACTAAACACATGCTACTTCTTGCTTCTTACGTGTTCTTAAAACCTGAAAAGAAAGGTAATTTAAAAGGGTGAGCTCAACTAGCTCAGTGAGTTACATCAACGCTCCTCCGTAGGTTTGAAAAACTAAAAGGAGCTAAGTTTTCCATGGAGAGAGATGGACATAAGGCATAGTCATACATACATATACTTGTGAAACCTGAAAGATCATGACATTCATAAAGTGTAACATGAATAATAGAGAAAGCATAACGTAAAGCATAACTTGAGGCTTGTGAAATCGTGTTGTTCCAAGTAGGAACCTTGCTTTGTCTCACATGGAGACCATAACGTACTTGAACATGTTTGCTTAGTTTCTTATCTTATGGCCCGTGTAACCTTCGTGACTTAACATAACATAACATAACATAGGGACATGTCCATCGCGTTGGCTCGTGAGGCGACGCGTTGCATGCTTATACTGCCCCGACAAAAGGGCCGTAGCCTGCCTATACCCGACAGGGGGTTTTACTGCGGTAACCGTGGCCTTTCTGAAAACTGTATTTTATCTTATGAAACGTTCGTTATCTTTCTTATCATCCATGGGGAATAAAACATTTACTTGATTCGAAAGCATACATACATACATAATAGGAAAACATGAACATACATAAGTTTTTAAGAAAATTGAGGTTAGGTACAAACTTCGGGAGGTAGGGTAGCTCACCTTACGAGCTTAATCCATTTACTTAATATTCCTTAGTCCAAATTCAATCATCTTTAATCGTACAAGCATCAACTCCACATCACGTAAATAACAAAGAAGGCTACAAATCATACATATAAGAACTTAGCACGAAATGATTTCGAATATAGCATATAATCATTTGGCATGAAATCATTCCAAACATAGTACATGCTCAAATCACTTAGCTAAACGACACTAGTCTTATCAATGCAAGATGAACTAACTTCTCACATATTCATATCTAGAACTTTATACTTATTATTAGATGCATATCACATGTCTAATGCAACACATAAATGCAATATGACATATTATGAACTAAAATTGAACTTACATAAACTAGCTTTAATAAACTTGATAAACTTCTAAATTATGTTCATAAGCAAAGTGTAGCTATCGCTAGTTTGGAAATTCATAGGTGGCCCAAACTAATTATTTAGTACCTAAAATTTTGACATAACATAGAATGATAACATATAAAAATATCAAAATTTATGAAAACTTTTAAGTATTTTTTAAACATTAACTTTCAGAATTGTTTAGGTGTAAAACAGAGGCTGAAAAGCGGTCATGGAATAAATTCATAAAATATTCAATAATTCCAAAAATTAATAAATTTTAACTAGAAGTAAATAACACCCCTGTGAACAACATATCCAAATTTGGTAACAATTGGAGTAGAATAAGTACATGAAACGTATGAAAAACTTCACTGGTCTGGGGTTGAGCAGAGTGTTAAATACAAGTCCAATGGCTCTAATTTTTTTACTGTAGAAACATTACATACAAATACACAAACTTTTTATTTTTCGTAATTTTCTGAAGTGTTTATCTATTTTTCCTAATTTTCTTAATATATGCTCAAATCATGAACTTTATAGTTTTCTATACTTCAAAACTTATTGCATGAAAGAATCGCTATACCAAAATATGAAATCACACAAACACAAGCTCTAAATCACATACATATCACTACTCATAACATATTCTTACATGAATCAAAGAGTTTTTACCTAACAAACTCACTTTTGCACATGCATGTATGAAGATCCTAAAGATGATGATGAATCAAAGAACATGCAATCATAAATTCACCATGCTTTCATTTAAACGAGATGATCAATTCTAAATTTTTTCTTAAAATGATGAATCACTAACATGAAACTAAAGATCAAGCACTTTTTATACCAAGAACATGAACTATCAACAAATTGAACACATAAAGAAGAAAATAGTGCTTACTTATAACCCTTGAGAGGAATAAGGGAATGATCTTTGATTTTTGGACGTTGAAAGAGCTTGTATTCTTGGACAAGATGATGAAAAAGCTCCCTCAATGCATAGTATAACATTGGACTTGAGTTTTTCATGATTTGAGAGGTAGAAAAGTGAATTTTGGTGGTGTTTTGTGAGGGTCAACACCCAAAACCGGGCATTGCATTCTTGAGGAGACTTTGAGTGTTGAAGAGAATGAGAGAGAGAGCATGAGAGGTATGGGAAGTGCTAGGGACTGACTTGATGGGATATGGGGGGTATTCATAATCATATATGAATAAGAGAACTCAATATCATATTATAGATGGTTAGTTGGGTGGAGGAAAGATCTAGATGTGAATATTAATTGGGAGACATGCTAGTTTACGGTAAATGATGTAGCATCCAATAACTGAGAGGTTGATGCATGAAACATAAAGTTTGGAGAACAATTCAAATTTACATAAAGTTATGGGGCAAACTAGAAGTTTAATAGTAACTAACATGTTGGCACAAATATAACATTCTTGAAAATATTTTCTTTAAAGTATAGCATACTTAATAAAATATTAACATTAACACACATATTTAGAAGATAATAATATCGCTTAAATCATAAACGTGCAACGAAAATATGCGGGTTACTACACCAAGACTCCGTCGCCACCGCTTTCCGAGCGCTACACTGACCACCGGCGGAACCACCACCTCCGTCCAAGCGCCACAGCAACCGACCAACTCCTGGGATTTTTCTTCGGCAACCAACTTCTAGCCATGGTGGTACTAGGGCATCTCAATTGGTTGGGCACCTTCCACTACTTTTGGGCACGTTCCTTCTCTTATTAGTGGGCCTCCTTTACATAATGTTGGCCCCTCTCATTATTTAGATTCCACAACTCAACTGTGTCAGCCCAATTATACCCATCCTACCACTTATAATGCCAACCCAACAACTCACCACCACAACTACATGGGTTCGGACGCGCCCCATAACCACAAGCTCGTTCGTCTTCAGCTTGATTCGGGCTTTACTAATTTTGGCCGTCTTGAAGCTTTTACGCGCATTCACCTTGAGGACAAGGTGATTTTCAACCGTGTGGAAGTTGATACGGATCGCTCGTATCATCATGTCTATTTAGTATTATATAATTATTTAATTATTATCGCATTATTACTTATAAGTTAGTTTATTTATTTAATTAGCTAGTAGGACCGGGCCGAGCCTGTTAGGTCATCGTCTAGTTAGGGTTTAGTTGTTTTTCTATTTAAACGTTGTAGTTCCATTATTTTTATCAATGAATCAAGAAGAATATTGAAAGTGTGTGTTCGGTTAAAAACTCAGTGTTTTTGTGTGTGTGGAGACTTGATAGTGTCTCGAACGACTATCATGTTTAGTAAACCCTAACAGAACTACCGCTCAACAAAAAACCGGCGCATCCAACAACAACCAAATAACTGTCGTAATAATTATATTTGTAGAAATATATCACTGGTAGTTATTATGCTTGACTCGTGTATATTTTTATGATAATACTTTACTCACATATCTACATAATAAGCTGCTATGGGGAATAAGCTATCCCCTAAATGTGACACGTGGAATAGCTTATTCCTGCCATATCCTAGAAACCAAATAGCTTATAAAAAAATAATCTAAAATATTTTGAAGATAAATCTTCTTCATTGGGGTGCATGGGTTATGCACTAGTATATATATATGTATACGTATATTAGAGAAAATGTATCGGCAATAATTATCACCACACACACGTTATCACGCACTGGTCAAAATATGTAACAATAAAAAACTCGGGAACTTATTTCATATATATAGTGATTTTAACTTTTAAAAAACATATATATTAGAGAAAATATATTGTTAATAATGATCACCACACAGGCACACACACATGATATCGCACATTGGGCAAAATATGTAATATTTGTAAGTGCGAATTTATTAATAGTAATTATGCTACCGCTCAACAAAGAACTGGCGCATCCAACAACAACCAAATAACTGTCGTAATAATTACATTTGTAGAAATATATCACTGGTAGTTATTATGTTTGACTCGTGTATATTTTTATGATAATACTTTACTCATATATACATATATGTATATTAATGAAAATGTATCGGCAATAATTATCACCACACACGCGTTATCAAGCACTGGTCAAAATATGTAACAAAAAAAAGACTCGGGAACTTATTTCATATATAGAGTGATTTTAACTTTTAAAAAATGAGAGACTAATGATATGTATGTATCCGGTAGCATGCTGTCGTTTTTCTATTTTCTCATTGTTTTCCTAAATATTTTAAGCTTAATTTATAAATGTGTAACAATTTCTTAAATTCCTTATTTAATTACTATGTGTTTTACTCATATACTATCATATTTAGTTATTTAAAAAAAAATTATAATAAACTAAATATGTTTCTAACTATGTATCTATAACACTAATCGCATTCCCTAATTTTAGGTTTAAATTAAAATATGAATAACGCTCTCTTATATTTAGACACGTAATACTCCAAACACATATGTTGTCTAAGCGCATGCGCATATATATAGCTAGGCAAAAAGATAGATATAATCCTATATGATTTTGTTGCTTTTGAGAAACTAGGTTTAGCAGCTAGGGTGGGTAACTCAAGTGGTAGAGCGTTGGAAGCCCCTGCATGAGGTCCTGGGTTCAAATCCGGTTGACGACAAAACAATTTCTCAAAAAAAAAAAAGAAACTAGGTTTATATAAGGAAAACACTTATAGTTTCATGCATATGAGGGTCATATACATGAATCTTTTCCTTATAGGTTTATATAAGGAAAAGATTTTTAATTTAAAAATTAAATTTCTCGAATATTTTTAATTTTTAACTATGAGCGATATTAACTACGGTATGTGCGGAGAAGATTCATGCATATGAGGGTCATATAAGGAAAACATACAAATATAGTTCATACGTGAAAGCATGTTTCCTTAATCGTTGATCACTGTAATCTTGCTATTAATTTCTTACTTTCAAACTCCAATTGAGTCCAACGAACCATTACGATGTTGTGAACACACTAGTACAATTTCGCAGCGTTATATATGAACAGTGAATATTTTTCCATAAAATGGTAGGCTGAAAATGGCATGTGATATCTCAAAAATCTCATCAGAGAATCAAATTTTCAAAACAATTAAACAAACCTAGACGCTTCCCAAGGCCTTTTTCACCCACCCACCCCCATTATTTCCTTCACCTTCTTATCCCTAGGCTTTTATAAATACCACCCCTTCCTCTTCTTACCTTCATCATCATCTTCTCTCTTTCTTTCTCTCTCTCTCCCACCAACAAGTCTCTTTACTCTTTTCAGAGCTGGTTGGTCTGAGTATTGTGGGTAAGAAGGTTAGTTGAAGCTTCTTTGCTCAGACCTTGCTCTAACCCTAATATGGTAGTTAGGTTTCTCCAAAGCTTCAGACCCAGTTAGTTATATATAGCTGTTGTCTGAGGCTCCATGATCTTGGATCTTGCTCTTTTATGAGTTGTGACCTCTCTTTGAGTGTTTTCTTAGTTATATATAGCTGTTTGTAACAGGCTCCATGAGATTTGGATCTTGATCTTTTGGTGGGTTTCAACCTTTGATGTTTGTTTTTTGAAGTAGGGTATGAGAAAGTTAGGGTTTTCTTTGCCTTGTGTGTGCGTGTGTTTTTGTGTGTTTGTGTGTGTGTAAGGTGGACGGGAGTGGAGCTTCCTTAAGTCCAATAGAGGATCTTGCTGGGGTTGATTGAGCTGTAGACCTATGGATCCCTCAAACCCTATCTTGGATGTTTCATTTGGATAGGTTTGTGGCTTGCATATGTCTGGAGCACCATTACCCTAATCTGCTTGATCATGTTTTGGATTGAAGGGAGCTCTACACTTTTCTCTCTCTCTCTCTCTCTCTCTGTTAGATCTTGTACTGTTTTGTATTGTGGGGCAACAGATCTAGTAAATGAACTTGGAACTAGATTTGATGACAACATGCCATTTTTTTACCACTAGATAGATCTGGGCTTGTTATTTCTGGCTATCTGACAAGTCAAATATATGGATCTGGCTGTTGACATTTGCCTTGTTTTGATGAATTTGTATTAGCTGTCTTCTGACCCTATTTTGCAGGAACTGTTCAGATGTTGAAGTGCTTTCCTGTTTCTTGAGAAGCTTGTTTATGGAAATGAAGACAGTGAGGTCTGTGCTGGTGGATCTGGTTAAGACAGTGGTGCTAGAAGCTTGTAAACTGTTGTAATAAATTTTTGATATTCAACACCTTCTCTTTGATGTTGAAGAGACTTGTAGAGAGCAATTGGTTATTGTTTACACGTTATTTGTTGAGACTATACTACTAATAAAACGTCTTAGTTGTCAACTGTTGAGCCTAATGGATTGTTCTAATCCAACATCTTAATATGTGTGTTTGGATGCATGTACATTTTTTAGATTTTTTATTGCTGAAATATATTTTTTGGTTCAAAAACCGATTAAGAAAAACAAATTCATGTGAATGAATTGTCAAATCTATGCTTGTGTAAAATCACCCAGTTGCCAACGGGTTATTTTGCAGATTTTAAATGTAGGTGTCATTGATTGGTCGAACAAGCCGGTGTAACTACTAGTATTATGTGGTAACCATTGTAATACAAACGAAAAACCACGACATGGAAACTTGTGTATTTCAATTTTCTAGCAACCTTGTTTGAATGCTGAAGCTCTTGAATTAATGCTTAGAGTCTAGAATGATAAACAGCTGTTTGTTTAGAAAGATGAAAATCTAGTTCCTCTTCTAAAATTACTTGTTTCTATGGGTTAGTTTGCTGGGATAGTTTGTGGTGAAAAAACTTGTTTACACATTGTTTAAATCAATGTGTATGATGCATCATATCTAGTGAAATATATTTGGTTGTAATTTTTAAAATATAAGTTTTTTTTGACAAACCAATGAAGAAAATCAAATTCATGTGTATGAATTGTCAAATTAGAGGTGTAAAAGCACCCAGCTGCCACCGCATTATTTTGCAGTTTTAACACGTCGGTAAAGCCGGTGGAGCTACTCTGATTATGAAAAACCAATCCTTCGAAACTAGTGTATATCAATTCTGTAGCATCCCCTGTTTGAATGCTGAAGCTCTTGAATCAAATGCATGTCATGTTTGTTCTGAAAGATGCAAATCTAGTTCCCCTATTAAAAGTACTCGAGTGTATACGGCTGAGTTTGCTTGGATGATTTTCGCGGAAAAAAATTGTTTACAGATTGTGTTGCATCTTTTGATTTTTTTTTGAGACTGTTTAAACCAATCTTTGTGGTACGATAGTTTTTAATTTAGATTTAAAACTAGAAAAATAAGTTCGGTAGTAGATTTTATATTTAATGTTATTGATGAAATGACATATTTATCTTTGTGCTAAATAATTGCGCCTCTCCTTAATCAATCGACAAAAATGGTATATAGGGTTAGGTCAAGGGATCCTTTGACCTAGGATTGAAATGACTGCTAACCAATCATGCTAAAACCATAATATTTAGCACCATTATTTATCAATTTATTGATTTCTTTCATTTCACGATGAGCATAAAGTTAGTTCTTGGTAAACAACAATAGTCACGAGTGACGCAGACCCCGATTATGGCACCGACGGCATACTGATTAAAACGAAAAACGGCATACTGATTAAAACGAAAAATTGTGCCTGTCCTTAATCAATCGACAAAAGTGGTACATGGGGTTAGGTCAAGGGCTCCTTTGAGTGGACTTGCCTCTCGAACTTCGGAATTACTTGGGACAAGCCCATCTCCATTGAACCTATCCTCGGATAAAATCACTGTATTGAGGGTCTTATAGTCATTTGGACGCATATTATGCTTCTTATCTTGCCTCATATTTTGCTGCACCCAAACACAGTAAGTCAGCATATCATATCATGACTTATCCGACAACATACATATCCTACATTATATCCCAACATAAGCCATATCTGTTGTATTTTATCCATTACCCAAACGAGGCCTCAAAAGAACTGAAAAACAGCTCAAACAAGTATCAAAATATGTGTTCTCTCAAAAATATACTTCATCCGTTTCTTCTCTTTCTCTACGTTCTGACTTTTGTCACTATTCACAAGGTCACTTTCGCCCGGTGATTTGTATAACAAAACTATCTAATATTTTAATTATTTTTTTATGTTTTTGTAGAGTAAAAGTTATTCTATAACACGGTGAAAAAATTATCAAAAAATTGTATCGTTTTTTGATCCAAATCACCCGGTCAAAGTGGTGTAGATAGAAGTCAAAAAGTCAAAACGTAGAAAAAGAGAAGAAACGGAGGAAGCATGCGGTAAGAAAAATGTATTTACACAGTCTACAAAACATAACAAATACTTCTTGCATATGATTGACAAATGGATGATTTACACTTATCACCCCTGTGTTTTGATAATTATGCAATCAATACCCTCATTGTTTGTCAATCTATATGAGACACCCTTAATTTGTGTCAAAGTATTTACAAAGATCACCCTTCTGTTAACTTCCGTTAAGAAGGTGTGAGGTGGCAGTGAGTACACACCTTTAGGTGCTGATTTGATGCCCAAATTGCCCTCCTAATAATCTAAAAGTTATTTGTAATTTTGTGGCGACTTATATATTACCAAAGAAAGGTTTTAACTACCTTTCTTATGACATTTGTACCCTCCATGCTAAGAAACCCCCTGTCTCTAACCCCCATCCCACTCCACTTTCCTTCCAGTTAGCTCCCATGAGGTAGTTTTTTCCTCTTTCTCTCTTCTCTTACACACTTAAACTTTATTATATTAATTAATTAATTATTATTTATTTTTCACACAACATCTGTACTATACATTATTCAAGATATATTCCGTAATTTTACAATATAAATATTTATTCTACTACCTTTGTGTTTATTTACAACTTCGCGTTGATAAAAATAAATTGTTGGTAAATAAATATTTAAATTGCTATAGAAATATTATACTAAAATACAGTGGGAATTCAATTCAGAAGAATAACGGAATATTTATTTTTTGCTCATGGATTTTTTTTGAGAAGGCTCATGAATTTTGATTTTCATGCAATTATGCTTGTAATTTCAATCAAATCATCCAAATTTCCTTACCAAACCAGGGTGAAAAATTGTCATTAACACAGAACCAACACTCACCTCTTCCCTCACCTCTATATATCCCGCATTTCTATCCGTTCTTTTTTGTTCTATGTACTATTTTCTCAACCTTTAATTTTCCACTTCAACCCTTTTTTGGAAGGGCCATTTCAACCCTTAACTTGTCGTTATATTGACTAATAAATCCCCGATTATTTAGGAAAAAGGTTTGAGAAGTTAAAAGTAAATATTTTAGATGAGCAAATTTCCAGCAGGGTAGAGGTGTCGAGGTCGGGGTCTGGTGGTCGTTGTTAAGGCTGGGGTTTTCGGGTCGTCGATGGAGTTTGGTAGTTGATTAGAGGGGGAGGGTTTGGCTCTATTGCTGTAATGGTGACTAAGTTTGCAAAGAAACTGGTTGCTTGGTTTCTCAAGTTACCTATTTTTCCTAAAACTAAGTGTGGAAAACAGAGCAAATTCATCGACCAATCAAAATGACGAGCGACTGAAAAAAGAAAATTGCCAATGTTTGAACGGTGATCTACATCACTTGATTGGGTTGGGTCAGTGGTTTAGGGTCAATCTGGATTTTGATTTGGTCTGGGTCAGAGAGAATAATTGAGAAAAAAACACAGAGAGTGAGATTGATGACAGTATACAATGAGAAGGAAGAGGAAGAGTAATCAAGTCATCGATAGGTTTGTCTTTGCACATTAACAGCAACTTGGGTGATAAAAATTACACAAAATAAAGAGGGCAAATAAATACTTTTTCCTTCCCATCATGGACGGACCAAAATAAGGGCGTGTCTTGTCAATGGACAAACAGTGAAGGTGCCTACCGCCAATTTACCAGAACACATGGGTAATAAGTGTAAATTACCCTAATATTGATGGATGTACGAAGGGTAAAGTAGTAATTTACATTTTTCCATCCATGTCCGTCTCTTTCCATCCAAAATAAGGGTGCCTTTTGTCAATTGATGAACAGTAGGGGTACTGATTGCATAATTACCATCTTTCAAGGCTGCAAAGTGTATATTACCCTTGTCAAATGCGTCTCAACTAAAAGTGTAAGAGACATTTTCCACCCTCCGACTATGGACAAAAGACATTTTGCCCTTTGATTTACAGAAAAATACATTTTGCACCTTTATTAACCGATGGAGGGTGGACAAATACCACCCTTCTGTTACAATCCGTTAGTGGAGGGGTGCAAACTGACTTTTTGTGACCATTTTACCCTTATTGATTGTGGACAAATACCACCCTTTTTTTGTTTATTATAGTGTCCATCATGTTCTTGGTGTTCTTGAGCACCACCTCTTTTACCACCAAACCAACACCACCACCACCACCACTACCACCACCAACAAACAAACAAACAAATTGAATTATAGAAGGTTACACAAACTTTAACAACGGAAGATGAAGAAGAAGCGGAGAAAGAAAACAAACCCAAATTCCTCCGCAACACAACATATTCACAAACCCATCTGATTAAACCACTCAGACCCTGATTTATCTTCTTCTCCTTCGAGATTAGCACCTCGAGCTCATCGTATCCAGTGTTTGAAAGTTGGAAGGAGATGACCCTCATTCTTCCTGACCATTTTCCCCCAAATCTCCATCAATAATTTTTTCTTGATAGTAGAGACCATCAAGAACAGTTAGAAAATTTGCAGAATAGGTTGGATTTTTGAAACTATTTGACAAATGGACATCAATATTAAATTTCAATTATTTAATCAAAACTCATTGACTTAATCAAGCTCAATAATGAAATTGATAAATATTTAATTATTAACTGAAAATTTTAAGCTAATAAAGCATATTTGTTCTAACTTTCCCTCTCTTCCTATCTATCTGCTCTTTATTTCGGATTTAGCCCGTCAAAATATCACCGGCAACACCGACCTGTTGGAATAGGTGCCCTAGAGGCAATCTATATTTGGTATGAACAATGTAATTGGCTAGAATATTCATTTATTATAAATTGCGATATTTAATAAAATGAAGTCCTTAGATACAATGTGTTGTTTATCTTAAATATCCCTAGTCCAATATATTGATTAATAGGACGATCAAATATAGACTACTATGTGTGTAGATTGATATGAGGATATCAAGTCTAACACATGGGTATGCATTAGGAGTAATGTCATACTGGATTGACCCACAACGAGAAGGATACATTAGATTATGTTAAAGTCACAATCGCTTCTCGTAGTGCTAATATAATTGCAATCCTTAGACTTGAAGTCACTAGATACTCTAGTTGTGAAATATCATGCTTTGATGTTATCAAACGTTACACCGTAACTGGGTAATCATAAAGATAGCTATCGGGCATGATAGGAAGCAAGCTCAGAGATCGTAGTGATGTAGAGAGGATTTTTCTCTCCCACATAATGGGAGTAAATATCCACGGCCACTCGAGGGATGAGGCTTATTGAATGTCTAGCCAGAATCAGATAAATCAATATGGAGATATTGATGTTATCTGCTTGCATAAGCGTTTCCCCAGGATCGATGAACTATGGATTGGATATACGAGTGTGACTATTTATGTCTCGTGTCCAATCCGGATATAGATATAACGGGATAAGGCAATATAAGATATTGGGCACAAAGGTTTGTCAGGATCACTGACTTATTTCTATTAGTTGGGTGCATGGATGTGTTGCTAGACACCGCTTCATGTTAGTAATAAGTTACTACCAATTAAGTAGAAACCTATGGGGTCACACGTCAAATATAGTAGAACTAGATTTGTGATTAATTAATATGATTAATTAATAAGAAGGATCAATTTGTAACACCTTGCAAACTTGGTAGGACTAATAAGCAAGGAAGGGGCTAATCCAAGTTCTTGTAGAACTAGGAAGGACCTTTATGTAGTTAACAAGGAGTTGTTGGACTATATAAAGGAGGCTCTAGCTTCCTTCCCACTAATGGTATTAGACATAACACAAGAGAGTGGGAGAGAGCAAAAGAGAGAGCAAGACAAAGCTAGAGGCCGAAGCCCCTAGCCCGTCCGCCCCTTCCCGTCGGCACAAGAGAGGCCCGAAACCCTCTCTTCTTCCTTCGGTTGCTTGAATCCTTCTTCCCTCTTCCTCCGTTCCAAGCTAGCACTTGATAAGGAAGAATCTAGATCTCACCTCTAGACGTGGATCAACCGTAGAGACGAAGACAACATTCTTCGTGTGATCTCCCACACCAAAAGGTACACAAATACTATGCCCCTTATCATGTTATGATGTCTCTTCCTGTGATCCTTGGCGGGCTTTGATTAGGAATTAAATTTTTGTTATTCCGCTACGTTACCTACGTCAAAACCCAACACGACCATCATCACCGCCTTCTCCGACCATTACTCTCTCTCTCTCTCCGATGACAAGTCACTCGAAACCCAGAGTTTCACCAACCTGACCCTCCTTCTCGATTTCACCCTGAGGAGGAGGTCTCAAAATTTCTCGGACACTGACTCTGAAGCTACCCTTACTACATAATTCAATTCCGAATAAGAATAAAGGGATGAACATGAAAGGGGAAGAACGGGAACCAGAAGAAGGTGAAGAAGAAGAGGATTTGGATCCTGAAAATAGAAGGCTTAGATCATGAGGTTTTAGATTTAATTCAGATTTATCGAATTCAAGAATTATTCGATCAAGAAGAACTAGAAAAACAACAAGAACAACAATCAATCTGAATTGCAATAAATAAATAGTTACATAAACATGAACTTGTAGGTGAATATATATCTAAGCAACGAACACAATAAGCAAAATATACATGAAGTTGAAGAATCCGAGGCAATTTGACTCAACAATGTTCCTAATTTTCTGTGCTATCAAGGGCTAAAAAAATATCAAATAAACAATATATAATTGAACATAGAGTTCGATACCTCGAAGACCTAATTTGATGTGTCGAACTCTTAATTCGATAAGTCTGGAATTTGGCTCTTCGAGAACCAAGCCAAAGGCCCTTCCAAGTACCATTTCAATTGGTTAAACTCTTAGTTTGAGTCTGGGACTTGGTTTTTGAAAACTCTTGTTCAAGAAATGTCGAACTAAGAGTTCGATGCACCGAACTAACAATTCGACAAGTCCATAGAGTTAAGAAAACTGCATTTTGTGTTGATTCAATTTATGTTAGGTTATTTTTTTAATTATGTTTTAAATTTAAATAATAATATAGTATGATTAATTTAGATTATTATAAATACCACACTCAATTGAAATATATTAAGTTTTTGACTAAGAGAAATCCTTAACCAAACATGACTCTTTATTGAGAAAGCCTTAACCAAACATGACTCTTCGAATGATAAATATTAAGAGCAAGTAACATATAATTTAAGAACTTTGTATATTTTGTTGATTCTATTATGTTATGTAACTGATTTAAGTATATTTAATAATTAAATAATAATTAAGTATAATTGATTATTATTCATATATAATTGCAAATGGGTGCTAGCTCAGTGGTAGAGCGTTTGAAGCCCCTACACGAGGTCCCGGGTTCGACCCCGACAATATGATGTAATTCTAAAAAAAATCTTCTAAGTAACACTTTGTTAGTAAAACATACTAAATTTATGTTCCATGTGAAAAACCTTAACCAAGTAACACTTTGTAACGGAAACTATTTTGTTGTATCTACTACTTCAAAAGATCGGTATGCTACATAATAAAATTATCAACGTTCGAATACATAAAATTTATACAAGCAAAAATGTTTGAATAAATAATCAAATACATACATAGAACAACGACCCACCACATCTAATTCGAACAGCGAACATTTCGAGCCCTAAACGAGCCAAACTCAAACAAGGTTTTTCTGTTCGACTCGAGCTCGTATTTGAATCATTTGACAACCAAGTTAAATGAGCCAAACTCAAACAAGTGATATTCGGTTTGATTCAGCTCGTTTACACCCCTAACTATGCATATGTGATGCTTGCTGGCCCAATCAAATTTACTATTTTGCCCCTAGCAACCCAGTCTCTTCAGTACAATCTATGACTATGCATGAACCCTCCAATCATACTCCGTCAAGTTAACTAATGTGCAGACATGATCCCTATTCCTTCCCGATACATTCAGTGTTGTGTTCTAGAATTTTCACTTAATTGCATTCAGGTCTCTACATTTTAATAAAATTGTAGAAAAGACTCTAAAGTTGAATTTTAATTAATTTTAACTCATGTAAATACAGACTAACTCTAGATATCATGAAACTAATACAGAGGCATGAGGTCGTGCCCATGGTATTATATAACAAGTCAAACTTGGCTAGTTGACTTAAAATGTTTTTCTAAACAACTTTCTAGAATGTCATTTTGGTCAATTAGGTAATCTGATAGCTCAACACATAAATTCAAAGTTCATGAATGATTATCCGAGATCACTATCAACATCAATGTCAGTTGAGGAGGGGGGATGTGTGGTTCTCATCTCCTCCCATCTTGTGTTGTAACTTCATCTGCCTCACATCATGGACTAACCGAAACTTCGGCTTGATCTTATCCATAAACTCATTAAGGGTTCAACGCGTCTCCAAGATCCAACACTTATTATGCCTACCCACATAGGTGTGATGTTTTCCATCAAATCATCACACCCTTTTGCAAGTAACACACACTATTTGGTTAAGCATGCTTAGAAAAGAGAAATCAAAGCTAAATGGATTAGAAAAGTGGACAACCTGATCTCAAGGAACAAGTAAATTGGGCCATCGAACTGTCACTTCAACATTCGAACTATTACTTCAATGGGTCTAGGCATGTTGAACTAAAAGTTCGATGGTCGAACTGCTAATTTCAAAAACCTTTTCTCTAAACCCTAGACCCTAAAACATATCGAAATAATAGTTTGATATGTCAAAATGTCACTTTGAAAACCATTCTCTTAGAACATACAAGCTTCCTATCAGACTCATAAATACATGTCGAACTCATAGTTCGATAGGTTTTTTCTTTCAACTTCTGAAACATCCATATCGAATAAAGAGTTTAATATGTTAAACTCTAAGCTCCATGGGGTTGTTCCGGAATCCATAATTTGAAGAAACATGCCTATCGAACTATGATTTTGACATGTCGAACTCACAGTCCGATGAAACTACAAAGTCTATGTAATAGGTCATCAAACTTTGAGTCCAACATGTCGAACTAAGTTCGATAGACCTGTTCTATTTTATGTGTTCATCTCGGGGTTGACCTTGTTTTTGCTACTTCCATTATTCCAACAATAAAAATGATGAAAAACACGTATACGGGCATATAGGGAACTTACTTAAGCAGAATATGCAATTTTCCACGAAAAATCTTCACAAAATCAAAGTTTTTACAGAAAACCCAACAATGGAGGTTGGGAGGTTTTAAGAGAGACTTTAATAGCTTAGAATGACTGAAAGTGTAATACCCCGTATTTACGTTATGGGTTATTTGGTCATTTCGGAAAACTATTTAAGAATTTCAAGAGTTTTTTTTAAAAAAAAAAAAAATTATTCTTAAATTATTATTGGTTTCAAAGTATAAGAGTGTCATTTGACATTTACGATATTCTAAAATGTATTTTGAGTTATTTTGTAGTTTTGGAAACTTCGATAATACTATATGAAACTTATTTTGTATATTTGAAAGAAACTTGTAGTTTTAATTCGAAATTGCATTTTTTTACCCCTCAATTTTCGGTTATCACTCTTTAGCCCAATCTATCAACTATTTTAATTTACACTCTAAAGTACTCTCTCCACCATTTTGGTCAACACCAATAAAATAATTTACTTTCATTTCTACTCCTATTAAAATAACACCACTTATGAAAATCTACACATGTACTTATACAAACACTCTTGTACTTACACCAACTCACCATCACTCGTCCCATTCATCTCCACAACTTCCTATCTCTTTCTCCTTCAATTATTCATATGGTTTTCTCTTCAAGAACACCCATACATGCTTTCTTCTCTCTCTCAAAATCTCATTTCCGTTTTTGGGTGTTGTCTTCACATAAAATGCAACGGCTCGCGGATTCCCTAGCCTTCCGTTCCGGACCGGAAAGCCTGGGAGGGCGCTGCAAAAAGTAACGGCGGGAATCAAAAGCATAACACTCCAAAAGTATTTATTTATTACACAACATTAAACGTCATGAAAGTCTCTAAACGTTACATAAGTGATTCCAAAAGCTATACATCATCCTGGCTTGCTAACTAAACACTACACGTGACGATGTCCTTCTACGTGAGTCTCCTACCCGGCTACCCCTCAGTCTTCGACTCCTAAACCTGCGGTGGGAAGGAAAACAGGAACCGCAGTTTTCAAAGTCAGCATTGAAATACTGAGTAAGTGACACCCAAGCTCGTAAAACAGACGACGAAACATAAATTTCTTTTCAAAAATATATACAGAGGAAATAATCATTAAATGCAGATTAAATAACTCAAATAAGAACCGTAAAACTGTAAGAAGTGAACCTGGCGCATTCAGTAAGAACACTTATAAAATTCTCATTCTTTAGATCTTTCTTTCTCAACTTTCAAACGGGGAGGATTAGTCCCAATCTCTTTCTTCTTTTCTTTTATAAATATCCCAAATCTCAGAGAACTGTATTATTAACTGTGTTGCTACGGGGAAGAATCAACTATCCATCTCGCATACTCCAAGACCTTAAGTGCCGGCACCCCCTAAGACTTCTTGCGGCCAGAGAGGTGAGTACATGAAGCAACCTGGCAGGTTGCGACCGGGTGAAAATAAACGGGTCGAGTGACCGCAGCCAACACGACCAATCTAATCACAGGCCGAGTGACCGAAGTCAACACGTCAATAATAATAAGCTTCTCCCGCACAACTCTTTCCACTTTAAGTTAATTACGAATTATTATTATTATTCGTGAGACAATATCAAGCAAAACAATTTCTGAAAAATGTAAGAATGCCTCAAATAAATCAGGTAACAAATAAATAGCAACCACATTTTGAGACAAATATCAAAATCAATTTGTGACACGAAAGGATCTTGGCACCCAAGGCTTGGCATGTTCACTTACCTTATTAACAGCGACAACACGTTCTAGAAGTAGCTCCTGCGTAGGCCAAAAATGGCCGGAAACCGTCAAGAAACGAGTCGGGTCGGAGCTTGTCGTCGGAGTCGACGGTGTTGAGTTTCGTAGCCGGCTTTAATGGCTTCTCAGGCTTGGTTTGAGCTCTCCACAGAGTTGGTCGGGGCCCTAAGGTTCTGCTGGAAGCGCAGAGAGAGAGAGTGGGTGCTGCTTCGGTGCTTTCCCGAGATGTTCGCCGGATTTTATGGAGTTTCCGCCGGCGGTGATGGCTTGTGATGGCGACCTGCTGCTACTGGGTCTTCTTTCCTCTGTTTCTGGGTTCGAAACAGTGAGAGGGAGAGAACGAAACTGAGAAACAGAGAAGGGAGATGAGAAATTCTGGGTTCTCTCGATTTTTTTCCCGTCGGTGGTTTTGTCGTCGGCAACAATGGAGGCAGCGAAGGGGTCGTGGCTGCTGCCTCCTTATTTCTTCTACTGCTGGGTTTTGTGAACAGAGAGAGGGAGAGAGAGAGAGAGAGAGCTGAGAGTTTGAGAGAGAGAGAAGTCCAGTAGTGGGTTTTCTAAGCGGTGGTTCCTGACGGGGCTTCGGCGGTGGTGGTGGCTGTGGCTACGACCACTAGCTGCTTCTGCTGAGTCTTAGAGACGGGGAGGGAAGAGAAAGGCAGAGAGAAGCTAGGTAGGTTTTCTTCTTTTGCCGAAGATGGTGATTATGGTGGTGATGGGGGAGATGACGGTGGTTGTGGTGAGGGTGGATGTGCTGCTGCTGTGTGTGGCCAGGAGGTTGGGGAGGCCTTTTATAGGTGGGTTAACTTGGTGGACAAGCACCAAAGTGATGAGGTGGAGGCGGTGATGGCGACTAGGGCGGTGATGGAGAGTTCCCGAAGGTGGTGAGGGCGGTGAGGCAAATCGTATGGAAGAAGGAAGTAGCTACTGGAAAAAAAACCTTTCAATTAACTAAGAATTGTTAGAAATAATTGGGTGTGGCAAGCCTATAATCTATCGCGGTGGTCGGACACGCGCTAAAATTAAATTAACTAAGATTTTTACGAAACGTTTTCATATTAATTCTACAATACTATTCTAATATTCTTCTAAAATTTTATACAACCAAAACTCAAAATTTTACCCAAATATTATGTTGCAAATAAAAATTATTATTAGGCTTTTAAAATTACCGTTTTAACCTTATTAATTAAACAGGGTATTACATCCTTCCCCCCTTAGACAGAGCTTCGTCCTCGAAGCTAATATCACACAAGTAATTAAGATGCTCAAACGATTTATCACGCAATTATCTATCAGAATCAAAATCACACAACAAGCAAATAATTTCACACAACAAACAAAAGCAAGTAGTCATTTTCTCTAAGACACATAACATCAAATAAGGTTGTAGTCACGTCTATCTTCCTAAGTGGTCACAGTCTTATTCGGTTGCTATGTCTCAAGGCTAAGCACGCCTCAAGGGTACTAAGAACGTAACATAACTTATCGAAGAGTTGTCGTCCCTAGAACTTATCTCAATCTTCGGCAAATACGAGCCCTTAGTACCTGATCAAGTAGGTTGTCAACCCGAAGTTGGATGCTCATAGTTAAGAAAATCACTCGTGCCAACTCCATACTCAGCTTCTGCCTCAGTCTTGGTCAGCACCGCAATTCTTCCTATATTGACATTCTGAGTTCCAGCTTCACCTGCTCCTTTGTTGTTGTTTCCAATCCTGGGTCGAGCTCCGTTCTGTCCTCCATTGCCAGGGTTGTAGTTCTGCTGCCTGCCATAGCCATTTCCTCCATTGTTGCGGTTGTTCCGGTTCCCATTTTGCTGGTTCCCAAACTGCTGGTAGTTGTTCTGTTGTGGCCTTCCAAAGTTGCCTCCTTGATTCATTTGCTGGTTCCTGGATGGGTGTGATAGGCATTCATAAGCTCGGTGTCCCCTCTTACCACAGTTGTGACATATCACCGGAATCCCCATGCAGTCAACTCCAGGGTGGTTCTGCTGACACTTGTTGCAGATGTAGCGGCGAGGTTGCTGTCCTCCATAATTCTGCCTATTGCCTCGGTATTGCCCCTGATTACCTTATCCATTCTTAGGCTTCTGATTGTTGTTGCTACCTCCTGCCTCCTCTAGCTTACGTTTCTTGCGTTTTTCTTCTTGAGCGACACGAACTCGATGGATATCAGCGGCTCTGTCGTAGGCTTCGTTGAGGGTAGAATAGGTTCTGTTCAGGAGTGACTCTTGTAGCCTTTCGTGCAGTCCAGAGATGAATTTGGAAATCTTGGAATCTTCATCAGGCACCATGTTTCCTACAAACCGTGTCAATTCGGTAAATTTCCGGAAATACTCCGTCACTGAGTCGCTTCCCTGCTGCAGGTTCTGGAATGCTAGTTCCTTGCTCCTCTTCACATGGTGAGGGTAGAAGTGAGCTCTGAGCGTAGTTTGAAGGGCTTCCCAGTTGAATTTGGGATCGGCTAGCAGAGTTTCTCGGACATTCCTCCACCAAAGATGCGCTTCGCTTTTTAAGTAAAAGACTGAACAGTTAACTTTCCGATCATCAGGACAGTTTACCGTATCGAGGATTTTGTCCATTTCTATAATCCAATCTTCTAACTCGACGGGATCCTCTTTTCCCGTAAACTCCATTGGCTTCATGTCTGCCACTTGCTTGGCCCAGTTGGTTCCTGTCTGACCTCCGTTACTCATCATCTGAGTCATTTGCACGAAGAACTGCTCCATGGTGATGTTCTCAGCCATCTGTTCCAGTCAAACTTTCCTAAAGTGATATCGTAAAGGTCTATCAGTCTTATCCTACAGTATCCTGGGTTATGGTCGCGAAAATCTAAACTACTATCTCATATTTTTCACAATTAGTACTATCTCTAACACAGTTATCACATAGCACGCATCATATAACAACTTCACAATAAAACACATATACTCATGTCAACAAATATTATAACTCTTCTATGCACAACATGCAAAAATCAAACTCCATCTCCATACTTATTCTCATCACGAGAGTAACAACTATCCATAATCATTGAAATAAATCTCAAATCAAACCAGATCACAACAATCTCAAAACAGGATAAGGGTGGGCAGAAGTAATCAAAACTTATCCTTAGGCTACCCATAACCCGAACGGCTTTTCCAATTTTAATTATCTTGCCCTATGTTCATTTTAAGTTACCCTACAGGTTTTAAACTGGAACGAATGCTCTGATACCACCTGCAACGGCCTGCAGATTCCTTAGCCTTCCGTTCCGGACCGGAAAGCCTGGGAGGGCGCTGCTAAAAGTAACGGCGGGAATCAAAAGCATAACACTCCAAAAGTATATATTTATTACACAACATTAAACGTCATGAAAGTCTCTAAACGTCACATAAGTGATTCATAAAGCTATACATCATTCTGGCTTGCTAACTAAACACTACACGTGACGATGTCCTTCTACGTGAGTCTCGTACCCGGCTACCCCTTAGTCTTCGACTCCTAAACCTGCGGTGGGAAGGAAAATAGGAACCGCAGTTTTCAAAGTCAGCGTTGAAATATTGAATAAGTGACACCCAAGCTCGTAAAACTGAAGACGAAACATAACTTTCTTTTCAAAAATATATACAGAGGAAATAATCATTAAATGCAGATTAAATAACTCAAATAAGAACCGTAAAACTGTAAGAAGTGAACCTGGCGAATTCAGTAAGAACACTTATAAAATTCTCATTCTTTAGATCTTTCTTTCTCAACTTTCAAACGGGGAGGATTAGTCCCAATCTCTTTCTTCTTTTCTTTTATAAATATCTAAAATCTCAGAGAACTGTATTATTAACTGTGTTGCTACGGGGAAGAATCAACTATCCATCTCGCATACTCCAAGACCTTAAGTGCCGGCACCACCTAAGACTTCTTGCGGCCAGAGAGGTGAGTACATGGAGCAACCCGACAGGTTTGCGACCGAGTGAAAATAAACGGGTCGAGTGACCGCAGCCAACACGACCAATCTAATCACAGGCCGAGTGATCGAAGTCAACACGACAATAATAATAAGCTTCTCCCGCACAACTCTTTCCACTTAAAGTTAATTACGAATTATTATTATTATTCGTGAGACAATATCAAGCGAAACAATTTCTGAAAAATGTAAGAATGCCTCAAATAAATCAGGTAACAAATAAATAGCAACCACATTTTGAGACAATATCAAAATCAATTTGTGAAACGAAAGGAGCTTGGCACGCAAGGCTTGGCATGTTCACTTACCTTATTAACAGCGACATCACGTTCTAGAAGTAGCTCCTGCGAAGGCCAAAAATGGCCGGAAACCGTCAAGAAACGAGTCGGGTCGGAGCTTGTCGTCGGAGTCGACGGCGTTGAGTTTCGTAGCCGGCTTTAATGGCTTATCAGGCTTGGTTTGAGCTCTCCACAGAGTTGGTCGGGGCCCTAAGGTTCTGCTGGAAGCACGGAGAGAGAGTGGGTGCTGCTTCGGTGCTTTCCCGAGATGTTCGCCGGATTTTATCGAGTTTCCGCCGGCGATGATGGCTTGTGATGGCGACTTGCTGCTAATGGGTCTTCTTGCCTCTGTTTCTGGGTTCGAAATAGTGAGAGGGAGAGAACGGAACTGAGAAATAGAGAAGGGAGATGAGAAATTCTGGGTTCTCTCGATTTTTTTCCCGTCGGTGGTTTTGTCGTCGGCAACAATGGAGGCAGCGAAGGGGTCGTGGCTGCTGCCTCCTTATTTCTTCTACTGCTGGATTTTGTGAACAGAGAGAGGGAGAGAGAGAGAGCTGAGAGTTTGAGAGAGAGAGAGAAGTCCAGCAGTGGGTTTTCTCAGCGGTGGTTCCTGACGGGGCTTCGGCGGTGGTGGTGGCTGTGGCTACGACCACTAGCTGCTTCTGCTGCTGCTGCTGAGTCTTAGAGACAGGGAGGGTAGAGAAAGGCAGAGAGAAGCTAGGTGGGTTTTCTTCTTTTGCCGAAGATGGTGATTATGGTGGTGATGGTGGAGATGACAGTGGTTGTGGTGAGGGTGGATGTGATGCTGCTGTGTGTGGCCAGGAGGTTGGGGAGGCCTTTTATAGGTGGGTTTACTTGGTGGCCAAGCACCAAAGTGATGAGGTGGAGGCGGTGATGGCGACTAGGGCGGTGATGGAGAGTTCCCGAAGGTGGTGAGGGCGGTGAGGCAAATCGTATGGAGGAAGGAAGTAGCTACTGGAAAAAAAAACCTTTCAATTAACTAAGAATTGTTAGAAATAATTGGGTGTGGCAAGCCTATTATCTATCGCGGTGGTCGGACACGCGCTAAAATTAAATTAACTAAGATTTTTACGAAACGTTTTCTTATTAATTCTACAATACTATTCTAATATTCTTCTAAAATTTTATACAACCAAAACTCAAAATTTTACCCAAATATTATTTTGCAAATAAAAATTATTATTAGGCTTTTTATTAATTAAACAGGGTATTACATAAAAACCATCAAACTACTCTTCAAATCATCAAAAACTTGAATCCAATGATAGTATGAACATGGATAGGAGCTCTTTCACCATTCTTCTCAAGTATTGAAAGCCAATATCACTCTTTTCCTCACCATGTTCTTGAATCTTGGGGTAAACTGTTTTTCTAGTCTTGTTCATACATGCATGTCCATATTTAGCTTTGATTGATGATAATCTTAGGTTTGTTCATTTTCATGCTTGATTCTTCATTTCCATGGTCAGATCATGCGTTTGACTTCAAAATTTAGATTGTTTAATGAAACTCACACCTAAAACCCACATGCACTTTGTGAATTTCTTGTTAGTTACACTTGAATCTCAAGAATATTTCGATAATTTGTGTCAAGAGCATGTAAAAGTCTTATTTCATGATTAAAATGATATTATTTTGGTGAAAATTATCTTTTTTTAAATTGCATGTACTACTAGAACCACTCTTGTTGATTTTTGAAAAATTGCATGTCGATACTAACTGAACAGTTTGTGAAAAAAATGGATTATCTATAAATTTTGTCTCTGTGAAATTTTTAACTCTTGCATATTCTGAAATTAGACTTAGAGAGGGTCATTTTGAGAAAAAAAATCAACTCCATAGCCATTTTGGTTAGGGAGATATGCTCATTTTTAGTTGCATGTTTTCTAGAAACTCTGTTTCTGGACTATTCATGGAATTTTGGTTAAAAATCCATTTTCAAAAACCTTTGGCACCTCATTTTTTTTAACTAGACACATTCATGGTCAATTCTGGAGAATATGAGCTTTATTTCTATTCTCCAAGTGGTAGTAATAACCTTGCAAAGTTGAAAGTTCTTTTCCAAACTCTTCTCTGCATAGCCATATTTGTTATTTTTGTAACTTGAGTTTCATAATAGCTATGCATGATTTTTTGATTTTTCTGAATTAGACACATGAAGGTTGATCATAAATTAATTTCAAGATTTTAGGAGATGCTTTGATATGGTAAATATGCCTCCAAAGTCAGAGCTACAATACTGTCCAGAATTGTAGTTTCACCGTTTTTAGAAAACTTGAATTTTTGAAACTCTAAGTGTTTTGTTGGATTCATTTTGATAAGTGAACATCATTATATGTGCATTTATGACATATAGGACTATGTGTCATGCAGGGTTGCATTTTTATTACCGATGTGTGATTGGTTGTAACGAGTACGTTATATGTGTGATTGTAGACATCGACCTCGTAGGAGAGAGCGGTTGTCGTGGGAGTGCTACGATTAATCTCTTACTTTTGGTTGTGCTTCATCTCAGTGGTAAGTACATATGTGCGATCCTTACTTATCAAAATATGAGTATTTATGTGATTTCACGATTGAATATTTGTTGATCGAAAAAGTATGAAAATCATGATTTATACTCGAAATTGTTTAGATATGAATTGAATCCTCTTTGGAACTCTTGAAACTTTACTTACGATAAGTTGATAATCTAATTTTGTTCATGGGAAATTGAAGCATTAAAACACTTATATTTAGGACGATGTACATAGTTGTGTTATTAATGGGAGGCGTCAATCGATCCTCCATTTTCTTATGGCTAAGACCGTTGAAGCAATACTTCTTATTATTGGATAGAACTTAATTGTTCACAAATCCGCTCCCGATGAGCCAAAATGTACCAAGGTATTGCGACCAAGGGTTTGTTAGAGCTAAAGAGTTCTACTTATACTTGTAAGGGTCACTACGGTATAGGGGTGTCGACACTTAAGGCCTTTTAGCTAATGTTGTAAGCGGGATTGACGTATGGGCTCCTTAACGCTCGGGTGAAATAGGGTTCGATAGACCCTAGAAGGAAACCCTTATGATTACTTCGTGATCCCTCTGTTTACATCGATCCGCTGGTGGCTCTGGACATGCCTCAACTAAACTTAACGGTTAACTGAACTTGAAAGAAAGTTGAATACTCTATTGATGTTGTTTGTGGCTCTGGATATGCCCTAATCATATTAAATGAGTTGAAAAGCATTGGCTACTCGTGACTTAATATCATTATCAGTTCAAATGGACTTGTTTACTGTTGATATTTTACTTGTTTAAGAATATCTAGAATACTCGTGGTTTATAAATGTTTCAAAGTTAAGAATTCTCGCTATGTCATTTTTTGTCAACCATTCTCGCTATGTGATTAATTATAATTATTCCAAATTTTTCCTAAATCTATTACTTATAATTTTTTTAAAATATCTTGATTTATTTAAGCTTATACCTGTGTTCCACTCATGCTTTACATGTCGCAGAGTGTATTTACTCAGTTTTTTCAGATCATTTCCTTCAAAACTGCGTTGGTTGTTGCCATTTTAAAACCGCAGGTCATCACTCAAGGTGGGAGATGGGAACGCGGATCGAGACAAAGACGTTTAGCATAAGAATAGATCACATAGTTTTTTTTTAACATGTTGATCTTGTAAACTTGTCTTCTCAAATTTTTTTTTTTTAGTTATTAGCTAAATTTTAATATTCGTAAACTTAATTTTATTTTTGGCTATCGATTGTTTCTTTAACCCTGAACCGAGATCCCGGGTCGTTTCAGTTGGTATCAGAGCATCGGTTCTCCGGTTAATGAGATTTTTCGATTTCCTTAAGTAGATAAAAAAGAAAGATAACACGTTTTCAAACTTTTAAAATTGATTAGGATAACCGAATTTGTTAATAAGAAAGTAAACAAGCCGTCAGGGAGTTTGGGTACTTACGTATTGTTAAACTTGATGTGTACCATACTTGTTGATTTAATGCGAACGACTATTTGAGATGTGTATCATGGAATATTTACTTGCCTATTTATATGTGTAGTACTTATGGGCATGCTTATTTATAACTAAATGCTTGTTATAGTTGTGTGATATGTATCTATGACTGTTTATGTTTCTATGATTAGTTTGTCGACGAGAGAGTAACGACGTTTTGACTTAGAACACCCCGAGACCATTCTTTTCTTACCTACGAGTGATGATTTTTAAGATAATACTTTGCTTTGTTTCATTTTGAGTTGCTTTGACATGGTCATTTTCAAAATTAAAAAGTTTTGACAGTAAAGTATTCTTTAATAAAAAATGGTTTCTAAAAAAAAGTAATTGGGTGTGGATCTACAAATACCGAGTGATATGGACCGCTTTGTTTACCAGTCCGCTGGCGCGACTGTTAGTACGACGGTACTATAAGTTGTAACCGCTGTGTAGGCTAAAATGGAACATTTGAAACACATGCGAGTTGTGATGGGGTTCGATAGACCCTAGAAGGAAACCCTTATGATTACTTCGTGATCCCTCTGTTTACATCGATCCGCTGGTGGCTCTGGACATGCCTCAACTAAACTTAACGGTTAACTGAACTTGAAAGAAAGTTGAATACTCTATTGATGTTGTTTGTGGCTCTGGATATGCCCTAATCATATTAAATGAGTTGAAAAGCATTGGCTACTCGTGACTTAATATCATTATCAGTTCAAATGGACTTGTTTACTGTTGATATTTTACTTGTTTAAGAATATCTAGAATACTCGTGGTTTATAAATGTTTCAAAGTTAAGAATTCTCGCTATGTCATTTTTTTTGTCAACCATTCTCGCCATGTGATTAATTATAATTATTCCAAATTGTTCCTAACTCTATTACTTATAATTTTTTTAAATATCTTGATTTATTTAAGCTTATACCTGTGTTCCACTCATGCTTTACATGTCGCAGAGTGTATTTACTCAGTTTTTTCATATTATTTCCTTCAAAACTGCGTTAGCTGTTGCCATTTTAAAACCGCAGGTCATCACTCAAGGTGGGAGATGGGAACGCGGATCGAGACAAAGACGTTTAGCATAAGAATAGATCACATAGTTTTTTTTTTAACATGTTGATCTTGTAAACTTGTCTTCTCAAATTTTTTTTTAGTTATTAGCTAAATTTTAATATTCGTAAACTTAATTCTATTTTTGGTTATCGATTGTTTCTTTAACCCTGAACCGAGATCCCGGGTCGTTTCAGTTGGTATCAGAGCATCGGTTCTCCGGCTAATGAGATTTTTCGATTTCCTTAAGTAGATAAAAAAGAAAGATAACACGTTTTCAAACTTTTAAAATTGATTAGGATAACCGAATTTGTTAATAAGAAAGTAAACAAGCCGTCAGGGAGTTTGGGTACTTACGTATTGTTAAACTTGATGTGTACCATACTTGTTGATTTAATGCTAACGACTATTTGAGATGTGTATCATGGAATATTTACTTGCCTATTTATATGTGTAGTACTTATGGGCATGCTTATTTATAACTAAATGCTTGTTATAGTTGTGTGATATGTATCTATGACTGTTTATGTTTCTATGATTAGTTTGTCGACGAGAGAGTAACGACGTTTTGACTTAGAACACCCCGAGACCATTCTTTTCTTACCTACGAGTGATGAATTTTAAGATAATACTTTGCTTTGTTTCATTTTGAGTTGCTTTGACATGGTCATTTTCAAAATTAAAAAGTTTTGACAGTATAGTATTCTTTAATAAAAAATGGTTTCTAAAAAAAAGTAATTGGGGGTGGATCTACAAATACCGAGTGATATGGACCGCTTTGTTTACCAGTCCGCTGGCGCGACTGTTAGTACGACGGTACTATAAGTTGTACCCGCTGTGTAGGCTAAAATGGAACATTTGAAACACATGCGAGTTGAGATGGAGAGACACGTTGTGTGACGACACATAGTGTTCTTTTCTCCCTCGTATGCGTGGAACACCTGAGGTGATTGGTTAATCTAATCCTATATAGGTAAGACAATATTTTTAACGTAGATGAGTCAAGCAAAATGATATATTAGTTTCAATCAAAGTATTTTGTGTCTAAAAGTTTCAAGACTTGTTTAAACTCTAAAAAAAATTCGAATTGCTTTCTAAACATGAGAACTTGCATTTTGGTCTATTTTTTTTTTTTAAAATTTGGTACGACCTTCTACTTGAGCTAATTTTATATGAACTCCTACTATGATATGAGTGAGATGAGACAAAACCGCCCGAAAGCGCGCCCCCGCTAATATAAGTGTTCATGTGCATTAGAATTTCATATAACTCTCATGTGCATTACTTTCATTCTCGTGAAGCACGTCGTAGTTTCACTCAATTTTTTTTAAGCTTCGGGGATGAAACTTCATTTTAAAAGGGATATAATGTAATACCCCGTATTTAAGTTATGGGTTATTTGGTCATTTTGGAAAAACATTTAAGAATTTCAAGAGCTTCTTTTATTTAAAACTTATTCTTAACTTATTATTAGTTTCGAAGTATAAGAGTGTCATTTGACATTTACGCTATTCTAAAACGTTATTTTGAGTTATTTTGTACTTTTGGAAATTTTGATAATACTATATGAAACTTATTTTTTATATTTGAAAGATCCCTGTAGTTTGTTTTTAAAAGTGGATTTTAACATTTATATACAAAGTGGTTTATTTAAAATTATTTCGAAATTTTATAATTAATTAAAATTTACTTTTATGTGTTAGCTAGTAATTCGAAATTGCATTCTTTTACCCCTCAATTTTCAATTATCACTCTTTAGCCCAATCCATCAACTATTTTAATTTACACCCCAAATTACTCTCTCCACCATTTTGGTCAACACCAATAAAATAATTCACTTTCATTTCTATTCCTATTAAAATAACACCACTTATGAAAATCTACACATGTACTTATACACACACTCTTACACTTACACCAACTCACCATCACTCATCACATTCATCTCCACAACTTCCTATCTCTTTCTCCCTCAATTATTCATATGGTTTTCTCTTCAAGAACACCCATACATGCTTTCTTCTCTCTCTCAAAATCCCATTCTCGTTTTTGGGTGTTGACCTCACATAAAGACTATCAAAGATACATTTTTTACTCTTCAAATCATCAAAAACTTGAATCCAATGATAGTATGATCCCGGGTCGATTCTGAAAAAATGAGACTGTTGTTGCAAAATGAATGTTAGGTAGTTGTATGCCTTTGCTTTGATTATCTGTAGTACTGGGTTGGTGAGTAGGAGTAATTTCATTTGATTAAGTTGTAGAGAAATAAGGAAGGTTGGGTACATTTACGTGAATGAGAGGGTGAGGAAAGAGAGAAATTTCTCTTTAAAAAGTGGGCCCCACAAATTTTGTTAGTTAACTACCAAACCCATTACCACTCCGTTGTGTTTAGCCCCCTTTGATTTGCACAAGAATTAAGAAAAATGGGTAATTGACTCTGTTAACCTCCACTCTCTCATGTCTCTATCTCTCCTGTCTCTGTCCCCTCTCTCTCTCTCTCTCTCGTTGATAACAACAACAAAACCACCACCAACACCACCAGCAGAACCACCACCACCACTAGCGGAACCACCACCAACAACATTAACTAACAGATCCAACATTATATTTACATAAATTAGAGTATAATTACAGATTAAAGAAAAAAAAATACAACTCAGAAGAAAAAATCAGAGGAAGAAGAAGAGAAGAGGAAAATAAGAGGAAGAAGAAGAACACTGATGTTGTGTCACCGGAGAGCATAGACCCATTCTCCATCGCCACCGCCACGCCATTGCCTTGTCATGCATCGCCGGAGGCACAGATCCGCCTCCTCCACCGGAAAAATATCTGATCGAGGATCTGGTGGATCTGATTCCGGAAGAAGAAGAAGAAGAAGAAGAAGAAGAAGAAGAAGAAGAAGAAGAAGAAGAAGAAGAAGAAGAAGAAGAGGACAAAGGTAGAGAAAAGATCTAATTCGAGGAATTGGTGGATCTGATTCGAGAGGAAACGCCTCTCCACCATCGTGACCACCGCCACCTCTGAACCGCCGTTGTCGAGGACTTGGTGGATCTAGTGGTCGTCCCCTTCATCTGCCACCTCCTTCCCGTTCTTCTCTCTCTCTCTTTCTCTCTCTGTCTCCCTTTTTCTCACCCTCTATATTCCGTTTCATTCTCCCCCCCCCCCTCTCTCTCTCTATTCTCAAAATGTGCGGTTATAATTAACGGAAGATAAGAATGGATGGTGGGATTTTTTTTAGAGAAAAAAAGTGGGTGTGGTGGGGTATGTGAAATGAAAGGCGGGGTATTAATTGTAAGGGCAAATTCATCATTGACCATCATTAAACATGCCAAAAGAGGAAAGGGGACTAAAGAGAGAAAACGTACCAAAATAGAAAGGTGGCTAAGGAGAAGAAACGGAGTGGTACCATTTGATGTCCATTCTCCTGCATCTTTTTTATTCATGTCTAGATACCTATTACTAAATAACATAATGTCCATTTTGCAACTTCAGTCGAACAGACAACCGGCGATGGCCGCCCAGGACTACTTATTCTTCTTCTTCCTCCTCCCTCTTCCTCCTCCGCGGTGGCTTTCCGCGTAGCGCACTTGTTGTTCTCTGGTCGGTTCTGCTCAGTTGGAGCAGAGAGAGTGAGAGAGGAGTGACTGGAAATCTCCGGCTTGGTCGCGAGAAGGACTGGTGAACGCCCAAGGTTGCGGCGGCGCGGTTCAGAATTTCTCGGCCGATCTCAGACCAGATCGGCAACCAACACTCACTGCCACCATTCCAACACCAACTTTTGCAATTCACCCCAATGGTTGCAGCCACCATCCAGAGCTCCCAACCCAAATGAACCAGCTTCCAACCCAAATGAACCAGCTTCCAACCTCAGACCAAATGGTGATTGGGTTCTGGTTTTGAAATTTCCCACTTCCAATCAACCAGAGTAAAACGAGATAGATAGAGAGAGAGAGAGTGCCTAATTGAAGCATACACGAAGCATGATTTGCGTTACTTTCTACGTCAACTATTTAAATTGCTCGATCCACATCCGTAGCGGTTTGATTGGACAAGATTGAAATAATTTTGTGTTCCGAATGTTCCAAAACCTCCCATACCCAAAAATGTGTTCCAATTTCGAGCAAGCAATTACTAACTTGTTCCCGGCGGTGGCGTCTAATGCCGTCAAATTTGGTATTTTTATTCATCGTGACCTGCAAAAATTCACCACAAGAGAGAGGGAGAGACGAACACCACCAATGCCGTCAATTGAACCCACGACCATAAGAGAAGAGAGAGGAAGAGATAAGGTTAGGAAATGAGGAGGAGAAGGAAGGACAGGGAGTTTATAGTGGGGTAATTTTGAATGTCAGGGATATTTGTATCTTTTCACCACTCTGTTAGTCCACAGTTAAATTTTAACTCTGACAGGGGTGTAAAATGTATTTTTCCATAAAGCAGAGGGTAAAGTGTCTTTTGTCCATAGTCGGAAGATGGAAAAAGTCTTTTACCCAAACTAAAAACATAGTGCGTTTAAATAAACCGGTATAAAAAGTATAGTTTCCAAACAGCCACTACATGGTTTGGGGCTATGGGCTACCACTCGAATTCTTCTTTGTCTCATTAATTTGACTTTTACCATTATTTACAGGGACATATTTGAATAGGCAAATGATTTAGTTTTTTGATAATCTTCTTATAGTTTTGTTGAGTAAAAGTTTTTATAACGCGGTAAAAAAAATGGGCAAAAAAGTACGTCGTTTTGCGATTCAAATTACCCAATGAAAATGACTCATATACAAGTCAAAAAGTCAAGATGATGGAGAAAAGAAGAATCGGAATGATAACTCCTAAAGTGCCCACTGTATGAAAGCATGTAGTACTTATATTCCGTGAAGAAAGAGACCAGGTCACATCACGATTATTGTTTTCCTAGGGCACGTTTGTTTTCTCTCTTAGAATAGTGGGATAGGATTGTTAAGCCTAGGTTGTTGTTTGTTAACGAAATGGACTAACCTTTCATAAATGCTGACCCCACCTCTAAGCCATGTATGGGGGCTTCGACCAATACTTAGAGGGGTTAGGTATTATTTGTACTTGAGTGTTGGCTTGGACCAAAAGACACGACTATCCAAGAATCATATTAATTCCTTCTACTTTTTTGGACATAGGAAGGTTAAATTAGTCTTCTTTTATTTAGTCCTACACCAATACAATCATTTACCAAACATCATCTTATATTACATTGCTCACTATTTATTTCATCACTATCAATTCTATCACTATTATTTTCAGTACTATTAGTCCTACACCCACAAGCCAAAAAACAAACGAGGCCCTAGGGTATAGGTCATAGCTTGACAGCACCATCATAGCCTACATATGACATCATAATTTTTTTAATCAAAGACAAAATTTCATTGATAAAAGAAATTTATCAGTACAAGAAAGCGAGCCACCAGAACAAAGAACACAAGACTGTCAAAGTTCAAACAGTCCAAGAACAAGGTAGTGTAAGAGCTATGTAACTCCCAAGCCCATGCATGTAGGTGCGCCTCCGCTACCGTATCTCTACTAATTTTATTAATTACACAAACGTCGAATTTCTCAATTTCCTTCTTAATTCTAGCAACCGCCGCTCGCCCTCATAGACTCCTTTCTCGGACCCTTGCAAGATATTTAAAACTGTTTGACCGGCTGTATATAACCAAACACAGGATTGGTGACCACTTGAACTTTTGACGTGAGCGCACACTAAATGGCCATAAGTTCAAGTGGACACCAATCCCGTATTCCTGCTTCACTCTCACGGGTGCTGCTTTTCCAAGCACCATTAACAAATAATTTGCAAAGTCGCCTAGGAGTGTATGTCCTTGTTAATTAGGATGTGTGAAGTGTCCTTTGTGCGAATTGTGGCAAGAGGATGAGTACTCACATGCCGATCACCGGTAGAATTCAAAATTTGAAGTCACTAAAAGTATGCGAGCTGAAGGGTAGACTTAGTTGAATGCTCCAGCGAGAAGCATTAAAACCAACTCGTTCCTACCTTTCAAGATAGCCCAGATAATAGAGAAAGACTTGCTGGGGAATCAGATAATAGAGAAAGACTTGCTGGGGAATCATAATATCTTTCGTCCCTATGTAATCCATTGTGAAAGCTAATCAAGGAACTGGGTGGATCAGACAAGATTGGTTTCGTGTGAAAGTGGGGAGGAAAACTAAACATGAGCAGTCTCTGGACAACTAAGGAAGAAGTATCTGATTATTTCTTACCCTGACTTGCAAAGAAGGCATATATATCCTACAAATCTGGAGTGACCCTTAGTTGGGCAGTCGTGGAAAGAACTTCAAGCAGGCATTTTCAAAGAAAAGGTTTAAGATTTCCTAGGTTGGGAAGCCCCCAAAGATTGCCACAAGTAGGATCAGCATCAAAAGTGTCATGTTATGGAATAGCATATTGTAAAGTACACAACAAGAGCTTGTGCAGAAATATCCACCCTATCCAATATGACCAAACACAATAGGCTCATTAAACAATTATAGTTTGATATACTGAGGTCAATCCTGTATATTGAGAGATATAATTGCAACAAATATGATAAAAGCAGAAGAAAGCAAACGCAAGCTTTGATAGAGAGCAGACATATTGGCATTTAAATTTCTTTAAAATACAGAAGGGAGGCAAATGAAAAACATGAAATCCAACAACAACCATGTTTTAAGGAAGGAACATCATCTGGTTAATAGCTCTTGTAACAGAAAATCTACATGACCACCTGTCAGCAAAATCATCAGCTCCATAAATCTACCTCAGCCAATAATATCATTCTACAAAACTAGAATAAGTAACAAGTCCCACTTCTTGAGATCTACGAATCCCCCTTCAGGTGTCAACAAATCAAAGCCCGACAATGCAGAAGAAGAATATCTTTGGATTTTTGACCACAGCTGTGCTCCTATCGAGGATGAAGGCAACTACATCACAATAGAGGAGACAATCAGGAGAAAATATATGTACGAATCCAATACAGGCACAGGCTTCATTGAATAAAAGATCTAGTCTTGTTTGTCATGCAACACCGAAAATGAAAATTTAAATCCATCCTGAACACATACAGAATGCTGCAATTCACACTCGTTCAAAACCGTCCTGATCAAATCTCATCAGGGAATATCTGTGAAATTGGCAAAATAGTAATTTCATAGGACAAAACAGGAACTCAAATTGAAATGTTGAAACTCAATCGTGCAACGATCTCCACAGATGCCAGTCTCGTTTTAGCCCCTCACTCTCTGTGGATCAAGTGTTAAGACCTGCAGTGATGGGTATCTTCTACAGTGGTTTGTATTTAGGCTAATAAACCAGGGATTAAACCTTACAACAGCTCACCCTTCAGCTTCAGAATCGAACTGAACTAATTTCATTGTTCTTTTGTGCTTCATTTCCTACTTTCTTGGAAATAAGAAAACAATGAATGCTTCAGATGAAGCAGATTTGATATCTTTCCCTCACTTTCTATTCAAGAAGTAATAGGATAAAGGTAGAGTTAAAAGTCCCTACTAATATACCCTACTACCTCCGTTTCTCCCGAATCTTCCAAGTGCACTATTCATCGGGTCACTTTGATCGATGATTTGGTTTGCAAAACGATGCAAGAATTTGGTAATCTTTTCATGGTGTAATAGATGCAAGAATTTGGTAATCTTTTCATGGTGTTGCTAAAGTATTTATCCTATTCATCGGGTCACTTTGTACGATGCAAGATTACCAAATTCTTGCATCCTTTTGCTAA